>OZ038322.1:7777485-7817485 GCA_964035795.1 Pterobdella sp. o SKG-2022
CAAAACATGTGAAAGCAATGAATGTAAAACTTAATACTGGAAAAAAACAAAAAAATAAAAATTTAAGTAAGAAATCATAGAAAATTTCAAAAAATCGTTTTGAAATGGAAACAAAAAAACATATACAACACATTAAAACCGCAGCACATTTTAAAACCAATAAAAACAATATCACGCCTGAAACAATGGGTGGATTGGAATAAAATAACGAGACACCATCACACACTGAATGACAGGTGAGTTTGGAAAACCAATATGTATTTTGTCTGTTTGCTCACCTCTTTTCACACCATTTCAACTCTTCTATCTGTTATCGTGGTCGTAATATCTTGTTTGATGGGAAGTTAAGCGGGTGTGAAATTCCAGGTAGTTTGGCTTGTATACAGTGCGTATTTTTGTGTTGTGTGTATTGGTTTTTTTGTATGATAATTGTTAGATTTATTTTTTCTTGTGGCTGATTTGGTTTTTTGGCTGTTCTTTGATGTTTTTATGAAGAGGATTTGGCGTCGATTTTCAGTGTTATAGTGTTTTTCAAATCGAAGTAGCATCTAAAAAAATTGTAGTATTCATGTAAATACATTTTCAGTTTTCATTCAATTATCATAGAATTATAAATTTACTTTTATTTTTTTTTTCTAGAAACTTTTACAAACCAAACTTTAATCTTAAATTTTCGATATATATAAACTTCAAAATTTTAAATTCAATTTTCAATTTGTTCAATATTAATTCAACTTTAAAAAATAATTCTTTTTCTTAAACAAACTCAGTATAACAATTCTGCATCTAAACCTCCCCATAAATTATCCAAACACAAGAAAACCTCTATTTGCTTAGCAGATCGATAACCGGTTTTGCTATTAACGGTTTTGAGAAATTTAATCATAAATTTAGAATTTTAAAAATAAATGGGTTTTTTTGTGTGAATACTTAAAATGTAACAGTAAGTGATGTAGTCTTTAGAGACACCGTATGTTTTTTAATAATATTGAAATAATACTTATAAGTAATGGAGGAATATAGAGTAGTGTTATAGCATAAGCTTTTAGTACTTAAAATTTGAATTAAATAAAACGATTTAAATAAATACCAGAACGAAAATAACCATTTAAATGTATATAAAAATTCTAAATACGAATATGATCATAATAATAACCTATGCTCTACAACCGTAATACCAACTCCTGATTGGAATGGAAATAGGACAATCATTCAAGAAGTGTTGTTTTAAACGCTGGTTTTGATATTTAATTTCATACTCAATTAACTTCTCAATTGCTTTAAAATGTTTAATAATGATTTCCATTCAAAGAGATAGGTTGAGTTTCTATATTGTTATACTTAACGTTATGTATTCTTAAACGTTATTGAATTTATAATTTAAGCTTATAACAATGGCTTTATTGATACTATTGCAAAATTGCTTTTATTATGCCCTCTTGAATTGGAGGATTGAATCAGAGAAGAATTTATAAACCACTTTTACCGTTTATTGTTCCTTTTTGAGACATCTTATAAATCTTTTTCATTAAATTAATTACTTATATTATTTTTTATTTATTTTTTTTTACAAGATTTTGAGAATTTTTTTAATGCTGCATACTTAATTCTCAAAATAAACTGAAAAAAATAATTGAAAAATTTAATAAATAATTAATTGTTAATTTTAAAATAATCTTATTTGTACAACCCCAATAAATTAACTTTTAATTATTCAATTCGATTTATGAAATAAAAAAAACTCAACGAAGCTAAGTAAGGGTACAATCAATAAAAACATATAAATTAATCGTAAGTTATTTGTGATAATTTATAAGGGCCAGCATGCAAACTAGCCAGAAGATAATTTGAGACAGGTTCAAGTGATGTGCACTTTATTTTCAGCTTAAAAATTTATTCTTTATGGTTTTTTTAAGTTTATACCGGAAAAACTTATCTATAAACTTAAAAAATAATTGAGAATTAATAATTTTTATTTAACTAAATCAAATTTTAATTTTAATAAGTATTATTCAAAATATAATAAAACTTAAATTAATTTCATCATCACTGTTTTATCATTATCAACACCACCGTTAAAATTTTTCATTAACACAAAAGCGCAACCCCAGTACACCCTCAAGGGCCTGCTCCAACAACCACTAACTTTTTTTACTGATTTTAAAATATATCGAACGATGGCATGTATCAAATGCGGTATTGGTGAAATCTGTACGCGACCCATACTACTTTATATGAGCCACTTTTATTTAATACGTTTGTTAATGATAGTATCAGTACTATAGAACAGAGCCTTTCTAGACCTTCCTTATGTTTCCAACCAACCTCAATCCACCAACCCTTACTTACCCAATGAAATTTTTTTTTGTTTTATCCAACAGAATCATCATAAAGATTTCTATCATCCATTGTAAAATTTATTTTTTCACCATCACCATGATCCCCATCATCATCATCACCCTCACTATCCTTTCGACCACCATCTCCATCCCACCATCATAACCCCCATCACCTCTACCATCATCATCACCATCCTCCTCCTCCTCCTTCTCATCATCATCATCATCATCATCATCACCATCCTCATCATCATCATCCTCATCATCTTCATCATCATCATCATCATTCTCATCATCCTCATCATCATCATCATCACCATCATCATCATCATCATCCTCATCATCCTCATCATCATCATCATCATCATCACCATTCTCATCATTACAGATCGATTGGCAATGTATATTGTGATAGACCATATGGTGGAGATGGGAAATTATAATTCGTTTTTAATTTTAAAAAATCCAAAGCGCTTTTAAATGCAGTTGCGCTAATTTTTATTAATTATTATTGCACTAGGTTTTGATGCAAAAAATTATTATCATGTGAAAAAGGTTTTTGAATTTTGAAGAATATTTTTGAACTAAAAGTTTAAAATTATTTTTAACATCAGCTTTTTGTTTTAAATCATTTCTGCTATATATTTAGTATCATAATGCTTTTGTAAAAACATGCATTATTATTCGGCCATTATAATTTATTTCACATAACTTCATAAAACCGAATGTTATGTGGAATTACTATATAAAATTTCGTAGTTATTTTCAAACATAGTTATATATTTTTTCAACCAAAAATTTTTTTATTAAAACGAATCAAAGACTTTAGCTAAGCAAAAATTTATTTTTTTTCGTAAAAAAAAATTATATATTTCAATTCCTAAAAATTTTCTGAATTTTCCAAAATTTTCCGTAATTTTACATTTTTCTACAGCTTTTTCTACGTTTGGTAATTACAAGGAAGATTATAAGCATTGTGAGTGTGAGCATCTCGTTATTATGCAAAGTAGAATCACATTATAACCGCATAAATCATATGACATCTGCATACCATCTCATGCTTCTCATATATGACTTGAAGATAGCTTGATATGAATATAGATTCGTGTCATGATATTTTTTGTGATGGGTTCAGCGTTAGGTTAAATACCTATGAATAAGTAATACGTCAATCGCACTTGTGGCTTGCTTCGCAGAGATTTTCAAATTTTTCACTAAATTTTTTTTGAGTTGATTTTGATTTTTTTTATGAATTTTGAATGTTTGAATAAAAATAAAAAATGAAAAATTTGTGAAAAAGTATTTTTTTAAGACTTTATAAGTTCATGATACTGAGCAACACAACTGGAATAAAACCACTCGTACAGCTTGTAAGGTGAGGGAACACGAAGTTCTACAACAACAACACAGTGAAAACAGCAATGGCAACACCAGACCCGAGAGCACAACATCAAGTCTTCAAAACAATAACAGCAACAAAAAACCGCGTCTTGTTTTTACCGACATCCAGAGAAGGACCTTACTCGCCATCTTTCGGGAGACACGTAGACCGAACAAAGAGATGCAAGCCACCATAGCGGAACAACTGGGTCTGAAGGTTTCAACTGTTGCCAACTTTTTCATGAACGCACGCAGAAGATCTCTCGATAAATACCTGGACGATGACGTGGTTCACAGATCTTGTCAACTAAACAGTGGCGGTAATCTGGGCTCGACAGGCGGCTTAGGCATCGGATCTCTTCCTAACGCCTCAAGTTATTCAGAACTCACTGAGAACAACAATTGCTTAGAAAATGCGCCTCCGAATGGTTTGAGAGTAAGTTCCAGAGTGCAGTTAGATGAACGTTCATTCAACAAAAACAACGCTTTTAATCTCCATCACCAAGCACATCAACAGCATCATTTAGTTCCTCATAACAACAGTAATAATAATAATAATAATGATCTGTATAATAATAATAATAACAACAACACAAACCTTCATCATCATCATCATCTTCTTTACCAGCAACGGGAGGTCGATTATTGACATAAAATAATTGAAACTAAATTGTTTTTTGGAGAACGAGAGCCAAGTTATTTATAACTTTCAAATTATATTTTTGAAAGCACTATGGTAAAAAATTAATTTAACATTCTGAATGTTGGTTAAGCTTATGATTAAATTTATTTAAATACATTTTTATAATTTAAATTCTTTGTCCTTTTTTTTAATTGTATATATATTCTAATTTTGAAATTGTATATTTAATTTCTATTGTTACGCATGAATAATTTTTTAAACAATTAAATCATTTTTTGATTTTTGAAATTGTTGATTATAACTTCTGGTCATTTTAAATCATTGTTGTTGCTAGTGTTTATAATTGTTTTTGTTTGCTTATTATTTTGAACAGAAATTGCCACTATTTTATAGTTCAACATTAAAGTTTTTTACTTGAGAGTTGGAGAGTTTGTTGTTTTGAGCATTTCAATAAAATGCCAAATTTGCGTCACGTATTAACCATTAAAATACTTTAGGCGACAATACAATATACTATAAAATAAAGGTCAAAATTATACATAAAAATTCATTAAAGATGGAAATTTATTTTAAGTAATTTAATAACTGGTGCAAAGAAATAGAAATATTCTCAAAATAAGGTAAAAATAATTAAAATAAATCGATGAAAACTGTTTAAAAATAATGCAGAACGAAATAAATTTGTAGTTTTTGTAGCAATGTTGATAAAAATTTGAAATTAAATTAAGTTTCAAATCAGATTTCTTTTGGTGATTTTGCATTGATTTCCTTTAATTGGATGCCAAAATCTACGCGTATAATAAAGCATAGAAGTATACTACACATTATAAAGTCAACATACATTCAGGTTTTCAATTAATTGAAAGTAAAATAATTTTAAAATATGTTCAAAAAAGATCATTCATCGAAGATTCTATATATTTTGAAAATAAACGTTGTTTTGAATTCACCATGAGCTGCTCTATAGAATATGCTTTTACTCTTCAATACGACACAAAGCAACAGCTATTTTCTCATTATTGAACGGAACAACATCACAGTTTCTACTTAAACTTTAATCAAACTGGTTAAAGGAGCTAGTGATTAATTTTCTTCCTAACAGAGCAAGTATTCTCAGCTTTAATGACTCCCACTAGAAATTGAGCTTGATTAGTTAAAGATGGATTGATGAGGAGATTAAATGGGATTTCAATACCTTTTTGAGTGTTTCAAGATTATTTTTTAGATAATTATATTGAAACTTAAATAGTTATTTGAATATATAATATATTGTTTAAAAATCTTAAAAGTTATGTTTTCAAGAGGTATTTCAAATAAAGAGGCCGCTTGCTACTCAGTTTTGATTGTCATTATAATGTTAAATTTGTGTTTTTTTTTGAATTTTATTAGTTTTGAGATTATATTTTTAAATGAAATTAATTATTGTTTTAAAATTATGTTACAGTTCAAATTTAATATTGAATTCATTTTAAAAAGAAATACTTAGTGGGATGAAACTTACTTACAAATCAAAATTTTTGCCTTGTAATATTGTTTCTTCTCTTAGTTTTTCTTCCAATTTCCATTAGTTTCAAAGCTTAAGCAAAGAATTTCGATCAAAATTTTAATCTTTGGCACATTAAAGTTTTTTACCAGAATTGAAGCTTCTTTAGGACATTGGTATTTTAAAAATTTTATTCAATAATAAATTCTTTAAACTATCCTTTTTAAAGATAAAAAAATTGGTTGAAAACTCATTAGGAATCTGTTGTAACTCTTGAATCATCAAATCAATATCATAGAAGTTAGTGAAATGTTACTAAAACAAATTCATCAAAGAATTATATAAAAACATAACACATACAAACTATTTCTAAAACGCGTCCCAAATTATATAAACAATATTCAATTTTGATAACATTTGAAACAAAATCTGATATTAATATGAAAGGAATAGAAACTTGGACTGTAATTAATACTGAAAGACCTGAATGGTGCCTCTACTATGAACCCAATATAACACTCAAAAAATCAAAATAATTAGCTCAATTCATATATAAAAAAGCTAATTAAAGTCTGATTTTAAAATTTCATATAAAAAAAAGGCACAGTTTAAACCCTTGGGATTAATATATATAAAACCTCGCATCTTTTTTAATTTATCTGATAATATGCTAAAATGCTCAAACAATATGATTATTTTTGTCAATAAGTTGATCACATTGGAAACTTCAACCTTTAAAGCATTATATCTTTTATTGATTGGACTCCTCAAACGTTGATTCTGAGGCAGCTCAAGGCATGCTCTGCGGCCAGTTTCATCGCCTCTTCCACCGTATGGCAGAGTCTCTTTGGCATATAAGGGTTGGTTGATACAGAAGGGAGCATCAACTGGTGAGATGAAGTAATGTTAACGGTTTAGTATTGAAAAGGGAAGTTAAGTTACCTATAGTTAGTATTAAGGTTGTTTAGTGAGTAATTTAATAGATTTTTTTATTTAAAACTTTTATTAAAAAAATCTTCTATGAATCTTTTTATACAAAGATAATTATATTATTTTGAAGAGAAAAGACCTTATAAATGAAAAGAGGCTGGTTGTTGGTGGTTTGACTATTGTGCACCTGAAAGCATGGTTTTTAATCATTTAAAACATATTTAAAAGATACTATGCAAGCGTTTTATATGGAGTGCTATTCAAAACAGTTTGTTACAAAACTAAATACTATAATGAGAAGGAGCCTTGAGATTATATTCAATTTAATAAAACAGTTTGAACTAATGTTTAAACTACCTGATGCAGTTGATAGACAGGCAGGGTCCAGCCATTCTTGAGGCACAAATCATGCAGAACCTTAAACAGTTATATGACTGAGTTTCTATATGAAAACTTTTTGAAACTTAATTGTGAAACGAATTTCAAAAAAAGCCTTTTGATTTGTTCATAAAGAAAATGAGTTGAAGAAAAAATTTTTTTCTTAATAGAAAGTACATGAATTATGGATTAGCCTAAAATTAACTGAATTACATTAAAACCTTTCATTAACTGAAAATTACTAAGCTCTTCTATATGCTTTGGATATCATTATCAGGTGATTGAATTTAAATTCATGTATGCTTGGAATATACATGGATGTCTTTAAATAAGCGGTATATAAGTTATAATAAAAAGCATTTCGTTTGATTTCAACGTTTAGCCTGGCGAATATAATATAAAGTATAAAGAATATAATATAATGTGTTTTCATATTTTGAAGTATTTAAACTATTTTTATATAGACTAATTGGAAAAGGTGATAAAAATTAGATTTTATTTGTCCACGTCAAACTTCTTACTAGATAACTTAAAGTAAACACATCATTTAAAAAGTTATAACTGTTGGCACGACATGGAACTAAACCGAAAATCGTTATATCATTAGGTTAAATCTTAATCAACTAAGAAACCTCTACAGGAGACATGGTTTGGCTGATGGGCTTGAGAGTCAAGCTGTTGACAGGAATCAACTGAATGTTCCCATGTTCTAAAGATATCTGAGTAGTTCATATTAATAGATTCTGTATATATGGCTGGCTTGAGTGTTGAAGTTGGATGAGTTTACACTGAGTAATATTTGAAAATAGCAGAAATATTGCTTGAATACAGACACATGTTCCAGTATGGTGCAACCAAAATGTATAAATTATCTCGAGATTAGAATGTTTGTTATTTCAAAAGTATTGCGTACATATTTAATGTATTGAAACCTGGTTTGTTTTGTTTCCATAAGGTCTTGCCATTCCTCCAGCCTTTCTCGAGTATTGGTGATTAGGGTTTCTAGAAGGGTTTCTATTTCTGAGCAATTCTTGTTGTGAAGCTCTATAAGCAATGCATGTAATACAAAACAGTGCCAGATTTAAAAGTATCTAAAGCACATGCAAACAAATGAAATATTACAGTACCAGAATTATTTTTAACAATATAGTGAATAAATTAATACTTAAGTGAATTTAGTGAAAAACGTTTACCCATTGAAATCATAGCAGATAGTCTCAGTGACAGGGAAGTATGCTTGAGGTGCTATGAAAGGGGACATTTGTAGTTGAGGGTTTTCAAGAACATTCATCTGCTGAAATATGATTGGACGTTGTTGCATGCATCAGTTTTAAAGTGCTGACATTAAACTTTATAATCATCAATTGAGGATTCATACATTTATTTAAAATAGAAACTATAGTTTTCGATAAGTATAGCCTCATCATAAACGCTAGCTAATATTTATCGAAAATTATAGTTTTTAAAGTTTAATTGCTATACAAAACATACATAAGATGTTTCTGGAAAGTGTTAATATCTATTACTTATTAAGTTTTGAGTGAATAGTGCTTTTTTAGTTTTTTAGTAGTTCATTATTATTCATAAATTTCTTTTTTAAACTTGTATCTAGATATTCTGAAGAGATTCCAATAGTGGTTTAGATTCCATCAAACTAGATTTTTTTTAAGATAATTGTTGCAAATGTATATTTTATATAACCTTTTGAGTCTTGAGGTACAACGTGTTGATATTGTTACTTGTGCAGTTGTTATGGTATAGATTGTTGGCACTGTTATTGTGAGAAGCTGGTTTCGCTAATGTAACTTCAATCCTTGAACCATCCAACACCATTCCTAAGACAATGAAAAGAAATTTTATACAATTTATAAACAAGTTGAATGGATTTAGCAATTAATAAATTAGCATTGGGATGTTTAGAGTTAATAGTTTTTAGTTGAAATCAATCACTGGTAGGAGCTTACCATGCATCTTATCCATTGTTTTAAGAGCGTCTTCTCGGTTTTTAAAGTGAACAAAAGCAAAATCTTTAAGTTTTTTTACCTAAAAATAGTATTTTTTCAAAGTTATATGAACCAAAAACAATATATATAAAGATATGATATAAGTTTTAAGTTTTTAAAGGATATTTCACTACTAAATAAATTAGTAATGAAGAGAAAAGTTTATTTGTAAAATGGTGAAAATTATATTTTTAATTGAACATTCAAATTAACGCACTTTTTCAATAAGTTTTTCTTCATCAATGTCCTTTTTATCTTTCCCTTCTTGCATTAATGTATTAGCAACTATATTGAAGATCTTGTCTTCTGTGATCGAAGGCATCAGGTTTCTAACATACAGTATTTTCACCTTTGATAGTTTTGAGTTAAGTGATTTATTTATTTTAAAAACTTTTAAAATTAAAAATACATTTTTTTTATCAAAGTTCATTTAAAAAAACAACTTAAATTCAGTTATAGCCTTTACCTAAGATCAAGCATCTAATAAAATCTCAAGAGCTAAATATCATTTTATAAATGCTACAAAAATGGTTTCAAAAGCACAACTAAACTAAAAAACTAACCACATAAAAGATACAAAACACCAGTCCAAAAAGTTAAAAGAACCCCACCTTACTCATAACATCTTCATCAACTTCCACCTCGGGCTCGGCCCAGTCAACAGCCACAGGGAATCCCCACAAACGAAGATTAGATTTCATCAACTTTCTGCGAGCATGTGCCGCCATTTTGTGACTCTCGTATTCAACAAAAGCAAAGCCTCTGTTCTTCGTTTTGTCTGTGGCACTTGAGTAAACAATGGCCTTCACCACTCCTTCGCTGTTCTTTGTGGCCAATTTAAATGTTAATATACACAATTTATTTTTTTTAGTTTATTAGTTAAAACACAATGTTTTGAGTTTAAATGTGACACTGCATTGTATAGATATATTTCTTCCAATTTTCTGACAGAAATATGGCTTGAACCTGTTTCATAGCTTCTGCCACTTCCTCTTCCTTTTTGTCCAACGGAATTCCACCCACAAACAGTCTACAATTGTCCACAGAGTGACATAAACCTTCAAAAACATTGTAGGCTATGCTTTTTTTACGTAAGAATAATTTTGGTCCGAAAAAACATTTTAAATAATAGAATAAAAGTAAGATTTATAACAAAAAAGCAAAATAAAAGAGCACAATTATTGGCTTAAAAGTTCAGAAACCATCGAAACTGTTAAGTTACAACAAGCTGTTTTATTTAAAATCAAATAAGCCAATGAAGCAAAAAAAAACATTTTTTTCCCAATCACTATTTTACCTATGTATCTTTTCTCTCTTATTTCAAAGTTGTTCAAATCCCTGACAGCTGCCTTAGCTTCATCTCTCGAAGTATATGTCACAAAACAGAACCCTCGATTCCTGTGTGAAATAAATAGAAACATTTTTTCGAGTATTTTTGAAAACCTACATTAAAAATTAAAAAAAAATTGGTTTTTTTTCAAAGTCTGTAATCTGTGAAATAATCTACTGTAAAATATTTTTCAAAACTTATAGATAACTTCAACAAGATACATACTTCTTATCGAAGTCAATCATGATTCTGCACTCGTAAATCTGGCCTGCACGTTGCAACACTGGTATCAGCTCATCCTCGAAACAGTCCCTGGGCAGCTATGGGGAAGTGAATATTATGAATAAAAGTATGATAAGTGTGTCATGAAACAGTTATGAAGTAATCTGAGTGATGTGTAATGTGTGCTAAATGAATTATTTATACTTAATACTTCAAACAGATAAAAATTGATATATTATGAAGATAACATAAAGTTGATTCTTATAGCGTTTTTTCTAATATAAAAAAATGATTCAGAGAGAGGCATGAAAAATTCAGGTGTTTGAAACTATTCACCTCCAAGTTAATATATATATCTAAGAAATATACTTTGTTCAAAACTGGCTTTATAAAATTTTAAAATATTCGCTATTACTTCGTTTCTTTATGCCTTACAATGTTAACTAAACAGGAGCTTAAAATGTGTAAAGAATAGATGAAATAGAACATCCGCAAGAATTATGGATAAAAAAGGATATGATAGGAACGAGTTTTGAAACATTTGCATGAGCTCTTCAAGAAGAGTAATCAGCGCAGAAAAGCCAATAGAAAGTTCTACAGACTGGAGTTTGTGAGAGAAAAAGGAATTAAGATTATTTTTGAGAAAACTAATTTTTAATATGAATTTAATGTTTTATAAAACAATTGTGTTTTTTTAAATATGTAAAAAAGTTCAACGATTTTTTGCTATGAGATTTCTCATTTCACCTCTTGAACTTTCATATGTGATGTTTGAATGAGCGTTTGAACAACTTTGAAACTAATAATACTTCAGCTAATTTAAAACCCTCAATTTTATAGACAACTGACTAAAATAATTTAATTGGAGCTAAATAATTATTCAAAACAATCATAGCTTCAAAGTAAATTCTAAAAATGGTTTGAATCATATCAACGATGGTAACTAGAGTTGAAAATTTAACATTCAAAAGCCAAGGTTAAAGATTTTTACAATATAAGTTGACTGGTATTAAAACAATTCGGATGGTATTGAATATTAATGAAAATTCGTTTCACCATTGAGCATTGGAAATTTGAATTTCTTGAAGTTATTAATTTTTTCTCTCAACAAATGGTGAATTATTGGTGAAAATGTAAAAATTTAAATTTAAACTCGGAGTCATATTAAATTTAACCCATTCAAAGGAATGATATAATACAAATTAGTGTCATATTTTAACAAATGTTTCGAACACTTTCACACATGCAAACATGTTATGAGCATGTTTTATATAAACTTCTGAAATCAATTATAAGAATATAAAAAATTTTAAAAACCGAAGCTTAACAGCTTACGTATATAAACGAAGAGCAATCTTAAACTATACAGAGATGAAGGGATCAAAACTCAATATTTCACAACTCATATTCATTAAATGAACCATAAACACATTTGATAATGTTGTTTTTGAATGTCTTCAACACAAACCTTTCCGACAAAGATTTCACAACCTTTCACAGGCACATCCTTGGTCCATTCTTTGGCACAATATCTCCTTTGACCATTCTCCTTTGGAGTAGGAACGTTTGTGATCATTAAAATAGAGCTTTTCAAAGAGATGTATGTTTGGGAAAGTGATTAAGAAATTTTTTATGAAAGTAACATACATTATCAGATTATTAGCATTAATTGATCATGTAGGTTAGTTTTACGTATAGCTTCAGCAGTTTATGATGATATTTGAGTATTGTTTTAATGCATTTTGTTTTGGGCTAATTGAATTCCATAAAGATTAGAAATTTGTATATTTTTCAACTTTAATTTTGATGAAGTATACATATTTATTTCAATTACTAAAATCTAGAAGCAAAAACTATCAACACAAACGAGGAATTCTGTATTGAAACAAGTATTGAATCAGCATTATATACATAAATAAATGAAATAATCTTTTAATAAACCCCACAAATACCTTTAAAATCTGGTACCCAGTGCTTTCCAAAAGCTTTTCAATGGCAACAGAGTTTACGCAGTCATTCTCCTTGTTTTTGGGGTCTTCTTGATGGTTCTGATCAACATCATCATTAACATGGCCTTTTTCAAGGTTATTGTTGACTTGTTCGGACATTTTGATTGTTTGAATTGGGTATTGAGAGTTAAAAATTTTTGAAAATTCTTTCACAAGATTGTTGCGGTAGTTTAAAGTTGATTTCTTCAATATTTTATTCAGTTTGTTATTGGGGGAAATTTTCCGGTTTCAATTTCAAAATGTTTGCAATTTAAAATTAAAAACAAAATAAGAATTTCAATTTTTGAATTCTTCAATCTATTCAAAAGATCGCTCGAATTAAACTGTATTTTTGAATTTTAAAAAATTAATGAATTATCACCTTAAATAGAATTATTGGTTATTAATGTTATTAATAAAGTTATCAACAGTGAATCAATGAAAGAGTAAGGTAGTAATCAACCTTATATTTCACTAATTATGCTAATTTCTTCTATATTCATATATAGATTCCTATCAAATTAATTCAAGACTTTGATTCTCATATATTTGATCATACAATCTATAGATTGATATTTATAAAAAAATAATTTATTGAATACATCACTATAAAATTTAAATCCATTTTTAATCCCATAGAAACTCTTTAAAACTTTATAAATCAATTCTTTGGGAAAATATCATTTTTTCAAATGTTGCGTTTGATTATATGGCCACTTGAAATTTGTACCGGCTAAACAAACATCATCAAGTAATACAGGTAAGTTATAACGTTGATTTTCATTTTATTTTATCATTTATACATTTCGTTGGGGTATTTAAAACAAAAATTGAAATACTATTTTATTTAGATTAATTCACCAATAAATTTTTTTTAGTATAAGATTTATATATTGGAGTTTTTTTCTTAATTTCCAGAAAAAATATTTTAAATCTGAGATTTTTTCAACCTCTTGTTCTGAAATTACCATTGTAAATGTGGAAGTCAAAAGATCCAGGAGCACACTTCAGCACATATCGAAGTATAATTTTAAAATAAATTCTGAAGCCTTAGTTGTGAAAATTTGAATAATTGATTTTAAATAATTAGCTACAAGTAAGGTAGTTAGCGATTTCTAAGGAAATTCATCTCAAGAATATCAAGAAAAAATATAGGTTGCTACTTTAAATAAGGATATATTTTTTAATATAGGAGTTTATGTCATCCTTAAAGCTAATTATATCAAATAGAATAGCATTCTCAATAAGTTTTACTCTTTTTTCAACGCATGTTAAAATATTTTAACATAACTGGTAAAAATTCAACTTATATCCAATGTAACACACTTCATCTTAAAAAACCTTTAATACTACAAATAGAGAACCATTAGCTTAATACCCCGAAATTCGCCCGTTAAAGCACGGTTAGCACTTATAAACACATACAATAGAACTACCGATAAAACCTCACGTAACTATAAGATCAATATTGATAGTGATGTTTATACTGATTATGCATTAAGATGGGATGTAATCAGGTGGTAGTGGTAATGATACAACGTTGACTTGTGCACTGAGTGATCTAAGTTTTCGAGTTCTTTCTTGTGTTCTTGTTTGTTACTTTAATCGACTTTTTTGTTTTTTTTGGTTTAGTTTCTGTAGTTTTATCGTATTAATTTTTTTTGGCTTTGTTTGTTTTATATTGTTTGGTATAACTTATATATTCTCTATCAAATATAAGTTTAATTTTCTTACAAGCTTAGGTTACAGTCATGGTCTTTATTGTCTTCGATCATTCGTGTGTTGATATTTTATCCACTATTTAAGAAGTTTTTTCCTATAGAAAAGTTATATTTCTGAATTTTCATCCATTAAAAGTTTTTATTTCTCGTGAATTCGATTAAAAACGGTTAAAAATTTATATTTAATTGTTGTTACGGGTTGTAACAGGTTCAGATGGAAAAACTCACATCATAAATACATCGTAATTAATTTCATTGATAAACGTTTACTTATTAAATAGTATCTTTAATTTTTAAGTTTTCTTAATTGGTGCATTATATAAATAAGATTATTCAATCCAGTACGACTAAAAATTTTAAAACAAAAAACTAACCGTGAAAAATCTTTAACTTGAATAATCGATCCAATTTAAACGATATAAATTAGCATTAAACTTTAAGTAATTTTTTTTTATTTAAAAAGTTAATTATTTCTAGTTGTAGCTCAAACTTCCAAAGAAAAGCTCGTTTTAATTGTCAAACTATCGAGAAAAAGTATTCGTCACGCTTTGGAAAGTTTATTTAACATTTAATTTTATTTACAAAAGAGTCTAAAATATTTTAAATATGCTTAAATTAATGTTAATAATTAAAAAATTCAAATAAAATTTTGAATATATTCAAATAAAAAATAATTGAATCATTTTATTCGATAGCAGATTAGATCGTAGTAGACCATAAGCAAATGGTATTTAATGATAAACGAGCTTAAAATCAACAATTGTATTGCACGTTAATTATCTTACTTAGTCTGAAACTTGAAAGATAAATTTGATTGGAAATGTGCCGTAATATATCTATAATTTTTAGCGAGGGTTTCTTTTTTTAGAAGTCAACATTAAATCAAATCTTTAGGCTAAGATGCTTCAAACATTGTACTTCAAGCTATTTTAAAAGTGCATCAAGCAATAAAATATCTAATTGATTGGTCAAACAAAAATAAATATTTACAAAGCTAGCAAAAAGAAACTATGGAAATGAAAAACCAACGTTGAAGCAAACAGGATTAAGAAAGAGAGGAAGGTGGGCAGGGGCAAGAAAGGATGCTGGCAGCATTGCCACGGACAATAGCCAAGGAAATTTTCTGACGAAACCAAATTGCTTTCAGAGGGTCTTCCGTCGCCTCAGAAAGTTTTCTGCCTTACTCTTCGACGAAAGTACCGGTAGTCTCATAGGCTACGGGTTGGAAAAGGAAGTTACCTACCAAGCCTTGATTTTTGGCGGTTTTAGCTGCAGAACCCGACTTTATGAAACAGGCAATAATATGGGACTTGGAGAAAGAGTTGACGACCATAGAGTCCCAAACCAAACATTTTCCGTGCTTCCACTATTCATTACAAATATCTATATTTATATTTGAAATTGATTTGAAAGTTTATACACTTATTTTGTCTTAAATCAGACGATTTCGCTAGTTTTCAACTTGGTTATAATTGTTCATTTCGTGAATCTTCTAATGTCTTGATTTTTGTGAATCAAACCTCGTGGTCCTTTTGTATTAAAAATAACTGTTAAAAAAGCTTTACTTCAAAACTTTATAGTTGAGAATCAAACGAAAATATTTATTAAATTCACTAAGCTTTTCGTAAGAGAAACTTACAATACCAAGTGGTGAACTTGATATTGTAACTTCAAAATAATACATCGTGTTTCTCTCTCACTTAAGCGGTTCTACTTATTTGCAACTTTTTAATATTGTTAGTTTTGCTTAAAAACTTAAATTTTTTTCCCATCTCTACAACATTTTGTTAACCACTCTACAACCGATTGGTAGCGATATTCTTCAATGGTTATATATTACGTAGGAATGACTATCTTTTTGTTTAAACACCCAACATCAAATAACTCAAAACGAAAAAGCGTGAAGACCAGACACCAGGTTGTTTTTAACCATAAAAACTGAAGCATCACATTCATTATTGGTGTTTTTAGTTGTTAAAATGGTTAACTTTTTATCTTAAAGAAATTGTCAATCGTTTACTCTCGTTTATAAATATCAGATCGAACGTGTTCATTTTTTATTTTGGTATTGTTTTGAGGCTTTCTCAATAGATAGTTTCTAAATATAGGATCTCAGCCTATATATTCTTTTTATGTGTTTTGAAAGATCACATTTGTCATTGATTGATTCTTGCGTTTTATACCATTAGCTTCAATCTTGAATTAAATAGCTGATTTTTTTAGATTTTAAAATAAAGCTTAGAAAAAACATACTCATCATTATTTTTTTTTAATTTCTTTTAATCGTTTAGTTGTATCGTTTCTTTGGTTGTCAATTGAAGGCATTTAAATAACAAAATGAAATTCATAGAAACTTTGTAACCACCAATTTGAAACTAATTTATAATTTTCAAAAAAAAATTCATTATATAAGTTTAATTAAAAAAATTGTTGGCAACCATATTTTGATTTTTTACTAAAAAACTAGAAAAATATAATATTAAATATGTCAGCCATCAAAAAATTTTTCAAAGAAAAAGCCTTGGACGTTAAATTTAAAAAGTTGGGCACTGGAAAGCGTCTAACTGATTCAAAAAATGTGCCTCAAGCTAGTAGCTCCAAAAGTAAAAGTTCAAATGATGGTAAAAAAGTAAAGAATGTAATGACTGATGAGAAGAAAATGGCTGCTCAAGCTGCTTTGGCAAGACTTGAACAAAAAAAAGAAAATGGTTATAGCTTAATTGAGAATAATTTTTTATAATTTTATTTCTATGTTTATATTTGTCTTAAATACTCATATTTCAATACTATAGTTATTTTTATCTCAAACCTCCAAAAAGAAAACAAAGGTTATGCCAAAGGAACTATGACAATGAAAGCTGAGTTGTTAGCAGAACAAAAAGAGGCAGAGGCTCTTGCTCAGAAATATGCCATTAAAAAACCTGTAAGTTTATTCGACATTAATGTTCATGGTTGTATTATTTTAAAGATATTTCACTCATTTAAATTTTAATTTCAAAATTAATCAAAAAAGCTTCAATATTCACTAATATATCAACATCAAATAAAAGTTTATTCAGTTTCAATGTCTAAAATTTCAACTAAGAGTTTCAGTTTATATTTGGAAATTTTCAGAATATTTTTTAACCCTCCAAACAGTTGGATTTTGATACATCAAAAGTGGTATCAGGGGTTTATTTCACATGCCCCTGTCTTGGACTCACCACACCCATGCTAAAAGACCACTTACATCAGGCCATTGAAGATTATTTATTATCCCAGTTAGGTGTGGCTTATAATCCTTGTATTTTTGTTTATCTATTGCTAACTTAAGTAACTAAGCTTCTTAGCACTTCTGAAAAAAATTATGCTTCTAAATTGCACACTATACAAATTCCATTAACATTAATAAATGAAGAGAAGCATTTTACAATACAGTTTCAAAGAATTTTTTGAAATGCATTAAAAAATTATATTTATTTTATGTTATAGCTTAGAGCTTGCTTGTGGTATGGCTTGAAAATAAGATTCAATCATTGAAGATTCTAATTTCATTCTTATTTATGTCTGTCTTCTTTAAAATTCCATAAAGTTTTTATTTGCATTTATTGTTCATTTTTAAGCATCATTATTTGCATACAATTATATATTTCTAATCTATTTTTCAATCTTGAAATTACTATTCAAAATTCATGTAGTTTATATATCATTACCTGCAGGAAATAGTTGTCACAATAATATATATATATATATATATATATATATATATATATATATATAAAACTTGGATGTACAATAATAATTTTTTATAATACACTTTTCATCAGTTGAAGAGGCAGAGTTGACATCAATTTTAATGATACAAATGTTGAACAAGAACAAACCAGAAGTCAAAACTTGCCTCGAGATGCTCGAGAAGTATATCAGTAACATCATTAGCAAACCTGCAGATATGAATTTCAGGAAGATTAAAAGTAGTAATAAAGTACTCAATGAAAAAGTGAGAATATTATAATTATTTCAAATTTATTTCCATTATTTTTCTTGATAATAATTCTTTATTAAATTTGAAGTAAAACCATATTTAGATTGTAAATTAAAATGAAAACTTATGACTAATCACTCAAATAGACTAGTCTGCTTTTCAGCATTTAAAATAACTATGTTGAAAAATGAGGTTTGATTAATTAAGTAAGGTTTCAATTATTTCACCACATATAGTTATTATTTTATTATCTTCAATTGAAAACACTTTTTGGAGTTTATTTTATTCTTCGAAACTTTTTGTAAAATGCACTTACATTATCAAGTGGAGGTACAAATCTAACTCATAATTTTATTCAAAATCAATAAGATTGTATCTATTTCAAAACTCGTTTTTTGATACGCTAGTGCCAGCAAATATAAATGAATGTTATTATTAACATGGTTATTTTACGTCTGTTCCCATGCTAGCATGGCTTGGACATTGATAATATTATTTCATAAACATTGTTTCAGTAATTATTGTTTTCATAAACCTAAGCAAACTTCCAACACAGGTTCTCAACTGCAAAGGGGCCAACGAGTTCTTGCAAGCGATTGGTTTTGAAAGCAGGATCTTGCCAGGAACAGATGGTAAGGAGGAGGAGTTCCTCGTGCTCGACTGCCCACAAGAGGTGGCTTTTAATTGGCTGTATTTTTTTTAGTTTTTGTATGTTTTATGGTAGTTGTATGAAATAAGTTTGTTGCTAATTAATCACGTGCTGGAAATTGCAAGTTTGCCATTAAAAATGATTATAAAATGAAATCTTAATTTTGATTGAGATAAATACTGTTAAGAGCTAGTGTCTACTTTAGTCAAACGTACCCAACGATGTCTGTTTCAGGAAAATTTACTGTTTCTTAATAATCATAGTTGTTACGTGATAGATATTATTGCAGCATTATCTTTTATGACTGACATAGAACGCAGAGGACTTGGCAGAGCGTCTGAAAGGTTTGTTGGAGGTGATGAAGGACTCAGAACCTCCTGCCCTGGAGCTCGACCGGGATCTCAAGGTTCTTCAGTTTAATGAACATGATAGATTTTCAAAAAGATATTATTTGAAAAAATGTTTATAGCTTAATTCTGTTTGGTTGTGAGAAATTTTTAATAATTTCAGTTATTTTAATAAATTTTCTAAAATTATGTTTTTTATTATCTAGTAAAATAGTGTTAAATTATTACGAAGGTATTCAAAGTAACCGACACAAGTGCATACGAGAGACGGATGGAGGTACCAGATGAGTTCTACAACATCTCGCCAGAGGAGCTGAAGAGGGAGCAGAAACTGAGAGAGGAAGCCGTCAAAGAGATGGGCATGCTGATAACTAAAGAGATGCGGGAAAGAGAGCGCCTCAAAGCATTACGTAGATATAGATTTGCCGTAATCCGTGTTAGATTCCCTGATGGTTACCTGGTACAAGGGACTTTCAAGACAACTGATAAGTTATCTCATGTGCGCATGTTCATCAGTGAGTTGATGCAGGATGAAGGGGCTGAGTTTAATCTTGTTTCGGGTCTGGGAGCTAACGTAGAAAATGAAGATAGCACTTTGGCCGAGTTGAATCTAGTTCCAGCTTCACTTCTCACCTTCTCTGTTGACAACCCTTCTAAAGATGCAGGGTTTTTGAAACAATGTTATAGAGAAAATGCTGAGTAATTTTGATCTTTTTTCTTTAATCGGTGCTTTAACTATTATTAAGTATTATTTCCATTCATTTATTGTTTTTTTTTAACTTTGTTGTGAAAAATTTCTGTTAATAAAAATCTTTTAATTATTTTAAGCTTAAGATCAAAAAATTGTTGGATACAACTTCAAAATAAGTTTATGAAAATTACCCCAAATTTATTTTACGTAAGAAAGCCAAACGTTTTTGTAACTTCATGGCATTGGTGATTCTGTGAAAGAAGAATTTCACAATAAAAAAACAATTCAAAAAGTGCCAAAAAATGTATTGTATAAGTTGTTAAAATGTTACTTTGTTAACGAAAAGCTTCGTATCTCAATAAAATTTATTTTTTTCATAAACATACTAGTTTTATTGTGGCTAGTTGATTATCAAAATAGTGCTTTTCACCCTAGCCAAAGTAACTTGAAAAAATATTTTTAAATCAATGCACATTTAAAAAAGACCAGAGCACTTGTGCTCGGCGTCTTTGAGTTCTGGTTTAGAATAGTATATGGTCTCAATATTTTTGACGACTCCTATCAGTAAAAAAGAAAAATATATATAATTGATTTGATCGACTGATTCAAAAAAGTACTTTAATAACTCAAATTATTCTGCAACTAACTACTTATTCTCCTCAGTACCTATTGTTTTCAAAAACATGAAAACCTATCTTATTTTTAGGTAACAATGTAGTTGTATCTGCCTCATAGGATGCAGCATTTGGTACGGTCATGGACATTTATATAATCTGCTTGTGGATTTGCAGAGTCGCATAGTATTTCAGTATATGATTCCCTCATAAGCTTATGGAATTTATAATACGCAAATGGAGCACTTTTGGCTTCAACTACATAAAGAAAACAATGAAAGTTAATAACAAAAAGATTTTGAGTCATTTTTAACAATAAAATAATTTATTTGAGTTTTTTAGTTTAGAAATTTACTATATACCTCCTAAACAATGAGATCAAAACTCCTTTCTCGATTCGGTCTTATTAATCCCCATTATGTTTGTTTCCAATGACAGAACACGATCATTTTAATTAGTTTTTTATGGTTTTTGATGAAAAAATAACAAAGTATTTTTTTAATTAGAATAATGCATTTAACCTTAATTTCTAAAGAATACATCAATGCACAGTTGAGCTAGGCTTGAAAAATTGTTCCAAAAATAAAAGTAATTACAGGCTTAAATAGAAATTTAATCTAAAGTCATGAAAAAATCATGACTACATATATTTTGCATAAGAAAATAAAAAGTTTCTTAGTATAACTAGTTTTTATAACTGCAACGATGTGAAAACTATGAGTTCAACCAAAAAACCGATCAATAAGCAAGATTTGAAATACTAAAAATGTTGTTTTCAGTTATTGGAAAACTCTTAGTTGTTACAAGAGAGTTTTTCTAGGACTTTGATATGTGCAAAACGATTGAACGAAATAAACTCAAACTTTTCAAAGACATCGTATGTATTTTTCTATAATATTTTGTAACAGAAAACATCAAATAAAAGGAATTTTATACACTTATTGAGAATCAAAAGCTAACGCTCATGATAAGGCTAAACTTATCGAAATTTATGGCTTTTGATTCTCAATAAATGTATTAAAAATTCCTCTTATTTGATGTTTTTCGTTGCAAAACTCAAACTTTAAGACTTTTCATACATACAACTTCATGATACATTCTTTATTCTTTCCATGAAAGGTTTTCCACTGAACACCAGCGTAAATGTAGTCGCAACCATCGCCAACCATCAAGCCGTTCAGATGAGAATCGTAACATGCTCCAAACCACCATGCCCCTTTGTATTTCAGGGCACAACTAATAGTCGAAGAATCTTGATCTCTGTCGAGAGTGGAGAATTTTTTGCCGTCGTGGTCTGATAAAGCGTCTCCGACTGTTCCCGAGTAGCCAATTGCTTGTAGGAAGACACACTAGTTAAAAAATTGATACACAATGTTTCTGAAGAAATGTTAGATATATATAATGCGTAATTAAAATTTATTTTACTCTGTGGTTTGATACTCACATACATCAAAGTTTTTATAGAAATTTTGTATATATTTTTATTAATATAAAGCATAGAAGTCCAACAAACAGTTGAGCATTAAAATGCCTTCAAAGCTAAAATAAAAACTGATACAAGTTTTTACTTAGCTAAAACAAGAAAATAAATATTTATATTACATGTAAGACGTAGTTCCCATCAAGAAGTTTAAACTGATCGTAAAGAGAGTAACCATAGTGCCCTCCCAATGAGACCATCTCCACAGCCAACTTCATAGGAAATGTATCAAACTCTTTATGCACTTGTTTCCTTCAACAGATTAAAATTTATTGGTTGGGTTTTTTGTTTGATGGGTTGTGAAGAAAAAGATTTGAAAACATTCGGTAAGTGTTCACAGAAAAAGTTATGGCACAAATTATTTTATAGAAAGTTTCAAAATTAGCTTCAAAAGGAATCAAACTGTATTTTCATTCACCAAGCCAATGCTCTTCTTCCAGGTTTCCGAATCCATTTTCGTAAGGTTTCCACATAATATTGAAATTTTCGAATCCATTAATTCTTCTTTGCATCACCTTAGCAGAATAAACCACATTTATCGTTTCAGCACAAGATTATATCGAGTGTACTACCGTATGCCTTATCCAAAAACTTTGAATTGGTTTTACTAAAATTCACATATCAAAACTAACTGTTCCGACTATAGGCTAGCCACCAATAACAGAATAATAGCAGTAAACTGGCCGAGTACCTTCAGCAGTGTGGATATAATAAACCACATTATCGGCTGCACTTCTAATGTCAATTTGTCCGAGATGTCTGGAAGCTAAGCATGAATGAAACAATTAATTCCAGTTTTAATTATTAGAAATATTCATTGATATGTGCAAATCATTGCTACTTAATGGTGAGTTTTTTTGTTTAACAAATGTCAAGGTCAAAAAAGGCTTCTATAAGATAAACTAAGTTAAAACTCAAACATTGAACAATCTCTGGGCCTCTAAGCAACCTCGCATCGTTATAATATTTCTCAAACAAAAGCTGAGTAGTTCTATTGCAATCACTTTATAAAATTCTTAGAAGATCATATATTTTATTGATAATATTTTATTTAATTTGATTCAGTATTAATTTTTTGGAGTACAAGTTACATCTAGTTGTGTTGAGACCAGTCGATTAAAAGTTCCTCATTTTAATAATTATAAAAACTCAGATGGACTTGAGAAAAGAGAAAACACAGAAAGAAATTAATTTTTTAGGAACCCTGGTCGACTCGTATAGCTCACAGCTGGCAGAACATTAAGCTAAATATCTAAAGTTACAGGGTTTGATCTTGTGTGGGACAGCGATTAAAATCTGTTCCACAGTGTGATTTGGCTACATTAAATGTTTAGCAAGCGCTTCAATGTATAAAGAAAAGCACTTCATAAATACCACATTACTTTACATTGAAATACTCCTAATAAATAAAGGAACTTTTGTTTTTTTTTGAAAATTTTCCATTAAAATTAAACGTTTCGAAAATAATTATGTAAGTATTATAGGTGAAGTTTTATAACTTGGTTCAAGAATTTAGCTAGGCGAATCTATAAACTTAATACTTTTTAAGTCTTTTATTCGAAAGTTACTTGAGAAGCAAGGCTGACTTGGGAAAGTGATTCTCTCCGAAGCAATAAGAAAACATTGCGAAGTTATTTGAACATGCGACATTCTGCCTGTTAATAATGACAAGAGTAGCCAGTTGACTTCTTCGTTTGTCATAACATGAGTTTTTTGATTGTAGTTGTGTTTCCCACATAAAGTGCCACATTGTGTAGGTATAGGAACATTGAAATAAACTGCCAAAGGATTGTGATGATCGCACAATGCAGTTAACGATTGATTAATGAATATTGAGCATTTTTTATAATTTAGTCCAGCTTCATCTGCACTGACTGCCCACAAGTGTAGCCCCCACAATAAGAAACGTATCAAAGAAAAACAATTTGGTATTATTATTCAACAAGTTATTTAAAAACTTATGTTAAGTCTTTTATATGTATATAAATTATCTTAGCAATCGATAAAAGAATAAATAAATGGTTTTGATTGAGTGCCCAGCGTTAATTAATGGCAAATAAATGACATGTGTGTATTGTAGTCTCTACTTTTGAAAACTTTCAATGCTATCCATCAATATATATTATTTTTATGAGTTAAAATTTTGAAATTATTTTTAGAATTCATATTTTTATTTCCTTATTTGCGAAATTTTTTCCATTTGTTATAAGCCGTTTCAGTGAATTTATTTATTCCATAAATTAATTACAATTTTCGAATTGTTTAGAAAGTTCCGCTTATGCGTTTATTTACTAGTCTGAAGAACAGCGATACACTAAAATCCTTCATCCCATTCTTATGCTTTTCGGTCGAAATAGATGAGTATGAAAAATCTAATTTAAGTTTTAATATGAATAAAATATAATAAAATGATGAATTGCTGATAAATTGATCAAAAATATTTTAAACGGAAATATTTTATTGTACATTTTAGCCTCAAAAATCAAACTTTGAAGGACTCTTATTGTACTAAAGATAATTCATCAACACTCCAACAAACTCAAATGAGAGAAGTGATTAAAAATTAATTTTTAGAAAAAATGGATAACTGAGAATGCTTATGAAAGTTACTTCCTCTAATATATCTTTTTATCCTTTGCCGATTAGTTTCTTTTTATTGAGTTATCAACATTTCCAAGTTTATGTATGTTCTCATAAGTCAAACGTGTTCAAAACGCATCAATTTAAGCTTCATGATTATTATGTTTGAACTTTTAAACCTTTTATTTTTATTTCATATTTTTCTCTTGATTTTTGTCTAGAACCTCTGAGTTATAATTTTATCAAACGCTGTAAAAACCAATTGAATTTATCTCATTTATAATTATCCACGTTCTATTTCCATCCCAGAGCTGAAAACTTTTAGCAGCAAATTCCCAAGACCTTCAAAACATCATACTACAAAACTCCCCTTGACACACAAATGTTTTAAAATTTTTGTAAGTTAGTTTACAAATGTTTGTATGAATCAGACATTACACATTTTGACTAGAATTTTACGCTCATATGTTAATTTAACAGAAATTGAAAATTAACTAGACAATATTTTGTTTTGAATAGTTTCACTTTTTGATGAGCTGAGTCTAAAATGAATCGTATGAAAACCAGTGTGTTTGAATTGATAAATGATTAAATAAAATCCTGTGTTTCGCCATTATGAATATTTATCTGATTGAAATTTGAATTTTGTTAAAGACAGCTATATCAAGAAAATAAAAAAAGGATTCAAGGAAATTAAATAAAGAACTATAGTTATAAGACGATAACCATGCTGTGAACAAAAGCTTTGAAATTATAGCTCTCAATTTTCATGACCAGATTTGAAAAGATAGCATAACAAAATTGAAATTCAAAGGTGTAAAATACAATTTCTAAAAAAGAAGATATCTTCACAAGTGTCAAGCCACGTTGAATGCTCAAAAGTGAGAAAGAGGTTTGGTGGAGGTTCTTCAAGAAAGACTTTTTCAATATTAAAACTGTACAACAAACTAAATGAGTAAGTTCGAATTCATTCATGAATGATAGCTATGCAAACAAGATCATAAAAGATAATTATTTATATGTCACGAGCAATATAGTGTACTTAATAAACAGACATATTGCCAGGAATTTTTAGGCAATCTACATATTACCTGTTTTTTTCTGTGAAATGTGTGTGTTTTGATTTCAAGAAAAAAAAAGAGCTAAATGAATTTATTTGTCAACAAGAACTTATTTTTGAGATTATAAATTTGTCATAAAACACTATGAATTTGTTTAAAAATCATTTTTGAACATAATCCAAATATATGGATAGCGTCGTGCTTAAAATCTTCTAGTTATTCTGTACTTAAAAATGTTAATGCTATGCTCTTCTTGTTCAATGAATATTTAAAAAGTAACTTCATAAACTGTATATGATAAATTCAAAAATAGTTTTAAAAAGCTGCATTGCTTATGGAAAACATTTTTGAAAATACTTTTACTACTAACTTTATAGCTGAATTATAGAAAGTATTTCGACATATACACACCCATACAAAAACAAAATACACACAGACACACAAACTACACATAGACACACATCGCCACACGTCAAATTTATACTAAGCTTTAAATAGGTTGTTATTTAAAGCGATAAAACATAAAATTTTCTCCTATAACAGAACAACCAACAAAACAGAACAACCAACAAAACAAACCCACAGAATAAGCCAACAGAATATGCTAAAAACCATAATAAATAATAAAAAATCCATAATCACGGTGGAAACCATGAATGATCACTAATCGATATTTTTAATTCGTATTAACTATTAGTAAAAGCCACTGTCAAAGTTATAAGTAATCAGTATATATCGGAAATGTATATCAATTAGAAGGCTCAATATTTAATAGTGAATAACATAAACTGCATTTATTATACAGAATTAAAAATTCAAAGGCTGAAAACATTTAACTTTTGAACGGAGTTGCTCAAATTCCCCGGGAGGTAAAGTATAAATATTTTCTCAAGCTGCCGAGTACACAATTAAATTTCATCACAAACAGCATCACATATAGACGTATACCACTAACACAAATCCCATTCAAAACATAATTAAACATGTAAATGTATAGAAACACGTGCACAACTCAATCTGACACAAAGGTGTTATATATAAGTGCTGATCGTTAGAACGTTCAATTTCCCTTGAAACTTCCAGCTGGTTTTTGCTTGATAAATGCCTAACGTACAATTTACTGTCTTTATAAATTATTTAAAAGTGTTTAAGATAATATCTATTGTTTTTCTTATACGTTGTTATTTATAATTTCTCCGTAATTGGATTCCAACAAGAATTTCGCTTGGGATTAAACGATTCTTAAGTGAGTTTATTTAAACAAATGTTTTTTGGTGTTGTGATATCAGTTAATAATCATCATTATAAATAATAATAGGCCTACATGACAAAGAGCTTTCTACAAATATATTTACACTGCACACTTCTGCTGAGTTTTAATATTATGCATTAGACCATTAAAAATTGTATACTTCGATTCTCTTTTGGGCACCAATATCTGCATAAATTGTATCATTCTCTTGCCAGTCCCATGGATAACTTTTTGTGTGAAAGAATATATGAAGTTATAAATAAAAAATGTATCACATCAATTAGTGATGGTTAAAATGGTATATGCCTCGGGTATATACTGATTAGTATCATTGAAATTAATAACAAAAGTAAATAACTAGCAAGTCATTTACCTTTTAAAGATAGTTTAAAAATTTTTTCTTTTACTGTTTCCCCACAAACTTGCTTTGAGTTATTTTTATTAGTATAAAATGAATGTTTTTGCAAAACTACTCAACTAGCTTTTATGCTTGTGAGAGTGCGTTTGAAAGTAATAATTACCACAGATGAAGCTTTAAAAATCCATCATTTTTGAGTTTATGTTCAGCTTGTCTATATGGGCAAAATGCCATAGATATTTTTTGAAAAGTGTAAAAATACAATTTAATACAACTAGTAGTATGAATATAGTGGGGACAATATATCATGATGCTTTGATCGTATTCAAACTTTAAGCACTATTTTTGAAAGCTCAAAAAGAAGTTGGGTTTTAAAGTATGACATATTGTTTAATTTCAGACTTTTCATATAAATCTTGCTGTAAAAACGGAAAGTGTCGACTTTGTAAACCTGAACGAAAGAACTTGGAATTAAAAGATGGAAGGAAGAAGGAATGAATGGATTGATAGATAAGTGAATAGATAAATGCATGTATGGATAAGAAGATGATTGAATTGATAGGTAGATAGACTAATTGATAGATAGATGGATGAATGGATGGAAGAGCAAATGAAAAGATAAATTAATTTCAGATATATGAAAACAAAAATACAATTTTATATGCAACAAAAATAATTCATATTTCTGGAATTTTAAATACAAATTTATAATAAAGCATTGAAGGCGGTCTTATTGAAAAAGACGCATTGTTGTTAGTCATAATAGAGAGGTTTATATGAAAGTGAAGGTGACTAAGAAGACGATGTTGCAAAATCTAAATACCCCTAAAAAAATTATTTATAACTTAAAATTTTACTTAAATCGTGGACTAAGGATAGACTGGTTTTATGGCCATTGTTTAGGAATTAAGCTACATACTACCGGTCCTAATCGATCGCTATTAACTCTACATATATTTAATTAAAATTTCCTTTATTGCTAATTAACCGCAGTGTAGACGTATAGAATTTACTATGTCATTATTGGTATTTATTATAACTTTAATACAAACATCGGTATACAAAATTCTAGAATCTCGCTCGAGAGTAATTTCAATCGGGAATGCTTCTAGCTCATTAAAAAAAATTTCGGTCTTACTGATAGTTCATATAATTATGAAAGCGGTTGGTGTTTGAAGGATAGCAATCGCTTTTCACGAAGCAAAAGGAGTTTCATTAGGTTTTAATTGCTTCTTCTTATAACTTCTACAAAGTGATTAACTTATAACTAAAACATTTTAAGTGGAGAACGATACAGAGAGATTCAGATATAATATGATTTTGATGATTGTTGAAGTTTTTGTAAATAATTCTGCACATGGATTTAAGTTGTTCAAATAAGCCTTTAAGCTTTATATAGTTTGCCACATGCCGCTAAATGAAGCTTAATGCTCAATTTTAATTATATCAATTCAATCCTGTAGTATTTATTTGATCTAGTGAAGAGTTGAATGCAAATTAAAACCACTTTAATATTTGATATATTTATATAATTATAAGATACAAAATTGTCGATTTTTTTTATTGATTATAAAACAATAAAACCATGTTGAAACAATTCAGTTAACGCAAGCAAAAATTGGAAAATAAATTTATCTACCTTTGATTTATGTTTTCATTATATGAAGAAGATATGTTAAAACATATAAAACAAGCATTTAAAAACGAAACGAAAGCACTGACAGTTAGCAACAATGGCACTTTGTACACACGCATTGATCCATTCAATGTTGTCATAGTTATATTGACAAATTTTATAATGACGAGGAAGAAGAAGAAGAAGAAGAGGAGGAGGAGAAACAGTGATGATGATGATGTTTAAAAAGTTGGAGTGGTAGTGTTGATAAGATGATTGTATTACTGTGAAGGTTTCAAGGGATAAATGAGTGTTAATGTTCCCAACAGTGTACTCATAACTCCATTCATTCTACATATTTAAAATTTTTATAATGTAAAATATACTTAATTATAAAACGGGGTTTTCTATTAATTCATGTTAACCATAATAAACTGGATCTAAAAATCTCACTATCCCCAATGCAAGTCTTTATAGTAGAATTAATTAGGCATTTAAAACATGGAGTCATCTCGTTCAAACGTCTTAATATAGGTCCAAAAAGATATAAATCAAAACACGAAAGTAACAGTTTGTAATGATGAAGAGCAAGTAAGGCCTTATCAAAACAAGACTTCAAAATTGCATGCTGCAAAATAAACAAAGAAATTTATGGTAAGATTGTTATATGTTTTTGTTTGTTATTGTTCTTCATAAAAGTTTTGACTGTTGTTGTTTTAAAAATGTTATTTTTAAATGGTTATTATTATTTTGAAGTCTTATTATCCACATTTTTATTATTATTCTTGTTTTTATTATTGTTTTTTTTAATTATCTCATTATGCTTGTTACTATATTCTCTACACTTTTCCGTCATTTTTAAAAATATTTTTGCATGATTTTTATCATTATTAAAACTTGGTTATTATTATTTTTTCATATTTTTATGCTTATTATTACTCATTAAACTTGTTTATTATTGTTATTATTATTGTTTATTATTATCTTTTTTGTCAAATTTTTTCATAATTTTTGTTACCCACCAAACTAGTATTATTCTCATTAATTTTTATGACTATTACTATTTTGTCATAATGTTTTCAGGATCTCAGAACGATAATAATCATATTTTTGTTTGTGTCCATTTTGTTAATACTTTTTATAAAACTCTCAAAACCTTATCCATATTATGAATTTCTAACAAAAAATTTAATGATAAAAAATGAAATATTCATAAAAAATATAAAAAATAAAAGTGAAAATTCCAAAAAAAGGAACATTATAACTGGAACTCATCTGAAGTTTAAATTAATATATATTTAATATAATATTGTTAATTTATTCATTTAATATGATTAATTCAAGATAAATAGATTTTAAATAGTACTCAGCAATGACGATAATAAGGAAGAACATAATTGAAGATGATAACAACATTTATAATATCCTGTTAGCTTGAAGGTGATGATGATGATTTGGTGAAAAAATAAAAAAAAGAATAAAGAAAAATAAATAAGCATAGTTATTTTTTTTTTATTGAAAAATATTACATGATGTTGAGATTAAAATGAAAATGAATTAATGTAGAAAAAGATATTAAATGATGATGATGACAGAGGATAAGGATGATGATGATGATGCTGATGATGATGGTGATGATAATGATGATGATGGTGGTGGTGGTGGTGATGATGATGATGATGATGATGATGGTGATGGTGATGATGATGATGATGATGGTGGTGGTGGTGGTGATGATGATGATGATGATGATGATGGTGATGGTGATGATAATGATGATGATGGTGGTGGTGGTGGTGATGATGATGATGATGATGATGGTGATGGTGATGATGATGATGATGGCGATTTAGGTGATAGATTGAAACAAGTTGTTTACAAGTAGGAAAGCCATTTTATATTGATCGAACATAGCTACAATGCTATTAAGTTAACTTGTTATTGTTAATCATATGTAAAAATAATAAGTTTATCATTTTTTTTTATTGTTATATTGTTCATTTTTATGTTATTACAGAATATTCAACTTATCCAATGTGTTTTCGAAATCATTCATAACACTTAAAGCCGATCCTTGCTTTCGCTTTTAACACATACCGAAATAAATATAATTAATGTGTAACTGTGTGTAGATTCATTAATTCAACGCTATGTTTCAATTATCAAAAAGTTTGAGTTTTTAAGAAGTTTTATTTGACCATTTTTAGCTTTTTTTAAAATATTTAAATAATCTTATTCAGATTTTTAGAATTTCATTAAAATTTTTTAAAAATCCAAAATTTAAATGTTTTTATTAAAAATTCGAATAATTTTATGAAAAATAGCTATAACTCTTGACAAGATTAGCCTTATCATACTACGTTGGACCTATCAAAGTTATAGCTTCTAATAAATGCATTCATTAAAGATTCAAATATAACTTTAGAGCCATATTTTTATCATTATGTTTCAATTTATTTTTTATTAATTTGTCTTTGATTCAACTCATTATTGTTATAACAGTGAGAATCACACGAAGATCATCATTTATAACATAAATGGTTGAGAATTGAAGTCATATCCGTAGTAGTTCAGTTTATTTATCATAGTTCACGTTTAAAAATGCAATCATTTCCACAACTGCCAGGTTGAAACAACAGAAAAAGTCCATAATGTTCATGATGAATAAAATCATCACATGTGTCATTAGTTTGTGGATGTTCTCAAAGTGTTATAAACGCATAATCAGAAATAGTTCCAGTTCATGCGTATTTTGATTCATTTTATGGTTCCTGTTGTTAAGGGTCTAGTTATTATTGTTATTATTGTGATTATGATTATTTTTATTATTGAGATTATTAGTTTTTTTAATGCAATTATTAGTGTTGTTAATATTGCAACTGTTTTTATTATTGTTATTCTTGCAATTATTATTCTTATTGTTGTTATTACCAGTATTATTATTACAGTTATGAAGAATCTTATTGTTGTCTGAATTATTAAAATTGTTATTTCTGTTATTACGAATTCTGTTATTGTTATTAAGGTTATTTTTGGTTATTTTTATTTTTAAATAATTATTATTTTTGTTGCTATGGTTTTTCTATTATTTTGGTTATTACAATTGTTATTTGTTTTATTATCATGGTTTTTCAGCTTTTTTATTATTTTTATTATAAGAATTATTTTTTTCCATTTTTACGATTATTGTTATTATTATTGTTTTTATTATTAAAATTACTATTATTGTTGTTGTTGTTTTTGTTGTTGTTATTATTAATACGATTGGTTTTCATCCTTATTGTTGTGACGATTAATATTGTTATCATTGTTTATTAACCAAACTAGCCTATTAACAAAAACTATTTGAATCAAACACTTTTATTAACTGAATAGTAATACGAAGCTTTTCGTAAGTTGTATATACAAGTTTGTATACTTGATAATGTGAATTCAACTTACGAAATTACGTATTATTATTCAGACAATAAAAGTGTTTGATTCAAATAGTTTTTGTTATTATTACGATTAATATTGTTGCTATTTTTATTATGTTTTCGTTATTTTTATTGTTACGGTTATTTTTATTTTCACTGAGTCTTATCCCTGTTATTATTACCACTATTACTACTTGTATTACTTACTATTACTACTACTATCCTTATGAAATAATAATTATTTAAATATAGTTTTCATAAACAAAAATATAATTCCACAATTATAACTTTTATATTTTTTCGTTTCTATTACGTTGTCCACAATATTCCATAGTGTATGCATTTCCAATATGGTTATTTTATCTGCATTATCATACAAAGAAATATTTTCAATTACTTTGAAACTTATTTACCGCATATCCCTTCATTCGAGTCCTATTCATTTTAAGCCTCCGTTATTATTTCCATTAACAAATGTTTTCTCATTATATTTCAAACTGATACACACTTGATTATCATGAAAGTACATGTCCTTATCTACAATAATATTTCTTACCACTTCTGAATTCATTTAATAGGGCTAAAATTTATGAATTAGCATAAAAACGATTGGATTCGGGTTTTATTTTATCATTCATTGATATTCTACACCTACAAATATAACTAGGTTTTATAAATTATATATAGAAAATTCAAATCCTTTATCTGATTATCTTTCAATATACTTCTTTTTTTATATGAATAATATCCCTAAACTTCCCGATAAAACCCCGAAGATAATTCGAATATATTTTCTCACATTTAAAATCATCATTACAATTTCAAAAACATACTCATTTATAAAAATATTTCAACCATCTTTGTTTCATTATTCTATTTTTCCTTTCATCGAACCGCTCATTATGTTTTGAAAGTGAGATCCATGTGAAAGCCATCATAGGTCCTTATAATGAGATTGTCTATTTAAATGGTTTAAACTTCCAGCTCTGATTATTGTATTTCATTAGGTATTCCTCTATAACATTGAGAATTATTACCGTTTCTAGTTATTGTTATTGCTGATATTCAATTGTTATTAGCATTTAGAAGCTTCGTTTTTAAAAATCCTTTTCATATTAGTAGCCATTATTATCAGCTTCACCATTCTTATATTTTCTATTTCTTCTCATAATATACTTTTAAACGATCTTTTTCTGTTCTTTTCCAATTCTTGACTAGCTAAAGATAATTATGGATATATATTTACTTAGTTTTGTGAGAGTATTGAATAAGCATATTGAGACTTGCCAGAGTATTGAATTTATTGGATTTTTATGCTTTACTATTATTAGGAAGTATAGTTTTCTATGCTGCCTGAAGACATTAAATAATGACTCTTTAGTTCAAGGTGTTTTTAGTTGTTTTGTCAGTAACAGAAAAAAATAGATTACAATCATTAGTTTTGAAAGATGAGTTTAAACAAGGAGTTTGTAGTGAGGATATAGTGTGAATCCCATTTTTTGGAAGTTTTTGATTATCTTCAAGCTATCATCAATCAATCAAGTAGCCAAATTGATTAAGATCTTTAGAAATATTTTCAAAGTTAAATGGCACCGAGTCAGACATAAAATGTTGCAAACCAATGCAACTAATGAATGGTAGACGATCAAATTGCATTATAAGACAAATAATTTATAAATTCATTTATATCAATAAAGAATCGTAATGTAAAAATTAAATTTATGGACGTTTTCATAGATTCATAATGGATTTTCAAAGTGAAAAAGTTTCATTCGGTTGTTTAAACATATTCATGTAAATCTTTGTATTGAACTCAGCCATGTACAACCTTCTTAAAGGTTAGCTTTTTATTTCCACACATTTTTTTAGAAAGAACCTCAAATCTTTTTTTCCAGATTTTAAAGAGAATGAATACTTGTATATTTTTTGGTTTCCAAAGTTTTACTTTGTATAATAATTATGTGACCTAGAAACTCTTGATGCCACTCTTATCATATTCGTAATTGTATGTACTTCTAGGCTTCTTCCTGTTACAAGCCTGTAGACTCATGTAGCAGTTAACGATAGACTGAACGACATTCTTGTTATAGTTATGATAGATATAAACATTCTAGACACGATAATTTATCCAAATGTGAGAACGCTGGATGTTGAATAAATGTAGTGTTCGACTAAGTTATAATAGTTAGCCCCAAAAGAATAGTTTGATAAATTTTTTGTAGAAAAAGGGTATTAGCCGACTGTTGTTCGTTTAAGTTTCTATGAACTGATGAATTGTAATGAAATTTTTCCATGTATCCATCATTATAGTTATAGATCTAATTTAACAATGCTTAAATTTTTATTTCATTTTTTTCAAATTTGTTTTCATTTTTGATTTCATCTCCAGAAATGTATGCCCGAACTTCTTACGTCTTGAGCCAACCTCTCACAAATATTTACACAGACTCAACCCAACAACAGCTACAACTCCAACAAAAAACACAACTACAGCCACAACAACAGGTGTTTCAATATTGCCTAAACAACACCAACAACGACATAAACTACCTCGGGCAACCAATCATTTTCAGCCCTTCAACTCAACAGTTATACGTGCAACCCCTTCCTCAACAATATATCTTGCCACAACAACATAAACCTCTCATTATACTCCCTGATAATAAATATTCTCTACAGCAACAACAACAACATCACCAACAGCAACAACATCAACAACAACAGTTCAATAATATTATGCAGTTTCAAACAACTAAAAAAGTAAGGAGTTGTTAGCTATTCCTATATAATTTTTAGGTCTCATGACAGCTCACAACTTCAAATATGCTTTAAATTGTAGCCAATAATGCTTAAACAAAAGATATACCATCATTAACGTGACCTAAAAGTGAAATGAGTTATTCTTTACATGCATATATGACTTAATTGGTACATCCGTTAATCCTGGTTTAATAGTGTAATAAGGGATAGTGTTCCTAGTATCATTAAGCCTGTGAGGTTTTGTTCGATTAAAAATACATTCAATAGGTTTATTAAGTATAACAGAAAAAAATTTTGATTTGAAATAGATGTAAATCAAAAATCTTGACAATTTAAATTCTAGATAATTTCTTAAAACTTCCGTTATGAGATTGAGTTGTTTGGGATCTTGAAGCATCTCAAGAGGAATTCATGCTCTCTGTAACCACAAGATGAGCTTATAAAAAAATTGAGTTGACTTTTTTGGATTTATGTCTAAGATCCAAAACTTGTTGAAAAGACCATTGACTGAAGTTCATTTGTAGTAAAAAAGTAATAAATATATAGTTACATAGGACTAAATGCAACCTTTTAATTTCAAAAATCTTATTTTCGGCTTTATTTGCTTACATTCTTTAGGTTCATTCCATTAAATAACAATGAAATCTTTTAAAAAGTATGAAGTTTATTAGGACATAAAAACAATATAAAATCAAGTTATGAAGATCGATACGTTAAAAGGAGTACATTTTGACTTTTTTTATTATTAAAATCTTCTAGCTTATTTTTTGGATCCATAATGGTAATCAATTGTACAGAGGCCTCTGCAGGAACTTCAAGAAGATTGCAAAGATTCTGTCAACAATTTGAATAACAGCTTCAATAATGCTAGCAATGTTGATAAAGATAGCAACGACAGCACAAACAAAATCTCAACTTTTGTTGATGCAAACATCGAAACAAAAAAGGTTGTTTTGCTTGCTAGGGTTTGAAAGGTGAAATAGTTTACTCAGAATGGAACATTCTTTTCAAAGTTTATTAGGCTGTCACAAAGCTTCGTAAGACGAACTCACATTGTCAATTCATAAGACAATGAACTTTGAAAATAACGTTTCGTGTTGAATAAGTTACTTTTAAGTTTTTGATCGTGTTTTCATGATAGCCTATCAAATCAAACATTTTTATCAACCAAATAATATAGAGCTTTTTGTAAGTTGAGCTCACATTATTAAATATGCAAAAATATTTATTTTTAATATTCAAACCTAAAAACCTTTCAAAAATTTTGGGAGTTTTTTGACTTTAAAATAAAGAATTAATGCACTTTTGTTATACAATCAACAACTGAACAGCAAAAACTTGACGATCTGCTGACAGAGCAGCCACAAAAGAACTCCAGGTCGAGCATTATCACATGCAAAGGCCTGCCTAGTAACGTCTCTGAAGCTGAAGTCATCCAGTATTTTGCACCATTTGGATCTGTTTCTGGGATGATTTTGGACCCCAACAAAAATACAGTAATTAATCATCCTTATATGTATCGGCAATAAAAAGCTTTATTGACAAAAGCTACAAGACTTTGTATGAATAACTTACATTACTAATTGCTTTTGTTGTTTATTTAAAAGAAGAAAATAATATATGTTGCTTTTCCTAAAAAACCATTTTATTCTATTTAACCCATTCAATGATCACCAAACTACTTTATCCCTCTTCCACCAGGCCCAGGTAGAAATGACCAACGAAGCAGATGTTGATAAGTTACTGGCCCACTATCACATCAGACCTCCAGTCCTTAAAGGTCATGTACTCAGGTTTTATGAGGGGGAAACGACTTCTTCCATTAAAGTTAGCGTTGTGATATAGCTTTCATGTTTTGTAGTTTTAAAAACAAGAATTAAAGTAATTAACACCAACTCTTGAAGGCACATAGTTTAAGTGAATTTTTAAAAAATAAATATATCATTTTGAAACACTTTTTATAACTTTTAATTTGAAATATTATTTCGTATCAAATAATTCGTAGTTTCAACTACCACAGTTGTTGTCTTGCAACCAAAACCTCAACAATGAGCTTCTGCTACAACAACAGATACTACAACAACACCCTCTTTTGCAACAACAACAACTATTACAACATCAAGCATTGTTACAACAACAACATTACTACATACAACAAGCTCAGCAACAGAAGTATCTTGCCATTAAACAACCTCTCATGCTTGCCTCCAATGACATCCTAGGTAGCACCTTGTCTTCCGAGTTTGGTTAGTGGCTAGATTTTTATACAAGTTTTAGCTGTTTGAAATTTACATTATATAATTATTTACATGTTTTTTACTCATTTATCTGTCTATCCATCATTCTTTTATTCATTCTTTTCTTCTTCCAGTTCCCATGACCACTCCCATAGAATACACCGCTCCTGTAGCTTTCAACAACAACAGCTGTATGTTTAAGGATTCTCATAATTATACAAATGATTCATGTTTAATAACACATCAAATGACACTCAGTTAATTATACCATTTGATAATGGCATTTATAATTTTCAGTGTTGAACAATGTGTTGGTGCAGCACAAACAATTGTTGCCCCTTGGAAATGTACTGCTCGTGTCCAATCTCAATGAAGAGGTGAGGATGAAAAAGACGATGATGCTGATATTTTTATTAATAGTAATCTATTTTAAAAATAATTTAATAATGAGGTAATATAAAAACTCTTATTAATGGCATTATGTAGGCATAAGTGAGCGTGCATCGCTAACTAATTTTAAATGTTTCCTCAAGCATATTTCATCTTTATTTCTCCATCCTTATTTCAATACTTTCCAATTTTCAATGTTTTCATTCTTTATTCTATAATTTTTTTATCTGCTCATTATTTCAACCATAGCTGCTCAAATTTTTGCTTGTAACTATTATAGAATAATTAGAGAAAGAACACGAAGTTTTGAAGCAATTAAACGAAATATTGGAAAGCTGTTTACCATCTTTAAACAATGTTTAAGGGCTAATCATTAAAAGTAAAATTAATATATATATATATATATATATATATATTAAACAAAATTTTGGCAATAAACATAACTTTTTCATTTAACTATGTCATTATTACTACCCAAATAGGAAGATAAGATTAAATTATAGAAAGTATCTGCCCTGCATTCAATACACTTGTATCATATTCTTAATTTCTTAGATTATTATTCATGAGTCGAATAAAATCCGCACTTCATCTCTGTAAAATTATACTACTACATTTAAATAATCCACTACTCTTGTAAATTTAATATTACTATATAAGCATTACCATAGAGGACTCCATTAATAGTATCCCTGTTTATCAAAAAACCATAAAAGTGACTATAAAGATGTAGTTCGACCTAAAAAATTCCTAAAAAAGAAAAACACTGGAACTGATGCTTAGAATTTCAATGTTTTAATCTATAAAATATTAAAAGGAAGAATTCAAAAGTATCAGTCTTTATTTATCATTAAAATACATACCCTTTTATGTATATATTTATTAATTTTTTAATTAATAAAGCTTAATTATATAAAATTTTTGTTCACCGTTACGTGCCTATAATAATATATTCTCCTATTTTATGCCAGGTCACATTTTTGAATGCTTATACAATACTGTTCCTTCCATTCACATTTTCAACTCTTCATTCTAATAAAATTATCATCTCAAAATATCATATTAATTTTTAATTCAAAAACTGTTGACTATGTTAAAAAATGAGAATTTATTTAGAAACATTCATTTTCAAAAGGAACTATAAAACCTTTGCTTTATGCTCTAGGTTTAAAATTGCAGAAACACTACGGTTTTATGATATAGTTTGACTTATCGGAATGATAGCTTCTTTTGGAAAAAACCCCTATCTAAAAACTTATTTGGTGTGTAAAACGGAAAATACACTTATTATTTCAGTTGTTTTTATAGCGGATTTTTCGAAATTTTTACATAAAAATGGGAGATTTTTTGATACATTTAAAAATGGAGATCAATTTTTCTACGGCACTATAATTAGTAATATACTTTTTTTTTCTCTTTTTAGTTTTTTTGCTCAAGTTTATTATTTCCCAATATTTTATTTCCTATGTTTTTATCAACATTACTACATAAATTTCTCAATTCAAAACTTAATTTTATGATTCTCACAATCAATTGCTAATTTCAACCAAAACTATCAATAACTTTCCAATTCTGTCGAATCCCACTCTCATCGATTTCACCAACACCCAACCAAATTATCGTGATTATTTCTATAAATTTCACTAATACCTTCGTTAATCACATACTTTCATTTCACCATTGTTTCACCCATGCAGAAAGTTACGCCAGACGCTCTTTTCATTTTGTTCGGTATGTAATCTCTTTCATTTGCCTCTCTTGTGCCGTCATCAAGCTGCTATGCTTATGTCGTTTTATTCATTTGTTTTTGTGTTTTGCTATTTTATTTTGGTATATATTATTATTTTTAATTTTTGTTTTGCATTGTGTAATTATTTCCCTCATTGTTTTTATATAACATTATTATTTTTTGTTCTTATTTTATTTATCTTTTAATATTTTTTAATCATCCCTTTATCCCCTTATTATTATTTCGCTTTATTATTTTTTTCCAACTTTTTCTTTCATGGTGTGATTTTGTTTTTATAGAAACATATACAAAATTTTTTGATATTGATTTTGTTTGTTTTCCCATATTGTTGTTTTGATCATTGTAATGATATTCTGCTTACATCACTCCCTGTAATTTCTCTACCATCGATTATGTTGTTTTTGTTGAAATTCAAGTTG
>OZ038322.1:7819985-7865922 GCA_964035795.1 Pterobdella sp. o SKG-2022
GGATAGTTATAGTATCACTTGATAATGTAAGCTAGCCTTACGAAAAGCTTAATGTCATTTAATAAATACTTTGTGTTTGTTGTCTTTACTTTTAGATTCAGACTATTGTACTTCATCAGTTATAGTAATATCGTGTAGATTTTTCTATCCAGTTTTTAACGGCTTGTAAACTATTTGTAATATATAAGAACTTTGGGCTTAAGAATTAGGTGAACAAATATTTAATACAAAGTGGATTAAAACCAAAACCACTGACTAGATCCGAAAACAAACATATAAAACAGTGCTTTATTTGGATTAAAATCTATCACCGCAGGACGCAGGTTTGACCAAAGACTACACGAACTCACCCCTACACAGGTTTAAAAAGCCACACTCCAAGAACTTCAGCAACATCTTTCCTCCTTCGTCCACCCTGCACCTTTCCAACGTCCCGTTAGATGCATTATAATGTTTGAATAACTTTCTATTTTCAATTTTTTATGAGGAATTTTTGATACATTTATTTAAAAAAAAACTAAAATTTTAGTTTTTTTTTAAATAAATGTATCAAAAATTCCTCATAAAAAATTGAAAATAGAAAGTTATTCAAATAATATAAAAAAAAAGATACATAAGATGTCTCTAAAAATTTGCATTATAATGTGTTTTATTTTATTCAAGTATTATTTTTCGTATTTTAAAAAAATACATATGCTTAGCTCGTATCTTTTTATAATCTATGTTAAAATAACGTTGCATATTCATACTCAATACTAACCATTATATCATAACAATATAATTATATCATAGTATACAAACTTTCATTAAAACCAAATAGAAACACCACGACAAAGGAGCACTTGACTGCCTTGTTTTCGCAACATGGGTGTGTTGTGGGCTTCAAGTTCTTCAAGTAGGGAACCTTTTCATGTTCATAAAAACTATTTGCAGTTTTAAACTCTAATTCAAATATACATTAAAAAAGCCTTTAAAACCATCAAACGACTGTATATAAGAATGCCTTTGACCCTTTTCTCAACGTTACATACACAACATCAAAAGAATTTATTAACTATATCCCAACCAACACTAGCTTCCCACAATACACAACAGTGTCATCACTAATATCCTAACCAACACTACAGCAACGTAGTATCGGCAAACAAGGAGTGTAGGATGGCACTGATGCAGATGGCATCTGTGCAAGAGGCAGCCCATGCCCTGATCGTACGTTGGCTTTTCCATGTTGTATAGGGATGCAGAAGATTATGTTAATATTGTATAAATTTGCATAGCATGTTTTTAACCCTGTGTCAAAAGTGCTTAGATATAGTTTTTTCATAAAATCAAGTCAACCATTAGGTAACTTCGAAAGATATTGTATAGAATTTATTTAATGTATCTAGTTTAAGTGTGAAGAGATAGATTAACCTGTGGAAATCTTCATTATCGAACACATTCTGTGGTTTTTGCTGATCGTATCAATGACCTCCGTTTGACTTTATGCTCTGGTATAATGGTTAGATAAACACTTGTTATCATAATGGTCTAGAAACTCTTAGAGTTAATGCCACAATAGTCATATTCGTTATTGTATTGTATTGTATTGTTTCATAACTGTTAGACTTAAATTTTGTACTCCGATTTTATTTTTAAATTCCAATTATCAGTTTTTTTGTTGAATAGTTTTTCAAAATTTAACGTTTAATTTTTTTGTTGTTGCTAGTCTGTTGAGTTTTGATTGTATTGTAAGGTAGAAAATTTCTCTATTTTTATATTTCAATTCGATAGCATTGGTTTTAACTGCATAATATAAACCTTGGTTATTTAATGTTAATTTATGATATAAACAAGAAGAAGGTAGTATTTATAGTGAAAACTCGGCAGGTGAAGTAGATTGTGATGTATGAATAGAGAGTTAAAAAGTTACTTCTCACAAAAATACCCGCAAAGATAGAGTTAAAAGCATAAATAAGTCAATATGTAAACAATTGGCAGACGTTATATGATCAGGGTGTGTGAGGAATTGTGAATAAAAATAACTTATGAATTGTTGTCTTGAGGTTTATTTTTAAAATCAATTATTTTCAAATCTGTGTATCTGGTCCTTGTTTGAGTTGGCCACAAAAAATTAAAAATTGTATTTTTTGAGTTTGCAACTCATATATACAATAGACTTTTTATTTTTTCTGCTTCCAATAAATCTCTGCCAATCGCCTGCCTTTTCGCGCCAAACACCGTTGTCCGTATCCTTTTACCTGCCTCACCACTTCTCAATCTCTCGTCTCATATCTTTGCTTCTACACTATTATAAATTTATTTTTATAGTAATTTTCACACGTTCTTATTCTAAACACACGAACACTAACACTCACACACACTCACACAAACACACACAGGCTCTTCACAATCACCAGCTGGCTGAAACAATTCATTTGAGAGTATCCTTCTCAAAATCTTCAGTACTCAACGATCAACAACTACAACAACAACTTTTGCTCACCACAGAGAAAACAATACAAAAACAACAATCTTTTCAGAAGCAAACAGAAGCTAATGATTCAAAGCAGAATGGTGAAAATGTAGAGAAAGAGCCAGCCACTGCAACTCCAGTTGCAACCGATAATAATAATATCAAGGGATGAAATTTTTAATCTTTTTTTACAAAAGAAATTTTTTTTCAATACTGCTTCAAATTCAGATTCCAAAACACAATTGAACTATCCGAAAAACTAAACTCTTCTATTTGCTCAAACTGTTTTACAGAAAAAAATTTCAGAAATTTCATCAACATCGTAATATTCAATTTTGTTCACTCTCCACACCATTTGTTCATTGCATCGTTGCGACTGATATTCCATGCTCCTGTGATGTAACAATGCAAACACTTTATTATCATTTTGCAAACTAATTTATCCTTCAAATACTTTTTATTTTGAAATTTTTTTGTTGATTATCCAAACATTTATTTTCAACATCACAGCAATAAAGCATCAGATTCACTTTTAAGCAAAAGCTTCCATTGATTTCGATCATTTATTTCATTCATTCAGTCATCCATCTATGTATATTGATAATAAAAATTGAATCTTTATTCAAAGTTCATCATTATTGTTTATTTTAGATTAGTCGTCCTTATCCAAAAGCTCACCATTCTCACCTGCTGGAAATGAAAAAATTCAAGAATTTTGTTTCAAAACTTCCATAACACACTTATGCCTGAATGATTATAGTGCCATTTTGTTAATGTCTGAAGATACGTGTGTTATTTTGTTGTTTCCTTCGTCATTTTTTATATCTTTCAATGCATACTAACATAGCCTTGGAACCGTTTACAACAATTTGTTCTCTCGTTTTATTATAGCTATCATTAGCATTATTATCAATGGCTTCTTTCTAGGCTCATTTGATCTTTTGATGCTGAAGAAAGCGTTTTATTAATATTTCAGTAAAATTTTGTTCAACTCTTCACTAATTTATCAGCCAATTTGTGAAAATTTATAATGGTTTCAACACTTTTGTACTAAATAATATACTAGAAAATCATAGAACTAGGAAACTTTCAATTGTCAGCGATTGTTAAATGATTTCAAATGCATTTTCATTTTTCACTTTCAATTTCTATCCTTTCGGAAATATTTACTCATGAAAAGTGTTTTAAATTACAGTCAAAATTTACTAAAAATTTGTTTGGTATCTGATGTAAATTGCCTATACGTTACAGTTTAATTTTATCACACATTTTAATTTTTTATTTACATATATTTTTTAATAACTTATATTTTGGTTGTAACTTTTTTTTTTTGCATGAAGCATTGATATTTAATGAAAAATTTTGAACTACGGGGATAAAAACATTTTTTCTTATTCGAATAAAAATTTAAAAGTTAACTACTATTAAAAATGATTTATATTTTTAAATATACGTGAAAATAAATTCATAATACTAATGATATTCAAAAAATAACGTAAAAACTTGAAAAAGTGTTATATAAACAGAAATAGAAAAACATATGGAATAACAATCAAAAAGATAGGAAGGATAATCAAGGCGATTAACAAGTTGTAAGCAGGCCGTCATTGCGTCTCAAATTTTTTTTGTTTTTCCAACTTAATGTTTCCTTCATTATATTTTTTATAATGAAACTTCAATAAAAATACAACAGTAAAAACGCAATTGTCTTAGAAAGGTGCATTAAATGATGAGTTTGAAGATATCTTTGTCAGGCCTATACAAACTTGAATTTCGTTAAAATCCTTATTTAAATGAAAAAATATATCATCCCAAATCATAAAAATAGATGCAAATGAACATTGAAATAAATGGAGAGCGACAGAACAAGGTGGAGATACGTGAAAGATAGTAAGTCAAACTGAGCCATAAAATCTTAATGCTTCACACTCTAACACTCTGCCAAATGAAATCCTGCAGAGTTTTTCAATTGATCTCCAAAACGTTTCTAGCATTTAACTTAATTATTTTGAATATCAAATTAATGTTATATTAAATGTTTCAAGTGTAATGTATGGCATAAAAAAAGAAAATATATATTCATTGTTAATAATTATAAGCTCTTGGAAAGCCCTTGGTAAACACTTTGGGTTCAAACGTTCTCACCTCCGTTGCCTTCAAATCAATCTGCAACTACCTTCTATAGCTTCAAACTTCTTTGATTTTATATAGTGTTTTATAGTCTGTATTGATGTTAGTGGGAACTGGGGTGTTTGAAATATAAGGCTGTTATTTAAAAATTCATGTGCTTATTTTTTTTATTTTGAGTTTTTTTTTAATTTAATTGAATTTTTTGAAAGATAAACAATGAAAAATGAAGTTTTTTTTTCGTATATAATTTTTATAATAAATTTTTAATGAAGGTAGAACAAAACAAAGTTTTTGGGTGGAGCAAAAAACTTTTACTCCAATTAAATAGAGCCAAGATGCTGAATAAACTCCTCCTACTTTGATCTCGATCAAAAGGTTTAGAAGCAGATATGCTAAATTTTTTGGAGGATGTTAAAAGCACGAAAAAGATGTACCAAACGTTCTTTTTTTGACTGTATACTAACATTTTTCGCCTACATTACGGTTTGAATATTTTAAAAAATTTATGAAATAAATAGTTGTTAATTGAAGTACATGGCAAATAGTTTACAAAATTTTTGAAGGTCTTAATTGGTTTAAATGACTTTATGATAGCACTGTGGGTTCACCTTTCGTTGTTGCGTCGCAAGTAAACAAAATGAAACGTCATTAAATATTTCAAAAACACGAGCCAGCAACAACTAAAACCATACAACTTTCATATTTAATCAACCGCTCCCTTTTTCAAACATATCTTTTAATTGCTATCACTTTAAAGTTTATACTCGCAAATCAATCTGTCGGGATAGTGTTCACTTATAAGGTCAGTTAGTTTGACTTGAATTTTTATAATTCAAATATCGTATATACATGTTTTTGTAAAATTATGATAAAAGTAAATTTTGATTAAAAGTTAATTTATGGCTTGATAAATCATGCTTTAAGATGTGCCAGATTAGGTATTTGACACCAAAGACGCAAAACATCTGATCATATTGTAGTTTAGGTCCTATTGTTCGAAAATTAGACGATTCTTTGAATTATTTGCGAAAAATTTAAGAAAATTTTTAATTTCTTTTATGAAATGTAGATAGCTTGTTCAGTTTATAAAAGACAATGCCAGTTATGTTTAATTGTTTGAAATTTAGAGCGAATGTCAAAAATGTTAAAAAACTATGCCAGAATACTGAAGATTCCAATAAATTTTGATGAATTTTAATTATTTTTAAATTCATTCTTTCAGGTATTTTATTTTGATTAGTTCAAAAAAATTGAGACTGGTAGAAAAATAATGATCCAAAGATTACGGCTGAAATGGACTGATATAATGCTCTTATAACCATGTTAAAACCTGTGATGCCTGGCGCTCTTGACTGCTCTGACCAACAATCTCTACCTCCGTGTTTTGAAGGCACAATTTTCTTTAAAGAAGCTGAAAACACAAATAATAACCATGAAACAACCAACCAAATAGTTCAAAACGCGAACAATGCTTTGTATGAAGTGAACACATCTTTCTATGATGATTTTTCATCCAGCTTCGACACCAGATCTCTTCCTCCATGCCGTCTCAACGCGTGTACCACTTCTTATTCCTATTCAGACTTTGCTATCGACTACTCTTACGACGTGAGCAATCTTCATTTTAGACAAGAAAGTCATTTTCGAGCGGAAAGTTTGATGCCTACTTTTTCTTTCCCTTCTCAACAGACAACTTTTCACACTTTCAACAATTACTATCATTATTCGCCACCATCTCAAGCAAGAAATAAACCCCCAACACAAAAACGACCGGAAAAACCTCCATTTTCATATATTTCTCTGATTTTAATGGCAATTCAATCTTCTGCCACAAAAAGATGTACGTTAAATGAAATATATTCTTTTTTACAACAAAGATTCCCATTCTTTAGAGGACCATATCAGGGTTGGAAGAACTCTGTGAGACACAACTTATCTCTCAATGAATGCTTTTTGAAGCTACCTAAAAATCTTGGCAGACCAGGCAAAGGCCATTATTGGACTGTCGACCCAGAAGCCGATGTGAAATTTGAACAGGGATCTTTCCGTAAAAGACCTAAATTATTTAAAAGTGTTTCACATGAAGATGCTAGTAAAACACCAGATGAGCAAAAAAGTAATAAAGTTTTAGAATCTTCTTCTGAGTTCAATGTTACGAACAAATCTGATACAAAACTAATTAATTCTCCCTGTAACGCTTCTATTGAAGCTTGTGATCGAAACAACAACAACAACAATAACAACAACAATAGTGTGAGTCATAACCGTATTCATGAAACATTTGGAGTTAATAAATTATAACAAATTTTTAAACATCATTCAATTTTTTATTGTATAAAACGGCACACTGAAGGATGGGGGGAAGAGGAATTCTCGATCGAGTGACAGCCGTACAAGGAAACAAGGCAAGCACCACGGGATGGTAAGTTAGAGCCCGTTAAATAAGAAGTATTTATTATATACATTAACTTTTTGAAACAATGAAAAATTTAGAATTTAGTGCTACACTAATATTATCAATAAGTATAATTTTTTAAAAACTATTTTTAGTTGAAAAATATTGTAATAAATTTTAATATATTCAAAAATTTTCATCAGAAAAAAATCTCCCACAAAATGGAACCTAAAGTTTCAAAGACAAAAACAAACAGAAACTTCAAGATAAAAGACATTCTGAGCTTCAGTCAGCCCAAAGTAGATACTGAGGTTATTCAAAACATGCAGGCTTACAAAGCACGAGAACTGATCTCAAAATCGACAGACTTATACGAAAGTCCTCTCTTGTGGCCTTCAGTGAAAGGTGGGCCAGATGCTCACAGAGCGGCTTTTTTGGTGCAAGAAGATGCCCATAGAAAAGTAAGTGAAGAAGATAATGGGAAAGAAGAACTATTTCCACGAAGGTTGAGTTGTAAGCAAGAATGTGAGAACAACAACGCTACTACAAGATTCAATGATTCGAGAGATTCTCAGAGACAATTTCAAAATTCTTTCAAAGATGTTTTGTCACCTAATAAAGTTAAGTTGACAGATAATAAACCAAAAGACAAGAAATCTATCGATGAGACAAATCTTTTTTCAACTTCAGAACAAAATCAAAAATGGAGTTTACTGAAAGAATCAATACAGCAACAAAAAATCCAGCAAGAACGACATATCCAAATACAAAGAGAAATGCAGTTACAGTTCCAACAGCAACAACAGCGACAAAAAGAGTTTCAGCTACAACAACAAGAACTGAAATTGAAACAAGTACAGCAACAAATCGAACAAGGAATGCTAATTCAACAGTCCCAAAAAATGTACAATAATCAAAATTATCAGCAGGAAAACAATATGGCTGCGATAAACCAAAACTCCAATTTATATTACCCACCGCAACAAACACAACCACCGCCTCAACAGCAACCACTGCAACAATCGTTGCATCCATTAATGCAACAGTCTTCTCAACAAACACAAGCTCAGTTTCAACCAGCATCCCAAGTGTCATCTACTCAACCGACTCTTCAACCAGCCCAACATATTCAACACTCACAAAACCTCCAGCCTCTTCAAAGCCTTCAAACACAACAAAACCTCCGATCTCAGCAAAATCTTCAAGCACAGCAAAACCTCCGACTTCAACAAAATCTTCAAGCACAACAAAATTCTCAAACACAACAAAATCTTCAAGTACAACAGGATCTTCAATCTCAACAAAATCAACAATCCCAACATTTGCAAACTCAGCAACATATCCAACCTCAAAATTCTATTCAGGGTCAACAACCTATTCAATCTCAACAACCTGTCCAACCCCAGGAACCCGTTCAAACACAACAACAACCTCAAATGCAGCAACCATCTCAAATGCAGATGCAACCTCCAATCCAACAACAAACCTATAGGCCACCACTCGAACGGGATGGGCCACAGGCTATTTTTGAGCATTTTTGCAACTTAGCAAAACAGGCGCAAGTCCAACCTCTAATTCCCCAACATTATCATCAGAATGCTGAGTGCCAAGACTCGGGACTTAACCATGCAAACAGTGCATTCAGATCATCTCCACAACATCATCAACCCCCTCAAAACCATCATTTACAACAACCGACACAATATTCTCAAACACTACTCTCACCTGGGCAATCCTTACCACAGGTTCAAATGTTAATGCCGTCTCAGAACCAGGTGCACTACGCACAATCATCACCCCAAAATGGGCAACAAAAATCTCACCCAACTAGGTCTCCTTTACGAGAAAACACTCAGCATTACCTTTCAAATTCTCCAACTTATCGTTTCTCTGTAGATCAACGGGCTCCCAGCTCACCTTATAGAATGCCAGACAAATTAGAAAATTACGATGATGCTTCTAACTATTACATGCCTCACAGGTCTTACTGTTTTTCTCCAAAAAATATCGTGCAGCACATGGAAAACACATTTGGGCCTCAAAACAACAAACATCAGAACTTTTATCAAAACAAGAACAACCCTAAAAATTTTTACAACCAAGGTAACTTTGCAAATCATTCTAATTATCATTCTCCACCAAAACCTCAGTATCACCCAAAAGCCCTGAGAGAATCGCCCAATAGAAAGCAAAGATCGTCAAGGGAAAGACCAGTAAACTCTGCATCTCCTACCATTTCGGTTTCTTCTCCTGCCTTATGTCAATATCAAGATTCTAACTATTACAGGGAATATTATTATTCTTATAAACAACCACAATACCTCCCATCAGCTATTGATTATAATTATCGGAAAAAATCTCCAACTAAAGTTCCAAAACCTGATATGGAAAAAAAACACGCTTTTGAAAATTATAAACAATTTAAAATGTATGGCCAATCACCAAAATTTCCAAATCAATTTAAGCAACAGCCGCAATATGTATGCCAGAGGAAGCAGCAACAACAACTACCCCCTCAAAATTTTTGTACTCACAAGAAAATGGAAGGCACGAAACAACTCTGTTTCAAAGAAGGAGTTGGCGACTACAAGCATGTTTCTTCGCCACAAAAACACCCACAACAACGTTTCCCGCAGCACCCGCTTCAACATACATCTCAACATCCGCCTCAACATCCTTCACATCATCCACCCCAACATCAACCCCAACACCCACCCCAGCATGCACTTCAACATCCATCCCAACATGCATCTCAGAATTCCCTCCAACATCCACCACAACACGCACCTCCACACCAACCACAACGAGCCTTATATCGATCTTCACAGCACCCTGCACAGCACCACCAACCTACTCAACACATGCAAAAAAGTCTGCCTTCTAGACGCAGGCGCAACAATATGTCAGGGAATTTTAGCAACAACAACGACAACGACCATAAAAGAGGATTCTATAACAAATACAACAGTGAAGGAGGTGGCAGCTGGACAAAACACATGGAATCGAAAAGATATGAAGAGAAGTATAGCCCGGTTGAAGATGGTGATGAGGATGGTGATCAAAGTGGTAATGGTGATGGTGATGATGACGACGAGCAAACTTCAATCTATTCAGAATCTCAAGAGGATTATGTATACAATAAAGAATACTACAATTTTAACAGTAATAACAATAATGATAATAATAACAATAAAAATAACAATAATAATAATAATTTATACTTAAATAATAAAAACAAAAATGAAAACGCAGATATTGAATGTAGTAATCTAGAAGAAAACAACAATAATATCAATAACAATAATAAAAAAAATAATAATAACAATAATGATAATAATAATAATAATAACAATAATAGCAATAATAAAAACAATAATAATAGCAATAATAATACAGTATTAATCAAAGTTAAAAGCTTAGATAAAGAAGATCATAACCATCACCATAAAAAACCTAATGTTGGAAATAATACAAAAGCTTATGAAAATAAACATATTAATAAAAACGATAATAATAATAACAATAGAAATAACAATAACGATAATAATAAAAAAGATAATAATATTGACGTAGAGTGTAGTTTTAAAAATATTAATAGCGATGACAACGAAAAGAGCACAGACCTTTCGTTTGTTTCAGTAACTTTTCACTAATGTCCCTACAATTGGGAGTATAACTAACAGCAATGCTAATATGTAGCATTTACGCTAATAAATTATTGAAGGTCTTCACCGTTTGAAACATTTTGTTGACTGTTTAAGTGATAAATAAATGACCGAATTTATTGATTTTGCTTTATTTTAACTCAATAAATATGCCTCGAGTTTTGAAACGCTGGGTTTTTCTGCGTTATTTAAAAATTTTTAAAAAAATATACAACTAATATTTAAATATTAAGAAACTTAATAATTCTGATTATTTAAGTTTAACCAATGGTGAAACTTTAAATTTTGTTTTATTATAAATAAGAGCGTATTTTAACCTTAAACTTTGAAGAGAGTCATATAATAAGGGCCAGAAAACTCAAATATTTTGGTTAACCCGTGGTTTCAAATAGTTTCACATGTAAGGGATATTCCATTAGCTTACTTAATATACCTTAACCCAACATAGACCCTTAGTTCATTAAGTTATTTATCTGGATAGTATTAGTTTTATATGTTAGTCATCTTAAAACACGTAATAATAAACATCAGAAAGCAAATTCTCTTGAGCATTTTTTCAATCTTATGTTTCTGTTTCTATAGAGATCACTCATTAAATTAACGGATGATATAAAAAAATTAATTATTAAATAATGAAAAGTTATTTTTAATTCCTAAAACGCTCCACGGTTTTTTATGGATACTTATGTTATTGAAGAATTAGCACTCAATCAAGCAAGATGCCTTTATGTTGTGATGGCATTCCACTAGGCTACACATTAATTTCTATTAATGGCTCAAGAGAATAAATGCTATCCTCTTCTCCATGGTTGATATTCTATTTTTCTTATCATTTTTATAGCCGTTTTTTTGTAAAGAGATTAATTATGCTTTTCACGTGTGTTATTCAACAAGTGTTTGAGAATTCAAAGCACATTTGAGTTGATTGAATGAATGAAGATGAAAGAGAATGCTCCATATGTTGCCATTGTGACCAGCAATGAAACCTTATATCCCTGTTGAAACGAGGCATTGAAGGAAATGATGGATGGATGGATGAATGGATGGATGGGTGGATGGATGAATGGATGGAGGGGTGGATGGATGAATGGATGGATGGATGAATGGATGGATGGATGGATGGATGGATAGATAGATGGATGGATGGATGGATGAATAAATAGATGAATAAATGGATATAATAAAATAATATAGTGTTAAGCATAATAATGTAGTCGAATTTATGTTAGGAGTTTCCAAACTACAACAATGTCTAAATGAGACATCTGGACCGCAGTGTTTGTAATTGAACAACGTAAGAAAGTTGACTCAACCATATTATTTGCACAACAAAAATCTATAAGCTTACGATTATTTCAAAATGTAAATCTGTATATGTGTAAATTTCTCGAACTTTCTGACATCAAAAAGTTTGAAAAGAAAATATATAATTAGGATTAAATAATAATCCAGTAGACTATGGACACTTTTTACAACAATGAGCGCATGTATAGAATGGAAGATGGAAAACTATTGCTTTAAAGCACATTGTGCTTTATAAATTATTGAAAAAGCAAAAAGCAAAATTAAGGTGCTGAATGAAAAATACGTTATAAAATGGACAAATAATTAAAAAAGTAAGTATTTTAGTTAGTAAGTTAGTGAATTAACAATTAATTACCCAAAAAATTGAACGATTAAATAGGTTTCTATGTGAAATATGTAGAACTTGCGACAAAACTACTAAAGAGTAGGTGGTAGGAAAAGGGGCATAATTGTTCACGATGTTAGATTCAATTCTAATTTTTTTCAAAAGGGTATAAAGTGTGGTTTTTGTTAGCAAATCTATTGAGGACTTGAAAGAGCCATCTTAGGCATGAAATGCAGGCAAAGCAATGGTAATACTTGAATAGAGTTACTGCCATCATTCAAGAAAACAAGTGAGTGAGTTAGTGGAAAGGTTAGTGAATAATTACTAAAAATACTTGAATAAAACATTTTAATTTATGAAATCGATTGTGAAATTAATTTAGAATTAAATTTTTATCTGGCTTTTCGATATTAGCGTTGAGAAATTAGCAGTATGATTTTATATAAGCACTTTTAACATATGCACCTATGTACAAAAATATTAAAAACAAATAAAGAACAGAAAAGGAGTGAATACAAGAGTTTGTGTAAGTGAGTGGGATAATTAGTTAAGTAGTAAGGGATAAAGTAAGTTACAATGTGAAGTAATAGCACTACTTCAGTCTTTAAAACCCTAACTTCAACTAGCCTACAGGCAGTAGTCAAAAATGTAAAATGTTTCACGAACCATTCAAATGGAAATCATTAAAATTGTTTTTAAAATATTAAGTATCATAAGCCTAGGCACATATATGAACCTTCATGCTTACCCACTGACACAATATTCTTCTATAAAATTTAAACATGGTCAGTCCTTGTTCCACTTCTACAGCAAGGCAATTTTTGATTAGAATTATATTATATACCTTTATAGGCATTCTTTATTTATCAATATTTCTATCAGTGTGTTAACATATATTATAATTAGTATTTTTCAGATTTATCCGTACAACGTTGTGATAAATACTAGCAGCAATAACTGTTACAGTAGATTCAATAGTTTTTTTTAATAGAAAAGAAGAAATGGAAAGAAAGCATGAACATGAAGTTGGTGGAAAGTTTGAAATACTGAAATTGGAAATAGAGAAAGATATGAAGAACAATGATAAGATATAACATCTATGAGCCATGAAACGTTTGGCTCGAAAAATTAAAAAGATAAACGAGAATTGAATTTTAATAGTGGACAACAACTGAATAAAAACAAAGACAATATTTGAAATAATATTCACAATAGTAGCTTATCAGAAGTTATAATATAAGAAAAAATCTTGACTCTATATAAACCGAAGAACAACAGTGCTAACAGTTCTAGCGATGAAATTTCACAACAATTTTGTGAAACGATTCTTAGAGACATTAACAGTAGATAAAATAATAATTAAATGAAGACGTTGAATGTGTTTCTGTTGTGAATAATTTTTGTTTATGATCAATGTGTGACGCTGAGGGTAACTTTCCATTAGCTGGAAATGTACTGAAATGTGGAATGCTCGTGAGTTTGCCTGTAAGGAGTGACCGCGGAAGATCTGTATTTAAACTACTGTTAAACTTTTTTAGTAGTTTAAGTAATTTATCTTTTTGTTGATATTATCTGTTATTTATTGTTATTATTTTGGTTATTCTGATCATTAAAGTGTTTCTTCTATTTTGTTAATTAAAAATTACCTTGTTTTGTGAAGAACCCGTGATAAGCTATACAATAGTTCTGATGCTTGAAATTTGCACATGAAGAAACTCTCTTATAAACAACTTAAGAAATTTTAATACAAATTATTTTAAAATTTTGGCAATTTTGATTTTTTTCAGAGTTTCTTAAACGATTGGAACACAAACTTCAAAAGACCTTTCAGGTTTTTTCGCATCAACTAGGCCCGCATCAACACTGTTAACGCAGATGCAACGTCGTTGGTCGAAACACGTGGTTCACATTCCATGAATCATTTAAAATTTTAAAAAATGGAAAGAAGCAGTATTAAAATGGTGAATAGAAGTATAGTCTAAAGCTCAAAAGTTGTTACAATGAAATTATAGAATATTTTTTAAAATAAAAAGTTGTTCATTAAAATGACGAAGACGAAGAAGTTAAAGATACTAAAAAGTTGATGATGAAGTATTGACAGGAATGGGCCACAGATGTAGTAAATCAAAGATTAGTCGAAAAAGGTGCATGAAAAGTTATCACACTAAGGTCACAACTCAAATTTATTAGTGGTTTTTCGAACTTTTGAATTTAACTAAATCTTTATTTCATAATTTATGTTTAAAAAATAAATTTTCAGAAAATTTATGAAAAAACTCACAAGCATGGTCTATTGAAAAATAAAATATAATTTTAATATAAATTTTGTTTACAATAAATAAAATCAATGTCTGAATCAATCATTTTTGAACATTGAAAATATAATTTATGAAATTTTTAGCATATATAATAGAATTTATTTTAGAAATAGCAGAAACAATACATATGCATGAACTTAGTTGATGATCAAAGTTTATACAGGCAAAATAGAGAATCTTATTCTTTAGAGATATAATCTTGAATTCTATAAATTTCAATTTTGAAAAATATATTTTTTTAAGAAAAAAAAGTATTTTATAAAGGAAAATGGAAAAAATAACTTTTATTTTTGAGTACATCAAATAAAATTGTGTGAAAAGTCAACTTAAGCTTAAAGATCGACAAAAGAACTTAAACATGTTTAAATTGCTATAAACAAAATTCAAAATGGATTTCAATGATATGCAGTCTATTAAAGCTATTTATGATTCTCTCAATAACCTTAAGTTGGAATTGAAAACAACAAACAATGTCTCCCAATTTATTTGTTGTTTTAAACGATTCTTCATAGCAGTTTATTTAACTTTTTATAAAAACGAAGAGGTTTATTATATTTAAAAAATTTTACTTGATTTTAAATCAATGTAGTTTTATTTTAGAAGACTGACTTATCAAATTGGTCAGCTTAAAAATTGTATTGACACCCCAGAGCTTAAACAGAGAAACTTCTTGCTTTGATGGCTTAGAACATTATTTAACAAATTTTTTGTCATCTGAAGAGTTATCTTCCTATATCTCCACAATCTTTCCTTGTATTATTGACACAGCTTTGAAATTTTTGAAATATCCAAGTCATTCTATCCATACAAAAAAAGGTTATAACTTTGATCATTTTACATTAAATTAAAACAGTCATTTTTCAATAGCTAGTTTTTTATTTAATTTTTGTCAAGATATTTATAGAAATGATAAAAGTTGAAATTGAATGTGAATATAATATCTGATGTGTTTTCAAACAATCAAACATGTTTTTATTTTTTCTATGTTCAGATTAAGAAAAACATTAAATATATTAAGATCAGTGATAATTTTTTTTTGTTGCTTATTATTAATTTAGCTGACTGGTATAACTAATAAAATTTAATGAAATATCTCATTTTTCATTAATAATTCAAAGTTAACCTTTCACATTAAGATGATTTTATTTGATTCCAAATGTAACTATCTATATACTATTGATCTTACAGATACAAAAGAAGTATTAATCAATAACAATCTATTAGCTTCAGTCTTGGCTTGTCACATTTTATGTCTTGTGCCTAGTCAAAAAATCATCTCAAACAAGAAAAACACTTCAAAAACTGTAGAAAACTGTTTGGAATCCAAAGATTTAGAACAAAATATCCTCTCACACAATCATGAACTGGAAAATAACAATTATACAAGTGATGATTTAGACTCAACAACCCAAAACATACAAGAAAACAGTGTCAACTCTCCATTGATACAAAATGAAATATACAAAAAAAATGATCCAAGACCAAGGTTGATACAAAGCCATTACAACACTAAACATCTGCATGCCTCAAAATCAAACAAAAATCCAAGATTTCATTCTGTTTTTTTGAATTTTTACAGCAAAATTGGCAAGTTAGTTACTTATACCTAAAGATTTCTCCAATTTATTATTGAGTTGTTTTTTATTTTTATCTTCTACATTATTGTATATTGTATCTCTTATATATTTTCATATATTATATATTATTCAATATATATTTTATATATTAATCCTATATTCAATTCTTTTTGAAAATAATGTGTTTTATAGATACCGACGAATTTCTTACTCTTTTACATGCTTAATTTTGCATACAATAAAAAGCAAAATTATCATTCTACCTCATAAAATAAAACGCATAAAATGAACTAAAATGGCGCTTTTTCAACGGTATTAGAGCAATATCTTTTTATTGATGTTAACGTTTTTGTGGCAATGCTTCAAAGTACCATCAACACATAATGAATACAAGTTTTGATTGGAGTTATGCAGAACATTAATTACACGCCTGTCAATGTTTATGATTTAGTTTCAACCTTTTAATTAATGTTATGCTATTTCATTGTTTTATGTGGGCTATAAATTCACAAGTTTAGTGTTCTATAATCAAATTTTTCATCTCTAAACAGTTTACTATCTATATTGCGAGTTCACGATATCGTGATAGAGTTTGATTTCTGTCACTTTTCAATTTTCTCGCTATATTAAACATGACTTGCAGATAGAAAATGAATTGTTTGTAAATAAACAAAATTCATTTAGCTGCATTCTTATTTGGTTATTTGAAGTCATGAAACATGTGCTATGAAGTGGAAGCAAGGGCATGCTCTATTGAGCACTTTTTTGCTCCAAAAATTTTTCCATGAGTATACAAAATAAAGCAATGGCTCTCAGTCCCCAGCAGCTCTTGAATTAGCAAATGGGGAATGTAAGAATGCTTCAAATGGTTGTTTAGGTGAGTTGGAGAGGGTAAATAGTCATTGTTATTTAGGAAACAATGTGAATGGTGGAGAAGGAAGTGAGCTAACTGTTACACGAAGGATCGGACTGGGCTGGAAGGCATTCAACAGTGTGTCTTCTATGTTGTGTGGTAAAAGACACACATGAAATATTAAAGGACAAATTTATAGGACATGTGTGAGGCCTGTCATGACATATGGCTCGGAAACCTGGGTAGTAAGATCCGTTGAAGAGTATTATGAGAAGAGCAGAAAAACGGATGCTTAGAATGATGTGTGGTGTGCAGCTAGCTGATGGTGTGAGTACAAAGTAGTTGATGGTTAGATTGGGGTTGGATTGTACGATCGTTGAAGTGGTGAGGCAAGGGAGTTTGAGATGGCTGGGTCATGTAGTAAGGAAAGAGGATGACGACTGTGTCAAACAGGCGTGGAGGTTTGAGGTTGAAGGTAGTAGAGGAAGGGGAAGGCCAAGGTTAACCTGGAAAGGGATGATGGAAAACCTTTGTCGGGGTCTTAGATTAGTTCTTGAAGGTTGCTATGACAAGGTGAAATGAAGGGAGAGGATTAGGTCATGGAAAGAAGTCAGTGACCCCTTGGAAAAGGGAAAGATGCTGACTATAATAAAATGATGATGATGATTTCAAAGAGTATTCAATAGTAATTATATCCTCTAGGAATGTAAATTAGAGCTGCCATGAGGTATATCATTATGAAAATAAATTTTTTTCAATTTAGGCTGATGCCATTTAAAAATTTTCTTAATTATTATAAAATTCGTCCAACTGCAGTTAATATTGTTTCATTCGATTTTCATGCAGAAGTCAAGACGCTAGAGATTGTGAAAAACTGAAATATATTTTCAATTTCTTTTACCAATTACAAACAGCTGCTGAAGCTCATAAAGAAGATGCTGTTATCATCATCAAAAATAATGTAGTGAAAAATTAATTATGGATAGATAGATAGATAAATAAATAACTATAAATGCAGATAAATAAGTTGATTGTTTGTTTTTTTTAGAAAGCCTCTAAAGAACCATCAAAACCTTCATCACCACCATCATCATCTCTTTGCCCCATTATAATCACAGAAAACCCATTGTCTTCTCGTTTTGCATCATATTGTGTTAGTTTCTATAATACCCATCAAAAAACTTTTTATATTAACAGTTTTTTAGTTTAATTTAACTATAAGCCTAAATAAATTTTATTATAATTTTTCAATATAATTTTCCTATCCACAGTTGTTACCAAGTATATATGCACAAACAGAGCATCTTGATATAATGCTCCTTTGTGTGTCTTATATACTTAACTGGTTTGGTGTGGCTGATAAGGATATTTTCATTGATGGGAGAGATAGTTTACAAGTTAATACAAATAAGAATGACGATGGTGATATTAATTCTTTGCATAGTGAAAAGAATTCAAATGTTAATGTATTTGGAGATAGTGATGGTTGTGTTGGCGCTGAAATTACCAAAAGCAAAAGAGTTTCTGATGACAGCAAATGTTGTGGGAAACGAAGTGAAAGAGTTGATGAATTTCAATGGCATTGTGGTTCAAGCTTTATTTTCACGAAAGATTTCGGTGGATTAAATAAAGAAAAAGATTGTGGTATTTATAAAGAAGGTACAGTCAAAAATGGCGTTGGCTGCATTTCCAAAAATAATTCATCTTTTAAAAAGCGTGGTGTTAAAAGTGAAAATAAAAATAACTGTAAATCTAAAATCTGTGTTAGTTGTACTTTTAGTTGTGAAAAGTCCTCTAAGTCTTATCAGTCGTGTGCTTCTAATATAAGTTGTGATGTGATGGTTAAAAGTAGCGGATTAAATAGAATCGATCAACCAGCTTCTTTATTAATGGTTCCAAGACGCTGCATTCATGATTTGAATTTGTACATAGAAGACATTAATCTTTCAGTTATATTCTATCTGCAACATTTAAAGCAGCAAAGTTCTTGTAAAAATCTTCTTTCCACTGAAAAATCAATGTCAAATGTTTGTGATGATGATGATGTTTATGAAAGAAATAATAATAATATTATTGGCAATAACAATTCTACAATCAATATGGATGAAAAGGTTACAAATGAAGAAAGTTCAAAACGCAAAGAATTTAACCGTGAAACATGTTTTAATACACAGTGTATTGGAAACAATTACAACAAGGAAAACAGATCAAGTATTTCTCATGCTAAAACAATTGAAGACGATCAGCTTAAGCTTAAGAATGTTATAAATAAAAAAAAAGATAACAATTTTAATGACAAAAGGGGCCTTGAAAAGGTTGTAGAATACTGTGGTACTAAAGATGAGTTGTTAAGCAGACACAAAAACTACTGTGAAAATTTTTATATACAAGTCTTTCGTGATTCCATGAGTCAGTTGTTCCCTACCAATGATAATTATGATATTTGTGATTTTTTGCCCGCTTATAAGATTATTACAAATGATTATATATTAGATAGTAAATTAGATGGTTGTGATGATGAAAACTATTATGATAATCGGGAGAATATAAATAGATATGAGAAAGATAAAGAAAAGGTTTCAAGCATTGATTGTGGCTCCAACTGCAATGAAAAGGATCCTTCAAATGATGATTTCATAAAAAATAAAACCGACAATAAAGAGGGTATGAAAGGTATTAAAGAGGAAAGTGAAGATGATTTTGAAAAGGAATACAATGTGAGTTTCAAATTTGCGCTGTTTTTCTTTCAGATAAGTACATAGTAAATATGGCCGACCGATAAAACAATAATGAAATATTAGCTAATATCAACTTTCGTCTTCATTTTAGTTATTAATTTCAATTTCGGTATATTCCACGATACTGTATAAATTTATACACGCGTATTATTAATGTATACAATCACAAAAAAATTAAACAGAAAGAAAGAGGGATGTTTGATAAGATGATGCAGTCAAAGGTGGAAGAAACAGAAAAGTTCAGTAATGCCAGGCGTCACTTTGAGGAGTTTCTGGGCAGAAGAAGCAAGAGGTCGAACACTTTTCATTCCCTGGAGGATGTTCATGAAGATGGAAAAGGAGTCATGAGAGTCAATACCAATCGAAGTAAAAGTAATGACGCTCATTCCTTTAAACATAAGCACTTCTTGAATCGAGATTACAGTGAAAGTTGTGGAGGTTGTTATGATAGTACCGAGGATTGTTATAGCTTTGGTGATACAAATACAGATCTTATTTTGAGGCATTTGTGCTATGAACAATCCAGCAATACAAGCGCTTCTGGAGATGGTTTGAACTTTGCTTCAGCTTTTTCTGAAGTAGATATTGCACATTCCTTGCCGAAAGATCGAGATATTTTGAAGAGAAAAAAAGAAATCAATGACGTTGAAGGCGTTTCTTTTAGTATTGATTCGGATGAAAAAAATGTTCATTTTGTGGATGTAGTTGCAAAAAATAAAGATTCTGGAAAGAGTTTAGATGAGATTGCTACAAACATTGCTTCATGGTTTTTGAGCAAAAAAGCTTCTGGCATGCCTTTAAGAACTGATTATCGAGATGCGTACGTGAATTATCACAACTACGCAACAAATTTTGTGTTTTCGGTTTTTACCGACGTCATTAATGAGCTGAATACTGCCGAAACAAAGGTAGCCAATAACTCAAGACTCGAGCTTCTTGCCCATAAAATGGCTAATGATTTAATGCATGAATCAAAGGTTGTTATTTTGGATAGGTTGGTTTCGAAAAAAATTGGAAAAATTAGTAACAAAAAGTCTGAATTGGCTTTGAATGTAAATTTTACCAAAAAATATGAAGATGAAGTGAAAAACCAAAAAAATTATAATCAAATGAGTAAAAATAATGAAAGAACAAAACGTCAAGATATCAGCATAAAGCATATCGATTGGCTATTATTAGAACTTCTACTTCATTGGGTCACCGCTTCACAACACACACTACCATCTCTCGCCTTCGTCTGCTGCTTGCCTGCAAATCATGAGACTTATCTAGACGAAGTTTTTAATATACCTTCAAATTATTTAAATGCAACGATTATTATTTTAAAGTTATGATGCGTTTCATTTCAATAGAATATCTATGTGTATTAAATTTATTGCAGATTCAAAAGTTGGTAACATTCTTCGAAAATAAAGGCACAAAAGTCAAGGAACTCAGGGCATTATTAACTCAATGGTTCAACCAACAACACCGCACGGATCTATTTTCTTTTCTCCTATCCAGTTTATAACCTCTTATAATTTTTTTTCTGTTTGTGAAACAAGTTTAAATTCTATTTAATTAAATAAATATTTGATGTTTCAATAAAACTTTGAGGGTTGCTTGTTCATGACAGGTACCATGTCGAGCGAAGCGAAATACGCGTATAAAAAGGTTCACAAATATTGAGTATATGTTGATGATAAAAAAACGCTTAGTAAAAAATACAGCCAAGAATGCACAGATTCGTATTGAAAAAGTAAGAAAATGCAACGTAAACTAGGTTTTTGAACTTACTGTAAATAAAAATGTGTTTCCACTTTGATATTTGCCAAAACATATGAAATACTCGATAATTCTTCAACAAAGATCATGTTTGATGAGATCAAAAATACAGGAGAATTGAATACATAATTTTTTTTAATTTGAGCGAAAATTAAAGAATATCAATATATTGACGTAAAATAGTTGGAAATCAATATATTAGAAACAAACACTGGTTTATTGGGAAAACTTAATACACGAAGCTTTTCGTAAGAGTATCTTATATTATCAAGTGTCACACTTGATAATGTAAGATACTCTTCAAATATAAAGTTTTCTTAATATACCATAGTGTTTTTTTTATTATATCAATATATTGTTTTTAAAAGGGTTTTAGTTCAATTTAGGCTTTCCATTCATGTTTTATTCCATAATATCTTAGATAAAAAACCGACCATTATAAAAAATTATTTCAATATTTGAAATGAATTTTGAAATTATATTTTTAATCAACCAAAAAAAAGGTTTTTTTATTTTTATAACTTCAGTCCATTTTTTCCAAGTAGAGTTCGCACAAAATTTAAAAACTTATTATTTAGTTTTATTTCTTTAAAGTCAAACATAAAACAAAATATTCGAGAATAATTGGAATATGTTGTGAAATAATTGACTAGTAAGAGATGCGAAAATCGTGTGCACCTAGCCAAGCGGCATCAAAAAGACCAAAATTTTGTACACCATTTGTGAGCAATGTTAGAATTTTTTGTATTAATTAAGCACATCAAAATTTGACGATTAATTAATAATTTTCAGATTTCATCTATAGTTGTAAATAAATTAGAAGGAACAACATATAATAATAATCCAAGCAAAGACGAAATAGTATCCATTAATAACTCTTGTAGTGAAAATACTTTGTTTAATGAAGACACTATTAAAAAGAATAATTGCTTCAAACTTCCATTGAGGAGTCTTCCAACACAACCTTTACAGCCCTCTCATGGTTGATGATGCTAGTCATTGCCATTCTTTTATAGTTGAATGCATGAGAATGATATTACACTAATAATAAATAATGAGCCAGTTCATGAATATTATTGTTGCAAAATGAAAATTTATTTCATTATTTATGGGTTTTGAGTCAATTTTATTGTCAAAGCTAACTTTTGTAGGCCCATGTCATACTTTTTAACTCACTTTTTTTGTAAATTTTATTTTATTTGTCTCAATGTTTGTATGCCCTAAAACAATAAAATTCCATTGGAATTATTTAGATGTTCTATTATCATCATTTAGATTTTCTAAGCATAGAACTAATCATTCAGTGTTAACTATTGAAAATGAAAAAAATTGATTCATTTTATAACAGCTTTTTTGTAAAAGCTTTTTCAAATATGTTAATAATTTTGGCAGATGAGAATAATGATGGTGATACCATCACTGTGTTTTATAGTGTTGTGTGGTGCAAAATGTCCAAAAAGAAGGTTACAATGTGGAATTTCATACTCACTTATCCTATACCCATACATGATTGATAGTCATTTTAAAACATACATGAGTATTCCATCTTCTATTGTATAGAAGTATGTTGTATTTATGTATCTAATTAGTATATTTAATTCTATAATATTAGCTTTTACTTTTACTATAATGGGAATTTTTATGAGCTTGTATGTGTTAACTTCTTATAAACTTGTGCTATATTTTATTATATATATCAAATGAAATGATACGAATTATTTGTAAAACTTGCAGCATAAAAAGTGGGAAGGAGATGGTGGGTGATAAAATTAATAGTTTATTATAATTAAATTGAAAACATGGAAAAGAAAGAACTTAAAAAAATTAATTTAATAAAAAATAGTTGATTTTCTATCATATTATTATTATTATTATTATTATCATGATTATTATTATATTGTCTTTATACAGCTATACTAAAAATGACAAAGTCCACAATGGTTTTGATGGACACTGAAGGAAAAATGTTTGTTTTCCATAATCATATATCAACGCTAATCATTGCTTCAATATAATAATATATTGATATCTCTGCAATTCAGCCTAAATATATTTTAAAAATATCTTGACCACGTTTTACTGTGATAAATTTTGTCTGGCCACAAAAGAATGAATGAGGCACGCAACAGTTACAAATGGTCAGAGATGAAGCAACTGCAAGAAGGAAATACTGTGCTCATATCTGGAAAACTACTTGAGGTGTGTGTGTGTGAGTTGGAATTTTTTTGTGGGTGTTTTTTGTTTTATGCAGTAAATATGTGTAGATTAACACTGCAATTGAACAATTAAAGATCCAAAATAGCATATCAGCAAATGACTTCAACTCGGGAAAATGCTTTTCAAGGGCCATGTCTGTGGATGTGGTTAAAGTGGCCAGAGGTTTGTGGGTGTGTGCAATTATACCGTGATATATAAAACGATATGTGATTGGTTAAATTATCCCAGAGTGAAGAAATAATACTTGCTTCTTATATAATATAAGAATTTTTCTGTCAGTAGTAATGTTAATTGCATCTGTTGATAATCCTTATGATTTCAGTTGAGATAGGTGGAAACAATTAATTCTTTTTATTTATTCATTATTATTCACACACAGTATCACATAAGCCTTTCATCAAGCACAGCAAAGAGGCCCAACAACCAGGCCAGGTCGGCATTTTTATATAAAATTTTAGACGAAAAATGCTTTCCAAGAGTTTTAAGAAAAAGGATTGCCTAAAAACACATTAGTGGGACCAGAAGTAGCACTATTGCTGATGAACGAGTCTTCATTGCATAAATATAAAAGTACATGTACCGATATGGTGTCTGACTTTCATCTTCACCCACAACTATTTCAATATGTATACCTATTACGTTTCTGATACCCCAATTTGGAGGGTTGACTTGAAGACATACGCACCTTTTTTATATAAAACACATACAAACAGACGCTTCATATTGTGTTATTTTTAAATAGGTATATTTCTATTTAAAATACAGACAGACACAGAAGTGGGGAAAAAAGTGGTGCCGAATGGTGCCTTTGTACTTCCTCAACCTCCTCCGTCACACCAGGTTGACAAAATTTAGTTACAATTACATTATTGTACCAGCAAAAAGCATGTTATTTTTAGGTGAAGTTACATAAACATAAACATTCACCACCTCATTTCCACAGCCACATCACTCACCACACCAGTTCAACAATACCACCCACTACACCAGTTCAACAACACCACCCACCACACCAGTTCAACAACAACATCACCCACCACACCAGTTCAACAACAACACCACCCACCAAACCTTGATGGACGTTTATGTGGATGTTTTCATCAGCAAGCACTTGAGACCTCATCAGAGGGAGGGGGTGGCCTTCTTATACAGGTGATATTTGTGTCAGGAGTGCTAATAAAATTTTTAAATATAATTGGCATCAATACCACTTCCCATCATATGATTTATTTCGTTTTCGTTAGGTTTTTTATGCTAATATTGATAAAAATATACTTTCTACATGAATATCACTACATTAATTAATACATAGTACAAGTAATATAACTCAATAAAAGTTATATTAAAATGCTACTAATAACTATGAATTTTCCATTGATGACTCACTTCAATCTAACAGATGTATCATGGGTTTCAACCAATCAAATCGGATGGAGGGTGGAGCTATATTAGCTGATGAGATGGGATTGGGTAAAACTTTGCAGTGTCTATCAATCATTTGGACTCTTTATAAGCAGGGTCCCTATGGGAAGCCCATATTGAAGAAAGTCTTGGTTGTTGTACCTGGAAGTCTTGTTAAGGTCTGTGTGTGTGTGCATGTGTCTTGTCCGTGTATATGTTTGTGTGTGCATGTGTTTTTTTGTGTATTTATTTGTGTTTGTACCTGTGCTGATAAATCTACGATAGACGAAATAAACGACAGAATTGGTTGAAGGAGTTCAAAAAGTGGATAAGTTTTGAGAGGATGAGGGTCTTTGCTGTGTCCAATGAGAACAAAGTAAAGGTCGGTACATACAAATATATATGAAAAAATATGTAGGTGCACATACATAAAAGGATATTTGTATACACACAGGAATATATAAACAGCGAGAGAATACCAGTATTGATAATATCTTATGAGATGCTACTAAGAAATGTTGATCTTCTTTTCCAAGTAATTAATGTTCCATTTATAATTTCTTCACATTCTTCTCGATTCTCACATACGTTGAATTTTTGCATTTATTATCCTTTTACATTCATATCTATTTTCAACTATGTTGATTTTTTGCACGCATCAATTTAGTATCAAATATTAAATAGTTTCGTTTTCTTGCATTTCAATAAAGAATACAAAACACACACACAAAGGTGAATTTCGACTTGGTGATATGTGATGAAGGACACCGCCTCAAAAACTCATCCATTAAAACCTCCACCTCCTTGAGCCAGTTGAACATCCCACGTCGCATCGTACTCACTGGGACTCCCATACAAAACGATCTGCAAGAACTCTTTGCTCTCGTCCATTTTGTCTGCCCTCATATTCTCGGTCGGTAGGTGTGTGATGGGTGTTTGGGTGGAGTGCTGGGTGCTTGGCTGTTTGCGGTGGGTTAATTAAGTTTTCGGTAAAAGTGAACAGATGACGTGGTTGGTAGGTAGTTGTTAAGATGACTGGTTAGTTAAACTTTGTATGCTTGTGTTTGTTTCTTAGGCTTTCACTACACCTCGATTTTGAGTACTTCAGTGATTTCCTTATAAGAATGATAGATCAAAAAGCTAACCACACGCAGGCAGCAGTAACAGCTTCAAACACGTGTATGAGGACCCTATCCTTGCTTCCCGCCAACTCAATGCCGCCAATGAGGTTAGAGGTTAATAATTATAATAATAATAATAATGGTACATTAGTATCTTACCATTATATTGTATCATTTTGTTTTTACTATTTCATTATCTTTGTTGTATCAAAACCCCAGTTAGAGTCGATCAAATGTTCAAGATACTTACGTTATTGTAACTTTTTTATCATTAGCTTCTATCTAGCAAAAAAAGGAATTTTATAAAAAAATTAATTTATATTGTTGGTTTAACGACCAAGTATGATTTAAGGTGAAACTGCTGGGAAACAACAGAGCACAAGAACTCAACAAGGTTAGTTTTCAATGGTTGATGTAGTTCTGTTATTAGTTATATTTTTATTGATGTTTTTATTTTGTGAATTCCCTATCATTATTGTTTCATTCTTTATATTTTTAATATTAATTAGATTTTTTAACCGTTTTTATATATGATTATTCATATATTTTATTCTGTTTATTGTTGCTGCTATTTTTATTATTATTGATATTTTTTTGTTGAAGATTACATCTCAAGTGGTATTGAGGCGAACACAAGAGATTAACAACAAGTATCTGCCTCCCAAAAGTCACTTAATATCTACTTTATTCAATCACCAACCCACCACACATAGCTTCAACATAAAAATCCATTCCCTCAACAAAACATAATCATCCTCATAAAAATCATTCCCAATATACTAGTCCCAACTCACTGAAGGAAATCTTATCCACGCTTAAAGCCTCTAACCAACGATAAAAACACTAAGCTAATCTTGCAAATCATTTAATTGTGATAACATCAATACAGGGAGTTTATAGATTAGGTTGTTTTTTATACTGTAGAGTTAAATTTAAATAATTCTTTATGGTCATTTGGCGATGTTTTGGGCTGTATTGATGTTATCACAATTAAATGATTTTCAAGATTAGCTTAGTGTTTTTATCACTATGATAAACTTCGTAGATTATAAAAAACTCATCTTAATGCATAAAACCTTTAACCCATTTCATAAAGTCTACATAAAACTCGAAACCACTATGAAGCCAACAACTTACTACAGAAACCCATACTCGCCATAAAACTTCATCGACTCATCGCATATATCTTAAATCTATCACAAAAACTCGAAATGATTTTTTAAAATTTGAATTTACTATAAATATCCCAATATTTTCCATAAAACTTAAATCCATGATAACTTACCCAACTCACGTCATACAACTCGAATCCATTATAAACAGAGCAACCCACCCCATAGACCTCAAAACCACCATAAAAACCCCAAGCCATCCCATAAAACTCAAAACACCATTAGTAATTCACTTCAAAATTCTCAACTTCATAAAAATTTTTCAACTTAATTCCAAAAACTCAACTCCACCAATAAAACAGCATCTTACAATATAACTCAACTTCATCATAGATATCCAAACTTTTAAAAATTCAAATTCACCATCTCACTTCATAAAATTTGAATTCACCATAACACCCAGTCCAAAACTTTATATTCTCCACCCATCTTATAAATACTCCAATAAGCTATAAAGTTCCTAACCAGCCATAATAACTTTTACTCAATGCATTTAAGTTTTAACATAAGACTTAAAATCAACCTTTTATATATTATAGATTCAACCCACTACATACAACCCAATTCACCGTAGAAGCTTTATAATCCTCACATTCACCATAAAATCTCTACCCTACTCCATAAACCTCTCATTAATCTATAATACAGTAGAATAATTTCATTAAAATTTTTAGGTTAGCATCAATACAAACCACTAATTCAGTTGAAATCGTATTGTTCTGCTGCATGAGCGACCTTCAACTTGACCTCTATAACAAACTCGTGACGTCACAATTCACCAGGTCTTGCATCTATAATACCTCATCGTCGTCTTTGTCATCGTCATACCCACAGCACCTTACCTGCATATCAGCTCTGCGCAAGTTATGCAACCACCCAGAATTGATATATGACGAGTGTGTCAAGACTGATGACGTTGATGAAGAAGAGGTATAGGGGAGGGGGTGATGGAGGTTAGGTAAAGGAGGAGAGTATTGTTGTAAGCATATTTAATGGTGACGATTTATTCAAACTTACATTAACACATGTCAAACGAGAATTATTTTATTTAATATTAGTTGTAATCAAAGAATTATTGTTTTAACTTATGGTATAAATTATCCCATCACAGATCTCGTTGTTCCAGGGTATGCTCAAGACATTCCCGCATGACTACAAAAATTTAAAATGGCGAGAAAAAATCAAATATGGCGGCAAGATGTCAGTGTTGATGTTGTTGTTGAGTGCATTCAAGAAGAAGAAAACACAGAAAGTTGTCGTAGTGTCCAACTACACCAAGGCTAGTAATCTTTTATATTCTAATATTAAGTCGCAAACTTGCCCTGTTTTAAACATCAAGTCTGGTATAATTGAATTTAGGCAATTTATTCAGTGGTGTTTCAGTAGTGTTCAAGAGAAATATAAGTAGATTGATATTCACACACATACATATTTTTTCAAAGATTTAAACTCACGCACAACATATTCATATAAACACAGACACTTGATGTGATAGAAGGGATGTGCACAGAGGAAGGATATGATTGGTTGAGATTGGATGGAACCACACCCACCAACAAAAGACAATCATTGGTCGACCAGTTCAACAACCCCCTATTAAATCATTGTAAGTTAATTGTTATCCTCTTTTAATGTGTGTATATTTATTCACTAAATTCAAATCCATGCGTCAAATTATTTTTTAAATAAGCATCCACCTATAACTAGGTTTTATTTATTTATTTTAAAAATTTTTAATTTTTTGATTAGACTTTATAAGTTCTCGTTTAATTAATTATCCCATCAAGTTTCATTACCTATGTTTGGTTACATTCTAATCAATTCAATTAATTCACCACACACCACCGCCCGCCTACCCACCACAGTCATCTTCTTATTGAGCACAAAGGCTGGAGGTGTTGGTCTCAATCTTATTGGAGCTTCTAGGTTATTTTTAATATTTATTATTTTGATCGTTTTCATTCTTTATGATTTTTTGGCAATAGGCTGATGATAGCAAAACTTTGTGATGATAAAAATAATGCATCTTTTACAATTTTTTATCGTTTTTTAATAATCGTAGTACTCCTATAATATTCTCATATTATTGAAATTTCACATTAATCTTGATGCTGAAGATGCTAAGTGTTAATATCAACTTAATGCACCAGACTGGTTTTGTTCGACGTTGACTGGAATCCTGCCAATGATCTACAAGTATCATCTTCATTAAATATGTCCATTAGTTTCAATATTATTATTAATATTAGTTTTTTGTAAAAATTTTATCATTATCATCATATTCATTCGATAATATTGTCACAGGCGATGGCCAGAGTTTGGAGGGATGGACAGAAGGACACCACGGTGATATATCGACTTTTGTCGTCTGCTTCTATTGAAGAGACAATCTACCAACGACAGGTTGGTTGTTCTATTTAATTGTTTTATGTTTGTTTTTGTGTCGTATGTTTTGATTTGTTATTTTGTTTTTTTTTTCTTCGTTTTTTTTTGTTTTCTTTTTTTACGTATTGTTTATTTTTCGCTTTTTCATTAATTTTATTTATTTCTATTCTTCTTTTCCTTCACAGGTGAGTAAGCAGTCACTGAGTGGAGTGGTGGTAGATGGCATGGATGGAAGTGCACCATTGTTCTCAATGGAACAGTTGAAGCAGCTATTCAAACCAATTGTCGATGCCTCTGTGTGCCTCACACATCACTTGCTTGCTTGTCCTTGTGCTGCTGCTTTACATAATAATAATGACAATAAAGTTGATAATGATGCGGTAGTAAAGGATCGAAATAGTGATGAAGGTAGCATGCTAGTGATGGAAGACTTAGGTGTATCCTTCAAACTCGATGATAGACCATGTCAGTTGTTCAAGGTTAGAGGCTTGATTTTTATGTGGTAACATGGTTGTGTTTGAAAAGCATATTGTTAGATTGAATGGTGTTTGGGAAAAGTGGATTATTATAATAGTTGTCTTTTTTCTCTAATCAGCATATTTTTTGGTTATTTAAATTATGGGGCAATTATATTTAATTTTCATAGATACAATTTATTTTTTCATTAATTGTTATTTTTAATTATCGCTAAAAGGAAGCGAAGCGGAAGAATTCAGGGATGGATGAGTTGATGAGGTGGAGGCACATAGCACCACCGTGTTTGCTTCTCCATACTCTCGTATGTGTGACTATTAATTTTTATGTTGTATTATTATGTATAAATAATTTGCTATAGTAATATTTGAATTTTTATGAAGTTTAATACTGAATTTTTATAGAAACGTGTAGGGCTTTTGACTATTTTTTGGTTACATTAGATCTTCATAGCTCTATAATATTAGTGTTTCTAGAATCATTTTGATAATACTTATATATTTTAGATAGGTTTCGATATAAAAGTAGTCTCTAATTATTAAGTTTTGGGAAATAATTATTTCAGTTATTTTTCCTTTCGTGATCATTTAAAGCTTATCATTTCAATCGCTAGGATCCACTTTTGACGGACTATGCTTTCGAAAACGTTACATTCGCCTTCAGTTCAGAAATTAACAAACAACCTGTGATATAAATTACTTTTTTTAAATTAAAGTTTCAACTGTTTTGCTTTTAGAAGTTTTGAGTCGAGCTTCATTTTTATACATAAATATTATTGCAGCTGATTCTAGTCTCGATTTATTTTTAATCTGATTAAAAGACAGTCGAAATTTGAAAGTGGTGTGTTTAAAAAATGCCATAGTATAATTAAATATTTATAATGTCAATTGAGGTTCGTAATTTTAAGAATGGGGAAACGATAAGGTATTCATTGGCACTTTTGAATGGTTCTATCAAATTCACCAACGGACGAAGAAATATAAATTTCATTTTTGTTAAAAACATCAAAACTCGTTCATTAGCGGGATTCTGGCCTGTAAACAATGATGTTTTCAAAGCTTTTGTAGATTTAGAATTGGGTAGAAACGAATTCATTTTGAGTTTAAATCCAGATGATAACAAGTCAGATTTACATTTTGTTCTCAATTTCCTTCCACCTAAAAAACAGAAAAATTTTGTAAGACCTGTTTACGTCATTTGTCGTGACCACCATGGCTGTTTCCAGGTTGTTTGACGTTTTCAGATTGTTATATATTTTAATTCAGATTAAATTTTCAATATTGTGCTGTTTTATATTATTTTCGAATAGTGAAAACATAAAAATCAACATTCAGGGTCCAGATGCAGAAGACTGCTCAGTGGAGAGTGCTTGCAGACGGATAATCATGGCTATGAGAATTCTTCAGTCATATGTGGCTGAGAAGTTATATGAACAAGGTTTCTGTTTTGTATTTTTAATATACATATAATACATATTTTCATTAACCATTAATTAATTTTTTCATAATAGTTATATAAGCCTATTTTTGTAAAATATCTTTATCAAATACTTCTTGAATTTCAAAGGAAAAAAATACTTGCAGATTTACTGCAAATAATTAGAAAAATAAATCTCATAATCTTCATTACACTGAAGGTCTTGGTAGGAGGACATTTAGTTTGGAGGAGGATTTGAACACAAGATCTCCTGGTTGTCATATTTTTCATTCCAAACTCTCAACAGAGGCAGTGCAGCAAATGACTCAAGGAGAGTTATGGTTAGACATGGCTCGTGAACTTATGTCTTCTACATTTTTTGACCACAAGCTCAACTGCAAGTGGATGGCTTTCCTCTCCTTTACTAGGTGGTTTTTCATACATACAGACAAAATTAAATATCCATATGCATAATGTTTTAGTATTTATATGTGATTAGTGCTATAGGTTTTTTTAAATCTATATATTTATTAATTATTTATAACTATAAATTACCCCACAGATACACAGGGACAAACAAACATGGAAACATTCCAAGCAGTCACAAGGAGATTCTTGCCCTCACCAAGGGGCATGCTGCTTTAGGTGCATCCATTGATAATCATTTGTCTTTTGTTTTAGTTTCTTATATAAAAATTTTTTTATCTCTATTCATAAAATATTACTTTTTTTTTAAATTTTTTTTTACGTCTATATAGACAGAAAATTATTGCTGAAGACAAGGTAAAAAAAACTAATCAACTATATTAGATTATACTGCTGCACATGGCTCGATAACTGGGGTTGACAACGGTCGATCTGAATTATTGATGTTATTAACATCAAAAAATAAGTCATTTATTTCCGAAAAGTTTTTATAAACTTTAAGCTCGAGCTGACATCCAAATTAAAATGATTGAAATCCAATATCTACGTTTCCACATTTAGACAATTTGTTATGACGAAGTCAATTAAAATCATCTGCCAAGCCAAAATACAACGATACCAGAATATCAGCGTGTATAGTTATCCGGGTCTAGTGACCTCAAAGTTGTAACAGAAAAGCAGCCTTTAGCCAATGGCGCTAGTCTGGAAGCAGTTTAACAAAAAATTGATAAAACTGTTTTGAAAAATTGTTTCTCAAATGAAAATTAGTAGTTATAGTTTATGAATACATTAGGTAACAATTCTGAAAAATCCAAATAAGCTTGTACATAATAGACAATGAAAAGTCATTTTAACCCAACGAATGTTATCAAATTATTTCTTTTCACAAAAATATTCATAAATTTCTTAATATTAATAACGTATCACTTTAATACTATCAATATCTTATTTATGTTTATAAATATTAATGAACCCCTGCAAGGAGGGGGAGGACTGGCTATATATGGCACAGGAACCATGTACTGCTGGGCATCAAGGGTGGCTGAAGTGGTGGTGAGGATGATGGATGGAAGGAAGATTGATAAGAGGGCTTTCATGGATGATAGTGCTTATCGGTTGGTGGTTTTCGTTTTTACTTTGAGAAAATTTTATTTTTCATCCGACAGTTTTCAAACTCATGCATGTTCAATCTATAAATATTAATCTCTATATCGTAATTGAAAGGTTTTTATTGAATTTTTCCAAGTTCTCAAAAATATAAAATTGGTTTACGTGTTTAATATGTTATAATTCTGTGCCTATTTGAAACGAATTGAAAAAATTTCAATAAATATCTAGAAAATATAAAATGTTAATTCTCAATATGATTACCTACCTATAGAGGAACCCACTGGGGCAACTTCTCAACAGGGCTGGGGGCGGTGCTGCATGAACTATGCCACACCTTCGATCTTGGCCACACCCCTTCAGGAATAATGGCTAGGGGCTTTGATGATATCCATCAATCTATTCTTTCTATCAATCCTTCGCTCATCTCATCTTTCAACCATTTTTCTTCCATTCATCCATCTCTGAATTCTTTTTTTTCATCTCCACCTAATAATGGATGCAAGAGCGAATTTTACAACAAAGCCAGTAAAAAAGTCGTGAATAACTTCGAGAATCTTCCTAATAAAAATAACAACAGAATCAACACAGTAATTAACAGCAAATATAGCCCTGGCAATCTACCAAACTTAGACAAGCCGATTCCTTGTTACCTGCCCACAATACAAGATGCCACCGAATGTGACGTATCTTCAGGGCCCGCCTCTCAACTCAAGGTAGATCATCGTTAATCTTTTTCCATCGATCAATTAATTTATTTTCAACAGAATCTTGGTATCAAAACTTCATCGCTGCCATCACCATCATCTTCGCTTCCAATGACAACGTGTAACTACGATGGTACTGTCACATCCGTATGGGCCACTAAAAATGCAGATAATTGTGTCAATGAAATTGAAATAACTAGGTCAGTCGAGGGTGAGTTGACTTTGATTGAAACAACCTTCGACCCCGGCAGTAGGAGGAAAAGTATGTTTTTTTTAAGAATTTTAATTCGATTGAATATTCTTCAAAAGTCAAGTTTAATTTCAAAGTTGAGAAAAGTATTTTAAAAACAATATAAATATAAATGTATGAACATACTTGTAGAAATAACATGCTGCATGACTCTGGTGAGTGCAACACCATCATCAAGCCCCACCCTCCCTCCCCACCTCACCACCTTCCTCTCTTCTCGACACACCCACGCCGGCTCTCATTTCCACCGCTCTTCTGCTCTCATGCTTCTCAGACACCCGTGTGTTTTTATATTTTTCTGTGTTTTCAAGTTTTGATTAGTTTTATTTTTCATTCAGTTGGTTATATTCTTGTGAGAGCGGTTGCAGTAATCTCAAACTTGAAGGGTTTGTCAACAATTATTTTCTATTTTTACGTTAGTACTTATCTATAAACATCAATTTAAGGAATTTAATACATTCGTTCAAACTTAACTATAATTTTCGGTAAGTATGGTCTTACCATAAAACATTAGCATCAAATACTACCGAAAATTATAGTTTAAGTTTGAATAATTGTACCAAACTTTCTCGAATTGATGTTTTATAGAAAATTACTAAATTTAAAATAAATCTCTGAAAAGCTATTTTTACGTTATTTTTCATGCATCATCTTCCGTACCACTCTTTCATCTTTCTCCCATTTGTCCACCATTTGACCCACTCATCGGCACCTCACTCATCTAAGCATGCATCATCATCCTCTTCAGAACCACAGCCTCATCAGACCAAGGTCTCCATCTGATAGAGTTGAGAATGGTTGATACTGGAATGGTTTTCCACCATTATGAATTTGATGGTGATGTTGAAGATGAAGTAGATGATGATGATGTAAAAGATCAAGGGGAAGTTTTGAAAGATTCTGCGGATAAGCAAAGATTTAATAAAGAAAATCTAATAAAGCAATATAAAATTAAGCGTGATGACGTTCTACGTCACTTTAGGCGCCAAAAAATTCTTGATGGAAACAATAACAATAAAGTCGGTATTGAGGGAGAAGAGGTGTGTGTCGTTTTGATGGACAAAACTGGATGCATTCTCAAACGGAAGCTCTCCCTTCAGAGCTTTGTGTGATTAATTTATTTGAATTACTCTCACTTTTGGTTTTCGAACTTATATATCCATAAAGATACCCATGTTTATATTGTAACGATGCCTGTTTCAACATTTTTTAGCATGCCTGTTGTGCTTACCTCAAAGATATTTAACACTTGTATTTTCAATGGATTCTCTTATTTATATGTCATGTGTTATCAAAATCTCAACTGGCTCTTCTTAGCTGGATGCTTAACAGCCCCTTATCAAGTTTCTTTTTTGTTATGAAATCGTGTTGATCACATGTGAAGGATCTCAAGGGAAGACAGATGGTGCATTAAATTTGTTTATTTGCTTCTATTTCATTGTTGATTATGCAGTGAATCTTTCTACAGGTCTCATTCCCATCATTGTTCATGTCACTTCTTCCCAAATTTGTCAATTAATTTCAATCTAACTTGTCTTTCAATTATGTTTTTCAAATTTCAACAAAAGTTTTAATGCACCTTATGCATTTACTTTTTATCTTTCGTACGATTTCGTTCTGTCTTTTCAAAAGATGAGTTTTGATAAACTCTTTTCAAATGTTTATTAATTTATTGTAGTTCCCACAACAAGCACAAATCTGCATTAAACATGTGAATATATATAGTTTTTCATAAATGATTTAATAAAGCAATTGCAACTGTTTTCAATATATTGGCCAATAGTAGGTATTCCATACCCTGCCAGTATTCTATTGTTATCTTCTATCATTTTTTGTGTATGTATTAAGCACATATATTTTGGTAGTTATAAAGCTTTGAGTATCAAAAGATGAAGCGATTGGTTCGTGGAATAATATTAATTGAATATTTTAAAATTATTTTCTATAACTGATGTGTTATGATTAATATATTTTTGATAATGGATTTTATAATAATCTTTTATAAGAATATATTCTCAGAATAATTTAACAACTTTTACCATTTTGAAGGCCATTAGATGTTTAGATATAATTTAATCACTTTAGAGTATCAGTGAGGTTTTTTTTATATAAATTAACACTATGGACACCTGCTCAAATTCATTTGAGTTGCCAAAGCACTATCAGGAAACATTTTCAATTGAAATCTGTTCTGCAATAATTTACTAATAGATCAGTCACATAGTTAATTGGTTTTTAATCATGCAGTTTTTAAAATTATGTAAAACTTTGTTAATGTTTAGGATAAAGTTGAATGTTATGTTAAGTTAAATTAAATTTCAATACAGTTTTAATAAGAGCTATAATATGTATCATTCACTATTTTTATAGAGATAAGCTTTTTGAATAATTGATTAAATAGTTATGGAATAAATAATCAAATTATGTTTTGATTGCCATGTTTTTCGCTAGCACATTCTTGGTCGGCAGCTTTCTAGCATTTTCATTCGTTTATACTTGCTGCGTAAGCTTTTTGCATTAATTAAAATTTGTATTTCATTAATTTTTTTTGCTTGCTCATTCTTTTCAGCTTCACAACTTTTGTTTCGGGATTTTAAATGCGTATGTTATTTATTTTATTTTCTTCTAGTTTTTTGTGTTATCATTTGAATACCATGCTGATTTTATAAATGTTTGATACGATAAACCGGCGGGCTTACTGGCGCTTAAGCTAATGAATTTTATGAAGTAAACAGTCAATATTAAAATGCTTGCATGTTTTCAATGGAGATTTTCGGTGTATCATTCAATATCATTTTTATGTTGTTTGAGTCAAACTATTTTTGCTGGTTTTTCACAAATAGTCCTTCAACTTCAGGTATATTCTTTAAATTTCTGTCGTTATTCAGTGTCTTTGGTTTCTAAAATAGAGCTCACAGTATAATTTTGGAGCGCGGTATTTTCATGTTCATATCCTGTTCAAAAATACATTTGATGAATAAAATTCAGTGGACTGTGTAATTTGGCTTTATGAAAAACATTGGGAATAAATAACACTCGTATCGAAAGATTGTGCTATTTGGCATTAACATCCGAAGCCAATAAAACAAAATTTTGAAGGTTTTTAATGTTTGATGAAAAATCTTTACAGAAACATACTTATTTTTTATTTTGAATATTGACATTAAAACGACTATTAATGAAAGTTTTTTCACCAAGAAACAAAATACGAAGGTAAAAATTTCCATATCTAGAACTAGGAGAAATGTTGGAGTAGTAAAGCGAGAGATTTAATGAAAGAATTCGGATTTTGAAAAGGAAAGGTAATATTGCTTGCCACAGCATGACTCATCAACTTTAAATGCGACTGAAGCGTATCAGTGAAGTTCGATAGATGATGACCTTAAAGTGATTATGAGATGTTTGAAATGAACTTCAATTGAGATAAAAATTGTTGTGGTAAATTAGAACTTTTGATGTGAAAAGGTAGAATCTCAGATTAGTAAAAACGATGAATTTAAAATATATCTTATTTTGAATACAACATCATTCTAACAGTTTCAAATTCTTATATCGCGTTTTTGTGATCTGCTTATCAAACTTACTATGCTGATTTTAATCTTTAAAGATAAAATGAATTTTTGAAAGTTTGAAAGTTATTGAATGAGAAAAAATAATTTGTTTGAAAAATTTGAATATTACTTCAAGTTCATGTGTTTTCTATGGCGCGATATAAAATAATATTTTATTAGTATCATGTGTGGCCGAATCGTTTGGTGAGTAAGTTTTTTAGTGTTGATGGTAAGATTAGTTGAATTGATTACTTCTCAAAATGGAAGAAGAAGAAGAAGAAACAGAATTGAATTTAAAAAACTTCATAGAAAGTCGTTACCAAGAAATGAAAACCATGTTAGAATTGAGCTCAAAAGTTTCAAGCAACAATGCTCCTCATCAACAGATGCCTAGACATATGCGTAGAAGAGCTGCAAGTCATAATGTGAAACGACTTCCTTTAGCTTTACGAGAAAAATTTCTACAGGAACATTTGAAAGGTGGTCTTCCAGTTAAAAACAAGAGGCCGTCACGCAAGCATCGGCGTAGACCCAGAAATTTTTTTAGTGAATATAGCAAAAGAATGCGCAATTTTCGATGGATGGAAACTCATATTTGGCATGCACGTCGTTTTCATATGGGAAATTTGTGGCGTTGTAAGATTCCTTTGTATCGTAATGATAGAGGAGTGAAAGCTGCATACAGAGATGCAAAAAATGAATGCCTTATTGCTGATATATCATATATGCACTGTATAGAAATAGTAGGAAAAAAAGATGATATAATTTCCAAGCTAAATTTTTACACTCATCCTCACATTGGCACATCTTTTTCAGATGAAGATATTTTGACTGGGAAAAAAGAGGGTAAAACTATGTTATATAAAAATTCTGGCTATCCACATAAGCCTCTAACTTTAGCAAAATTTATTTGGAAATCTGAAATAATACAAACCACTATGAGAAGCTTGTTCGTATGGATACACCCATCTTCATTTAGTGAAGTATTGAACATTCTTGTTGAAGATTTCAGTTTGAAGCTGATTGAGGATGAAACAAATAAAATTTACTCAAAAGATGGTTTTAAACTGATTGACAGGACTGGTGATTTCAATAGGTTTCATCTAATAGGAGCTAAAGCTCAAAGTTTATTGTTTAACAGTGTCAAAGTGAATTTTCCGGATCATGATACTATGAAGACTTTGTATAATTTTAGCAATGATGAGATTTCTTTGATTAAGACTCAATTATCATTTTGGCAAAAAAATTCTCTGTTCACACATCAAATCATACCAGCTAATTCAATCATTTCAGTTTATGCCTCAGACCCTCGCTTGAATATGAGAATTAAAAATAATTGTGATGATACCTTTGAATCTAAAAGTCCTTCAGTAGAAAACATTTCTATAAAAATTCCTCATACATTCTCATCAATATGGGACATTAACCAAATGAAAGCTTTAAAAGAAAAAAGTTTGAGCACTCAGCAAGTAAATGAACTAAAGTCTGGTACAAGCTTTTACAATTACAACCCCTCAATACCTATCATTTTAATCCATAATCCATGCATCCAAAGTTTAAATGGTGGTTGGGATATAGTGCTTCCAATTGGATGGGGATTATCTTTCTGGCTTGCCTTCATATATCGAGGAGCTAGGTCTATTGGCCTCAAAGAGTTAGAACACATGAATTTTGAAACTCAACAATTGTCATTTCCAGCTCTTTTTTCTGATACTAATGCTGGAAAAGAATACCATTTAAATGAATTCAGCAATTTATATTCAAAGTATCAAAGAATGCCTCCATCTAAAAGATGCAATTTTATTAAATACAATGTTCCATCTCCCTTCCACTTTCCATTTCAGGAGTTATGTAATTGGTGGGTTAAAAGTTATTCAGATGAGCATAAACAAACTTTTGAGAATGCATCCTATTTTGTTTTAAGAAATCCAAAGATTTTAAAAGAACTCAAATATAAGCTGGTAGGAACAAGAAAAAGAAAACAAGATACGCAAGAAGTTTCAAAAGATAAATTAAAATGTATAGTGAGAGTTAGAAATTCTAGCAAAGTGTATGCATCTTTTGTTAGTGGAACCCAGTCAAAAGTTCTTTGTTTAAAAGATTTCACACCCCAATCAGAAATATTTGATAATATACTAAAGCAATATCTATTTGGTCTTGTGCCTATTCATTTAGTTGTTTCAGGAAAGGGGTCTCCTAGTAAATTTTCTATAATTTATCTACCTAGTGATGATGATCTAAAAAATATTAAAGAGCAAAATTCCGTTGAAGATGAATCTTTAATAAAGTGTCTAAAAATCAAAAAGTTTAGAAAGAAAAAGAAATCTAAAACAGAAAATAAACAAAGCGAACTTAGCATTCCACCTCAAATTGATGAAAATCAATTGCAAAACTCTTCCAAATGTGGTAGACTTGTTATAGGTTACGTGACGCAGGGCGGTTTCTCATACAGTCTTTCAAGGGGCGCAGCCATTGGTTTTGTCAGCTTGCCTGGTGTTTTGAAGCTTTTCGAAGTTTATCAAAAGTTTATAAATAGCAATCTTGACTTTAAAACTGTTAAATGCATTGTTTTAATCAGAGACACAAAGTCTTTGCATTGCAGACATGCAGAAATTTTTATTTTGACTGATTTTCTATGATTAAAATACATGCTTTGTAAATAAAATTGAAAATTTTTTTTATAGTTCATTCGGGCCTAAGTATCTCGGAAAATATTGCTCAAGGTCGCGATTGAATATCGCAAGAAATTCAGATAAAGGAGAAAACGTTAATAAGACAAGCCTTTTAGACATTCCTTCTTATGTATTCAGCACGCAAACTGATTGCTATCAACCATCTTATAATATCAGTCCGGGACGTTATTGGTAATATTTTTTAAATCATTTACTTTTTTATGAAGATATATTTTTTCGCTGCTTCACTATAAAATTTATCTAAATACAGCCCAGTTTTGATATCAAGTAAACATCTTCATGTTGATAAACTAAATGTTATGGAAGACGATGAATTTGAGAAAGAACTTCAGGAAAAAAACCTTAAGCACATAAATAAAGAGATAGGCTATGTGATTCAAACCATGCAGTGGAGCTTAATTCCATCGTGGCATAAAGGACCACTGAAGGAGTTTGGTTTAAAGATGAATAACACAAGAGTTGAGAGCTTAGAAAAACCGATGTTCAAAAAACTCATGAAAAAGAATAGATGTGTTGTCTTGGCAGATGGGTAAGTTATCATTTTTTGTATTTATATATCTTAAGATTTGTTTCATTTATAATCACTTATTCGAACTTTCAGTTTTTATGAGTGGAAAACAGAAAATGGAAGAAAACAACCGTATATAATATATTTTGATGACAACACCATATTTTTCAATTCAGATTCAAAAGAATCTGATAAAAAAAAAATGGAAGGTTAAAATTGTTTAAAAATTTTTTCTCATCGAGTTTTCTATTAATTAATTTCAATTTAATTATATTTATCAGCTTAAAAATATAACTAAATCAATAACATTTCAAGACGAAGAAAAAACCACGTGTAAGCTTTTGACCATGGCAGGTTTGTTCGATGCTTGCTTCTGCAGAGAGGTGTCGTTCGCTTGATTTTTTATAACTCTTATTCAACTTTTTTACATAGGTGATTTTTGAATTTATACATTTTTATTATTCAGAAAAACCAAGAAGTTTACACGTTTTCTATAATAACAGTGCGAGCAGAAGGGCCAGTTTCAGGCGTGCATGAGAGAATGCCCGTGAGTTATCACTGTAAAATTCAAATATATATTTTACGAGATATTTTATTTTGAAGGCTATTTTGAAAAATGATGAAATAGAAAAGTGGTTGGATTTTGAAAATTACCCACCCGAAAAGGTTTTTTAATATTTCATATAGATGGGCCATTTAATGATTGAACTTTCAAATTTCTGAAGGTGATACCACTACTCAAAGCTAGACAAGATATGTCTATGCATGCAGTATCCTCTGTCGTTAACAATGCTAATAATGATTCTATCGAATGCGTTAAAGCCATAGACCCAAAAAAGTTTGATTTTTTTTATTAAGTTGATGACAAATATACATGAAACAAAACCATTGTTAAAGATAATTTATAAAATGCTTTTAGATTTAAAGAAAGTTCTAAGAAGGAAAACTGTGGAAGCTCAAGCTTTTTGAAGGCGTGGATGGCTGGATCTAAAAAACGAACAGCAGACGATATTTGCAACGAAACAAAAGTTGAGAAAGATTTGAAAAAACAAAAAAATTAATGCTGTCTTTTTATATCTTGATTATAAACCATCATACCTCATAAAATAACATTTAACTGCTCAACGTTATAAATTTTTATTCAAATTTTCTTGTTCTTTTTTGATTTCATTTACCAGATCAGTAACTCTATTTTTCAAAGTTAGTTCAAAAGCTTTCATCTTTTCCTCTTCCTTTTGTCTAGTTTCATGTGTTACATTATTTTCCAAAAGCTTGTTCTGGAATTTTATATGTTTTAATATTTCTAACAATTAAATTCATTTATTTTTGTATGATCTCACATTTTTATTTTGGATATATTCTAAAATGACTGAAGCTTGATCTTTGCATTCAGCAACTGAAGATTGATTTGAAACAATAAACTGACATTAAAAATATTCATCATAATAAATCACTCTTTTCTGTAGTGGCTAATATGTCCTTTTCCAAAAGTTGATTTATTATGCTGAGAATCCCAAAAGACTCATCTAACAAAGAAGCACATGATGATAATACAGTTTGTTCTGAAAAATTTCTTTTTTCCTACAATAAATTTGTATGAAAAAGGTTTTCGAATGAAGTTAATAAGAGTTACTTGAAACTCTCTTAAGAACAGATTAGTTTCCTTTTGGAGAAATTCTTTGTGGTCAAACAGTGTTGAGAACGATGATAAAATTTCTGTAATGATTTAAATAATTCAAATTAGTAAAAAAAAAACTTAAATTAGTACCTTTATAAACTTTGTTTGCCATATTAAAGTGAGTGATAAAGCTTGTATACGAATCCGCAGTCACAAGCCATCTCGCAGCTTCACAATCTAATGTGCAAGCACTTGTACTGCAATCACCACTTTACTGAACAAACCAATTGAATTTAAGAAATTTTTTTTTAAATTCAAAAATTTCAAAAAATTATTTTATTATTATATAAATTATCGTTATTATGGTTTTATATTCCATTTTTACTCAGATGTTCGCGTAGTTTTAAGCAATACATTACTAAATTTCTTAGTATAATTGAAAACGTTAAATATGAATATTTATCGCAAGAAAATTTTCCATAATATTATATATAAAGAACTTTATATAATATTTTTTAGATTGGTTCGCTCAGTGAAGTATGCAGCGCTATACGTTCCGAGGACGCAAAACATTATTACTATAATATTATTAGTATTATTCGTTGTGTCTCATAACTTGAGGTTAGAAAAATATTTTTTGGAAATATTTATAGAATGTGGAGCAATTAAAATATATTTGTAGAGTTCAAATTTATTGAAAACTGAAAATTAACAACAAACCGTTCAGACCTGTAAATGATTCAATAATTTTTTCTGCACCCCAAAAAAAATAAGTCAAGAGAAAAAATAAAATGAAAGATCTAACGAAAAGAGGTGAGAGTTATGGACGGATGAGTGTGGTATGATGTGTGTGGAATGCGGATTATGGGTGTTTGAGTCTAGAAGGATGTATGTGGAATAGGGGTTATGAGTGGGTGAGTCTAGCATGTGTGTGGGAATCAGGTTATGGATGGTTGGGTCTGGCATTATTTGTGTGGAATAAAGATTATGGGTGCTGAGTCTAACATGTGTGGAACGTGGGTTATGGGTGGTGAAGTCTGGCTTCATGCCAGCTTTGTTCCCACTACCCATCTTCCTCACCAGTGATGTTACCCTCAACAACCCATAACCCGCATCCCACATCATGCCAGACTCAAGCACCCATAACTTCTTTCCCACACATATCAGACTCAACCATCCTTAAACCTTATTTCACACATCATGTCAGACCCAGCAACCTCTAACCTCCATCCTATAAACATCATGCCAGACTCAACCAACCATAACCCACCTCCAAAACCAACAATGCCGGTCTCAACCGTCCATAACCTTCACACATTTATCATAATAGTTTCAAAGCATGCTAATAAGTGAATGAGGAGGATACATCAGTCCATGGTGCACTAACCAAAGGCCACATGTTGCTTCAACATTCACGCACCTCCGACACGTCATCATCATGGTATGTAAGTCAGAAGCATGGACACTTTACATTCAAAATTTTTTAAATTGAATAAAGAATTTTCAAAAGTCTCATTCATAGTTTTATAGAAACCCAGCTCTTATAGCTATTCTGTCATCGGCAGGTTCTTCACATCAAGTGCTTCCATCTTCTATCTTCAGTTTTTCTCTTAAACTCCAGAACCCTCTTACATCATGTCATTCAACATTTTTCTTTTCATTCTTGATCATTTTCCTTCCATCTGTTCTTTTGAAGCAATTTTTAGCAAAGTTTCTTGACGCAAGATAAGGCTCATCCATCTGGATTTTCTTTTTATATGTGCCATTAATCTCCTTTCATTAGCCAACTTAGGGTTTCTTCATTGGTCAGCTTGTCGGTCCATTTCACTTCATTTTTCTTCAGACCCACATTTCCATAGCTTCAAATCCGCCTTGCAAAGGGTCCACGTTTCTGCTGCCTATGTTGCCACACTCCACATCTGGGTCTTGACCAGCTTCTTCTGGTCGCTTTGTCTGAGTCCACTTGTTAGGATTGGTTTAAAGTGAGTAAATACATTTTCAGCTTTTCCAATCAGTACCCTAATGTCTTTTCTGGTGTAAGCATTTTCTGAAAGATAGCTTCCAAGGTACTTGAAGGCTTTCACTTGCTCAAGCGCGACTCAGTCAAGCGTTGAACTGATCATGCCAGGTTTTTTTCCAAACTTCATGGTCTCGGTTTTTTGGCTAGTTATTTTTATCACATAACTCTTGACTACTCTGTTCGTTTCTTTTATGATACTATGTAATCTCTTCTCTGTTCCAGCTATCATGGCTTGGTCATCTGCAAACCTTACTCCTTTAATCATTACTCCGTCTACTTTGACTCCATCCTCCAGCTCTTATATAATGATTACTAAATAATTTCAGTGAAAATACTTATAAATGAAGTTTATTAAGTGAAATAATTTTTTACGATTCAACAACTCCACACCATTATTGACTTAAATGTTTTAATCTTTTTGTAGGAATAAGTTACATTATCTTTGTACTTATCGTTACAGTATATGAGCAAGTTTTTTGATGGAAAAAATTCAAATAATTTTTTTTACAAAGCAAATTTTTTTCATTAATAAAAAATTAATTTAAACAGTGAAGGAAGAAAAAATTGCCTTTCAAGGGTATAAAGATAACTGAAAAAAGTTGTATTTATAAGTCCTAGTATTAAAAAAATAAGCTAAAGAATCAGGAAAGGGATTATTTATATGTTTGAAAGTAAATATTAGTATATGCTTTTAATAAGCAATATTTCTAATTTGTCATAGTTAATATGTTTATCAAAATGATAGTTAAAAATAGTTCTGATAGTGAAATTTTGCAAAATTTGGATTTTTTGTTTATTGCGTATTAATTTTCAATATAGATTGTATAATAATATTTTTTCCTATTTCAAAAAAAGATATCTTTAAAAAATACCTTAAATAAGTTTAAAAAATATGGCGTGTTATATAAAATACTAGTTCTAAAAACAATGAAAATGTATATAGGATTTATTTGTATGTTTCAAACTGAATGTCACTAAATTCTACATCATTGAAATTGAAAGAATTATTAGGATGATTAGATAAAGGTAGGTTAGTTAAGATATAGTTAAGATCATATAAGCAGTCATCTCTTATATTAAGATCTAAGTTAGAGAAATGATTATGTAAAATATCTGCTAATCGGTATTTATTAGTCATCTTTATTCCATTTATTTTTGTTATATTAGTGATTCTTTTTTGGAATGTAACACATGTATTTATTTTCTAAAATAGTGACAAAATTGAATCTAAAAAAAAAGAGAACATAAAGTTATATGAGAATAGGAAATTAACTACAAACTAAATCAGGAACGAAATTAACTAACGAAAATAATGTAAAAATAAAAGTATAATAAATAAATGGATG
>OZ038322.1:7875344-8168667 GCA_964035795.1 Pterobdella sp. o SKG-2022
GATTCAGAAGCAAAATTTATTTAATAAAACTAATCGTTTATAAAATTTGCTGAATAGTATACAATTTATACCATTTTTTTCACACGTTGAACAAAAGCCACAAACTTTTTTGAAAGACTCATAACTTTATGGCACATTCATAATACTTCAACCAGACCTCAAAAAAAAACAACAAATTAATCATAAACATTCAAATACTTGTAGTGTTGGGAGGCCTTGCGAAACTCGCCCATGAACATGTAGGCATTCCCCAGGTTCGTGTGTGCCCTACGTTGTGCAGACAAATCTTCAAAGCTCTCTGCAAGACTTAGACGCTGTGAAGCGTTGTATTGATAGTTAAAGTATTGGGCTGGAAACGATATAATGAAATTAAGCAAGTGATTAGTTTTATTATATTGTATGTATACTTTTAGAGAATCATCATCAGGTATTATGTGAGTTTTGCTAACATTAACATTTTACAGAGAATATGTGGATGAATATAAGAAAAAACAGCATAAACCAAACCTCTTGATGGTAAATAATGGATTTTTTGAAGTTGCCAAAAAGGTAATGGCTGTTGCCGAGATTACCACAAGTCCTTCCTATGGAGGCTTTATCATCTAACTCTCTCGCTATCGATAAGCTAGCTCTGCAGAGGTCAATTGACATATCAATAAGTAAGAAGATTTTAACATATTAATAAGCAAAAAGAATTTGATTGTATTGATGTATTTGAACGTGATACCAATTTTGAATTAACACTAAATCATTTATAGTGTTATTTATAAACCCTTTGAAAATATATTTAGTTTGAAAAAATCTTTTATGAGTGCTTTTTCCCAATATATTTAAGTTCGTTAACGTTTTGTAATATTTGATAATGTATGTTAATCTTACAAAAAGCTCCTTACATTTTATCTAAAATCTTTGTGTTTTTAATACATTTGTATTCCATTTAGTTAGACTACTGATATGTAAAATATGAGTTGCTATAAACTATCTTCATCAAATTTTGAGAAAAAGGTGAGAAAGCTAGTTGATTTATAAGGTGTCAATGCTTTATCATATGTTCTTGCTCTTGAAACGATATTAGTTGAATAGATTGTGTTATCCTCATAAATAAATACATGTTATCCTCTTCAGAAAAAGTTTTTAAAAATATGAAAGATAATAAAAATTTGAGATATGCCTTGAAAAGTAACCATTATTGTAGTCAGAGAAGAAATGGTGTTCTGATGCACCATAGAAAACATGCAAATGCTTGAAAAATTAGGCCTTTCAATGGAAATATGATGAAAGTTATGATAACAAGTACCAAATGTATTTTTTGTAAATAAAAAATTTATTTCAACAAAATATAACTCATTTTTTTAAATTATTCCTTAGAACTCAAATCAAATTTTGAATCATTTTTTTTGAAAAAATCGTGTCCTATAGTTCGTGTCATCCTGTTTACATGCGTCTAGTGATTTACGATTTTTCTCCACTTCTTTCTATCTCTTGATCTTTCTTCCAGTGTATGAAGCACTTGTACTGGTTCATTCTAGTCCGCTTCTAGGTAATGAGATAAGTCTTTTTTTTATTGTTAGCCCCTATATGAAGGAAAGTCTTCCTCGCTTTCGTTTCTCAGGTTTTAAGACTTCTTGTAGCGCTTTACGAGCGGGAGTTTCCTCAGACAGTCTCATTAAATGCCCTATCTAGCTGAAACGTCTCTTTAATTTGTGTGCTCCATGGTGAGTATATTTTGGTTATTTTGTATGTTATTGCCTATTGATGATTTTTGGCCAGTTTATATTTTGTATGTTGTGAAGTAGTTTGCGTTGGAATGCATCTATTTTGTCTTCCAGTGTTTGAGTCAAGGCTCATAATTCACTTTTGTAAGACACTTTCAGCATATGTCTTAAATATTCTAGTTTTGTGTTGTGTGCTTATTATTTTGCTTTTGAATTTTTTATTGTCTATTTATTGTTATTATTTTTCTGTTTTCTACGTTTTTTTAATTAACCCCATGTTCCACCGTGTAAGTTAGGAACGAACCCTATTTTCATCATCAGGCTGTTAGTGTTGGCCTCAGGTTGTTTCTTTGCATATTAAAAACTTTTCCTAAGAACCTAGCCTGATGAAACAGTCAGTGTGGAGTCCTCCAATAAAACTATCTTGAAACAAGATAAAATTAGTAAGCCCAAAGGATTACTGGAGGACAAGGAAGGGTCGTTTAGATTTTTACCCTGAAAGGGTAGCAGCCCTACCAACTAGCAGGCCTAAACGCTAGAGCGTAGATGCCTTTTAATGTCATGCCTTGGACAGGTGCCTTTTAACGTCGTGCCCAGGACTTATTGTTTTCTACGTCTGTATTTTTATGGATAAAACTGCTTAGTACTTTGCATTTTGTCCAGCCAGGTTGTGAGTTGTTGTTGGAGATGAAAAATCCTTCCATTTTTTTGTATTGATTTGTAGATTGTATTTAGTAGTTTGATGGGCATGTCTGCTTTGACGCATTCAACTTCATGTTTTGATGTTGTGACCCAGGCAATATCGTCGGCATATTTTGGTTCGATGAGAAAATTTTCTGTATCATTTTATTATTTCGGTGTATTATTTGTTTTTTCGTGGTTATTGAGGCATGATGATAGGTAGAAGATGAAAAGAATTGCACTTGAGCAGTCTCCTTGGGTGATGCCAGTGGTTGTTTGGATTTTGCCACTCAGATGATTGTTGATTTTAATTTTCAGTGAAGTTTCATGTATCAGCATGCTCAGAAGATGCATTTCGTCACATTCTAGTAGTTTTTCTAAATGGTTCAAAAGCATTTTCCTGCTTACTAAATCAAAAGCTTTGGACATATCAAGAATGAGAATCTATATTTTGTAATCACATGATTGTAAAGCTTTCTCTGCTAGTTGTTTGATTGCAAAAACGTGTTCAGTGTTGCTACAGCCTGGCTGGTATGCTGCTTGATCTGATGTTATTTGGCTTTTCAGTTTTGACCAGCATCGTTTGATAAGGCAGATGGCAGATATTTTTCTGATTACAGATAGTAATACAATAAATCGTAGATTTTTAGAACCTTTTTTCTTACATTGTTTTTGTAGTGGAGTTAGAAACCCAGTTTTAATTTCTGATGGGAGTTCTCCTGTTGTTGCCATTTGGTTGAAGATTTCTGCTATTTTTTCATGTATGTCGTTTGCTTCATATCATATTAGCTCATTATTGATGTTGTCAATGCCTGCACTTTTCCATTTTTTAATCCCTTTGCAGTTTCAACTATTTCTTTTTGGTGAAGAGTGTGGATATGGAGCATAGAGTATTTTGTATTTTCTCATCAGTTTTTTTTTTCTGAAGCTAGAATTTTGTTGACCAATTTTGACAATTACAATGTTTTAGTCATTCTAGCATTCAGAAAAAGTATTGCATAATGTAGAAAAAAAATAGTGAAAAATTTTGAATGTGGGTGAATGAAACTTGTAAACATACTCATAATAACTCATAGAAAGTTCCAGAAAATCCTTGCACTCCTGAGGAAAAGAGCCTGGAATACTGTTTTGGGCTATTTGTTTACATTTTGTATGAAAAATATTTCCCAAGTTGTATAAAGCTTTTGCTTCACTCGCCTGAAATAAAAATGCCAATTAAAATTCAATTAAGAAATAATGAGATGAACAATTATGATTAAACAAGATTAATAGCTATCAACTCTGAGTATTAATAGAAGTGTAATCTTTATTCAAAAATTATAAACACATACTTTATCATTGAGCTCCTTGGAAATGTCTAGATGTCTTTGGCAACAAAGTGATGCTTCCTCATATTTTCCAAAAGATTTCAAAGTGTTACCAATATCTCCACTGGCTTTTGCCTCTTCAATACGATCACCCATACTCCTGGAAGCATATAAATTTTTAAATTAAAAGTGCTGGTTTGAAGCTTCATAGTTGATTTCAAAACAAATAGATCTTTTTAAAACAATATGAACAACCTTGCTAGATTTAGGTGAAGATTGTGGTATTCAAGTGATTTAGAATAATTTTGCAAAATGAAATAAGCATTTCCAAGTTGGCTATAGATAGCATACAAATTTTTAGGCTCTGTATTTCCAACACTGACAGCTTTTTCAAAATATTGTACACCCAGTTCATATTCTCCTATTCTGCATAATCTCTCTCCCTCCAAAGCCAGGTCTAAGCAATTTCCTTCGAAATTCTTAAAAAATTTCAAATCGATAATGAATCAGTCAAATTGAAATGTAGTTCTATATAGGTAAAACAGTTCAAGACTTGCAATAATCCTTTGTTTTGTAATGCATTATAAATCACCTTTATTTTGTTTTTAGATATGCCTTTGCAATTCATTATCTCACACAAACACAAAAGGATGTAAAAATAAGTAAATCAAATTTAAATTAAATTAAAATTAGAGAATTAACAATTCATTTTTTAGCGCTAAACTATCATTTTTTAACTAAAGAAATTTTCATATTTGATGGCAAACAAAATAATTTTATCAATAAAAAAATTTTTTCAGCAATAGTTTTTCAAAAATACCCGCTATTTTTTTAACCTGTAGGTCTACCTTCAGTGTTTTTAAATGTTGGGTTAATGTCGTTTTTTAAATATGCATCGTTTTTATTTATTAATAAGATTTTTTATTAGATATTATTTAGTTTTTTCTTTTTTTTTTGGCTACCTATTAGTTTCTTTGTATACATATTCAACTCATCTCTACACTAGTTTTCAATCAGTTTTGCCTTTTATGTACCCCAAAGATTTTCAAAATGTGGATACAGTGTTAGCAAAACAGTTCAATAATAAAACTCAGAATACAAGGATATTATGTTGGGTTATGACTCAACCTTATTTATTCAACAATAAGGCCCAGTATATTAAAGATACCTGGGGTAGATATTGTGATACTTTGTTATTTTTAAGTTCAAAAAGCGATGCCTCTATTCCTGTTATTGCTATACCAGTCAATGAAGGATATGACACTTTATGGGGCAAAACAAAATATTCTCTTTATTATATTTACAAACATTATTATGATCAAGCAGATTGGTTTATAAAAGCTGATGATGATACTTATGTGGTTGTTGAAAATTTGAGATATTTGCTAAATAAACACAGTCTTGATAAGCCAATATATTTTGGCAGGCGCTTTAAACAATTTCTTAAACAAGGTTACATGAGTGGAGGAGCAGGATATGTTTTAAGCAAGGAAGCTTTGAGGCTTTTTGTAGAAAAGGCATTGTTGCAATCAGATACTACACTATGTGATATGGGTCTGGACGGGCCTGAAGATTTAAACCTAGCAGAGTGTTTGAGTGTTGTTGGAGTAAAACCAGGAGATAGTAGAGATGAACATTTTTTGGAGACATTCCATCCTTATACACCAAATTTTCTTATGATTAAAGGACTTCTGAATAAAACTGATTGGCTTTTTCAGTTTTGCTATTATCCACTTCAAATTGTTAGTACAACAAAATTCTTTCTTTTTTTGCATATTTAATGCTGAAAACCATTTTTATGTTATTAAACTTTTCCATCAGGGTGAAAACTGCTGTAGCAATCATACAATTTCATTTCACTACGTTGATAATGAATTAATGTATTTTTATGACTATTTTGTTCACGTTCTAGACATTTATGGCTCTAAAAATCATGTATATGAGAAAGTAGAAAATATTTGATCTTCCAACATTTTTTCCAAAAAATTTTTTTTCTTATTGTAAAAAGTCTTCAAACAATTTTTAAAAAAAACTTGCGCATGTTTGTTCGAAATTGCGTGAAACTGCGATTATTCGGAAAATTTTAATCAGCTTATACTTAAATACGAATAATATCTTTAAAATTTCTTACTCTTCTAAATGCGTTTTAACTTAAAAATACTTAAAATTTTTAAATTTTTTTACATTCAAAAGGTCTAGTCATCTGTTAGACAATACGTATCATGGTATCCTATGATGATATTTTATAGATATGAGGTCCATTGTAGCACACAAAAACGTCAGTTACTTATCTATTTTATAATCTCGTAATACAAATTCGGACGCACAAAAACCACCGCGCTATAACTGTAACGCTCAATATTAAATCTTCAATTTTTACCTCTCTAGATTTCTCGTACGTTTTTCTGCAAGAACGCCAATGTTTTCATAGAACCAATTTCCATGCAATTCGGTCTGGCAAGTTTTTTAACTTTTGTTGCGAGATGTTGCAAGCGGTTAAAAAAAATTTTTCCGGTCTTTAAGTCTTTTTAGTGCTCAATCTTACTCGTTATTAAAGCATGCTCTAAAAAGAATGACATCTTCTGAATCCTTAATCTGTATGACATGCCAATTTAACTCAGTAGTGCTTTCATGAGAAATTTACAAGGTAAGCCTACTCTGGTGAAAATCGATGGATAACCTCAAATGATCGCAGAGTGAATATGCTTCAAGAACGTATTCCAACATCTTTGTAGTTAAAAATGATGACCAAATTATTCTTATATATTTTTCAAAACAGCTTTTAAACTTTTTATTAATCGGCGTAGGAAAGTGCGGAACATAACAACTCGATTTTAATATAATGGAGTCTTGATAAAGCGCCTCCTACAACTTTTTTGAGTGTTCATTATCCTGTAGTTCAAAATGCGCTGTCGATCGAAACACACAAAAACATATTTGATTGGTTGACAAAAATTAACAAAATCAATAAAAAAATTCATTTATTCGGGTATTATTATTCATTAAATAATATTTATATAAAAAATTTAGTTTTATAATAAAAATGAGTTGAGATTAAACGCTCAGAACGATGATTTATTGTAACATGGCTCATCCAGGAGTTTTATGCTTGCGGTAATATAGCTTACGAATTGAAGCAAAAAAGCTCGAAAAAGTTTTGTTCGGCCAATAGGAGCTTTTTTGTTATATATATATGTATATATATCAAAAAATATATTTAAAAAAAATAATTTTTATTTTTTATCCATAATTTTGATTGTTTAGTAAAATCTTAAAATACACAAAAACGACACGGAATTGTTTTTAAATATTTATCAAAGATTAATTATCTTTTCAGAATAGTCTGTTATAATAGGAACAATTAAACATGTGCTCGCAAAAGGCACAGTCTTTATATTTCAAATAACAATTCATTTAATAATTTCTTTATTATAAAATTTTCAGTATTACTAAATAATTCAAGCTGACTTGCTTCTATGATATTTATATTAGTGTTATTGAGCGTGTATATGTTTACTGATTCTCTAGCTTTTTCAATATTCCACTTTGATTTGCAGTTTTTACACTGCACTTATTTTGTTGTCAATTTTTTTGACCTTAACAAAATATAAAAACAAATATAAAAAACACAAATATAAAAAAGTATTTCAAAATATTTCATAATGTACATACCCCAACCTGAAGATTATTATTAACGTTCACTTTAAGATTTTACAAAACAATAAAAATTCTGAATAGAAAAATAAAACTAGTATTTAATTTAAAAGTATATTATTTGATATATATATATAAGAAAAGCTCCTATTGGCCGAACAAAGAAAATATTGCAAGCTTTTTTGCTCACCGCAAGCTTCAATTCGTAAGCTATATTACCGCAAGCATAAAACTCCTGGATGAGCCATGTTACAATAAATCGTCGTTCTGAGCGTTTAATCTCAACTCATTATTATTATAAAACTAAATTTTTTATATAAATATTATTTAATGAATAATAATACCCGAATAAATGAATTTTTTTATTCATTTTGTTAATTTTTGTCAACCAATTAAATATATTTTTGTGAGGTTGTGGCTTGTGTGTTTCGATCGACTCTGCACCACAGGATTATGAAAACTATTTTGTGTAGCGAGAACACACTGTGGATAGGTACTAATTGTCGCCCGACGCGGGATCGAACCCGGTAACTTTAGATACAGACACTTCGCGCTTACGCAAAAAGCGTTGAATAGCGAGCCTATAGTTGATGAATATAGAATTTAAAAAAAATTGTGAAAGTACTGAAATAATCATTTTTAGAAGTTTTATGAAAAAAAACCTAACATTTATCAACTAGCATAGCTTTTTATACAATCCGTGAATATTTAAACATTATGATTAATGAATATTTTCAAGAAAAAAAAAACTAACATTTTTCAAAGCCTATCATTGGTCCATATAAAACAACCTTTTGCGGCTTGAAACTTCTCTGAACTTTAGTTAACTAGTCTAATGCCTACGGAAAGACAACTCCAATAAATGCAAAAGTTTATGGTTTTCTTGTAACTAAATTATGGTGGCCATGATTATTTACTTAAAGTTGGACAGTACACTATTAACAAATATTTTTTAAGCATAATTCAAGGGGTTCTCCAAGCTTTCTTAACAAAGTTACTTTTTCATCTAGACTTTGTTTCTTTCTACTGTTAATTTCTATTTACAAGCACTTTAAAATTGAAAATATATAATCTATTGAAAATTAAGAAACTTTTTGACTTTTAGAATTTTGCATAAACAATAATTTAGCAAAGGCCGACTAAAAAAATCGACACATACTCAACTTTTAATAGTTTCAAGAACTGGATGAAAATCTATTAAGTATGAAATTAATTTTTTGGTAAGTTGCACATTTCACAAGCTTGCTGATCAGAAGGGTTAATAAATGTACAATGTTTGCAATTCCAAGCTTTGGGGTCTGGAGGGGATGAAGTTGATGGCGAGGAATCGATTGCAGAGGATGACGGGTCATTCATGGGATCTTCAGTGGGTTTTTACGTGGTTTTGGTAATTCAAAAAAAGTTAATTGAAACCTTATCATTAATAATTGAAAGATTGATAATTATTTTTTATCAACGAATCAATCAAATGCTTTTTTGTAGCCAGTTTTCCTTTAAAAAGGGTTGGGCTTTTTGAAAGATTTATCTCAAAGGAATGAATAAATAAAAAGTATAAAAAATTATTGGAATATCAATAACTGACTATGAGCACTCAAGATATGTTCGACAGTGCTCCAGGCCTCCCCTTGGCACCACTTCTGCACCCCCTCATCATTCGACGCCTTCAACGCCTCCAACAATTCATCCATTGAGTCCTAGTAACCATTTAGCTCATGAGATATCATTATTTATTTGTATATATATGTTTGATTATGCTAAAAGCCAAAACTACATACTATAAAAATAGATTTATATGATATGATAGATCATAACGTGCATTTACATCCATTGTAACAACTTATAAGAGCTTTCGAATGAAAAGTTCATATTTTGTAACTGAAAGAACCTTGAGAGGTAGCATATCACATGAAAACATAAAGATTAAAAGATGGATGTTAAGGAAGGCTTGTGAATAGTTCTGCCTGTCAAACTGAGCCATGAACTCATAAAAGACGTCAAAGTTCTGCGAGGAATTATAGAGATACAATCAATAATTAATATTTGGAAAGTATTGAAAAAACAGTATGAAATTTAAATACTATCGGTGTAAAATCATTAAGTTTTTCTTAGATTTCAAAAATTAAAACTTCTACTTTTTGAAATCTTCAACTTTGCTGTTACTAAATAAATGAATAAGCACTAAACGTTTGTTTCAAACCAAAACCACATGCTTCATCAACTAGGTAACATTGCCAAGTGTTCAGTCTCCAATACTTAAATACTGTTCTACTTTAGATATTGAGTTTTTAAACAAATATACAAAATATTCCAAAAACCTGAAGCTGCCTGACGCTTTCCCTGTTTTCGATTGGGAATGGTTTGATGTGACTTGCAGAGTAAAAAGTAAAAGCCTGCTCTTTAGGAAAAGCAACGGCAATATCCAACAAAAGATATTCTACAGGCAGTGGTCTCGCTAGGCGAGTTACCTCGTTGCCATATTTGTCGATTTCCTGCAATGAAGTATGATAGCCTGAATCAAATAGTAAGTTCAACAAACACAAAGTATTTATTAAAAAAAAGATACAAAGCTTTCGTAAGACTAGCTCACATTAACAAGTAATAATGTAAACTCCAATGCAATGGTTTTATACAAATAATTTCTTGTATTTTGATGATGATACAAACTGTGCCAATAAACCTTGTAAAAAACATCTGGTACATATTGCTCGTTGGAGGATTCTTTGGTATATCCCAGTTCAGGGGCATCTATGGTAGGTAGGAGGCATTCGTCCCTCACCAGAGCCATGCATTGGTCACTCACTTGGTAGCCATCAAAATGAATTTGATTGGTCGAATCACCTAGAAACATTAACAATACTATAATTTTGATTTGAATTATTTTAAAAGGACTGAATATTATTCAAAATTAGTGACAAACGCGGTGAATTGCAACTGACCAGTAACTACAACGGTAACAAATTTTGAGCCGAAGTACCCTTCAGTTGCCAGTCTGCAAGGGTTGGGATATTGGTTTTGCATGTCTGCTGCCATCATGCATTCTTCAGAACTCAAAAAATGTGTGTTCTGCATAGCGGAAAAAAATTTTTATCCATCTAAATTTTCTAAAAAAAAATACTTAATCAATAATATTCAAAATGAAATTTCGAATAAACACATAATAGACGCAAACCAACGACAAAAGTCAATGTGAATTATAAAAACACGAATATTTGAATTTTTTATTTTGACGAAGCTTTTTGTTACATTCTATATCATCATCGGGTAATTCAACTTTAATGTGGTTTGCATAATGAAAGTCAACTGACCACATTGCCTCTGTAATGCTTGACCAATCCTGAAGAAGCGTCGAGAGGAAGGAGGTCTGTGAAGATCCAGCCAACAATGCGGAGTCCCAGCTTAGCTGCCACTGAATCCACAATTCCTTGCTGACTTTGGTTGTCCAGCAACTCAACACTGTTCTTCTTTCCTACCTTTTGTTTCAAACAACAAACAGATTTCGCAAAGTTTTGTTATAAATTTATAATTTATTTTTTCAAATTTCATTGAAAAAAAGTATTAAAAAACTAAATTTATAATTTTTTGAATGATTTGATAGCGACAAATAAAATCATGATGCATCTTAATGCTATTTTTTCAATATGTTCTTAAGCTTCTTCAAAGCAACAACAATAATCTTTTTAAGGAATAAATTGTTAGTATGAAACATACAACTATCAATTGGTGGCCACATCTTGGCCTAGCTAAAAATCAAGAAACGTTAAACGATAAAGAACAAAAGGTAAATAAAGCTATAATATATCTATCATTATAATTAAACGTTGATAGAAATATTCTGAAATGAAACAAACTTGAGGTGGTTCGTAAATGGCCGATACTACTGCCCTGATGCCCAATGGGATCTCTTTGTGGTGCTCATATTTTCCATATAAATACCCTATCCTCTGGTTTCCAGAGACTCTCCAATAGTCAAGGAAAGAATTGACAATGTCACTATTCTCAAACTGAATGAAATCTACATGACGGAATTTCTGTTAAGGTAATTTAAAATACATTTAGCGCTTTGAATAGCGCACTTCTTAAAAATTATAAACTAAATCAAAAACACTGAATTAATAAAATTGCATCCATAAAAACCCTTGATTAACAAAGTTTAATTCATGAAATGCATTTCAATTATGAGCCAGGATGAAGAATCTTAATGAATGGAAAACCACAGAAACCTGTCTTTGTAGTGTTACTGCATTAGGCTGGCACTTGGTGCAAATGCCTGCAGGCCATGGCAAATGTTCCTTGCATCCTGGCTTTATCTTGCAGCTTGTATTCTCCAAGGTCGCAAACTTGCCTCTTGTAGTGTTCATGAATTTTCAAATTGAAATATCACCATTAAAGAAATAAAATAATGTTAATGTGAATTAAAAAATTTTCTTGGCTAACTTATCAGCTCCTGTGGTGATCTTTCTGAGATATGAGTGGAAAGAAAGAAATTTTATAGGAGGATTCAGAGTTGCCAAATATTCTTCATCATAAGGCTATTGTTTGATATATAGTATTCATTAAAATTTAAAAAGTTGAATAATGAAATGACTAGACACCTCTAATGGAACACAATGTAGGCACTTTCCCAAGGGACCATGTCGACAGCTGGTGGTACATTTTTATATGTATTGTTTGCCTTCACTTATCATTAAAACAAAATTAAAAGTGATAACTTATTTAATTCTCAAAATTTCGAAATAACTATTGTGCAAATGATGGAAAAATTTTAGAAAATGAATTTTCTATTATGTTCTATCATTAGTACAACCCATGCTAACATGGAAACAGATGTAAAACAACAATGAAGTTGGACCAAAAGTCTTAATCCACAGTATGTTTTTAACATTCATTATGTTGACATTTTATGACAAAGTTAATTTCATTTGGAATTATAGCTTTTTTAGTCTTAATATACATAATAAAAACTGAATTTAAGTGCCATGATATTTTTTAAAAATTAATTATTTGAAATAAAATAAAATGTCTTTTAAAAATTACTATAAAATCAATTTACAATAAAAACTTTGAAAGCCATAAGATAAAGTAGTAAGTGAATTTTCTTTTAAATAGTTATATTTAATAATGAATTAACTCACAGTTGTTTGTTGATTCCTCTATGTATTTTTCCATCTAACTTCCACAACATTTGATCAATTTCATCTTCTACTACATTACCAAGAGTTTTAGTTTTTTCTTCAGCATCAGCACTTATAGATTGATTTAAATGAATTTCCAAAAATATTAAATCACCATGTCTGAAATTTGATATTTTTTAGTTTTCATTCAATTTAGTTCTTGTATCTACTTTATATTGAAAGCTCTCAATGTTGTAGCATTTTTCCCTATAGCTATCTGTTTAGTTTTAGAACGATCTAACCACAAGTTCCAAGTTTGGCTTTGTAATTTAAATTCTTCTGTAATCTACAAGCAAATGATACTAATTAAGATATTTGTTTAAAAGTTTGTGACTCATCAAATATTAATAAGATTCATTTTACTAACCAATTTGAAAAATGCCTGCAATGATTGATTGGGAGAAGACGTGATTCTTCTTGTGCCGTGGTCAGGAGATTGTACTCTTACTAACTAAATCAACAATGTAGACACCGATGATAAATTTGGAAATTCTTATGATAATGAACTAAATCAAAAATTTTAATAAACTATTCAAATATTTAAAAATTACTTACAAAAGGAATATTCATTTTCAAAAATATAATATACTAATGCAAATCGTTCAGTTAAAAGCTTCGGTTAACTTTTATGAATGTTTCTGCGATATTTGTAAAAAAAAAATTTAACTCAAAAGCCATTTTTAAAAATTGATTTTAATGTTAATTTGATAAAAACAATGAATTTCAGATAAATTTTAGGATAAACTTTAGATTTATCGTTCATCTTATAATTATCCAAGTTATTGTTCTTAGCAAAATGGACGATGGCTTCTTCGAATAGTTATGGCAGAACTGTATAATAGTAATAATTACGGCAACATGCCGGAAAGAAAAGATCACATTCAAGATAATTTTATAGGGTATAATCAATCCCAAAATTCAGAAAGTGTTTGTAGAGACTTTTTGCGAAATGCTTGTAACAGAGGAGTAAATTGCCGATATATTCATCCAGAAGATCACGAGTTAAGAAATATCCCAGTAGATCTTACAAATCGTGAAATGACCTTTTGTCATGATTATCAAAATCGAGGATGTAAAAGAGCTGGTTGTAAATTCTTGCATTGTACACGAGAGGAAGTGGATGAATTTAAAATTACAGGCATTATGCCTAGGTCTGTACAAGCATCACTTCAGCGAGTACCTCCAATATGTATGGACTTTAAAAATGGAAATTGTACAAGAGGACCCAGGTGCAAGTATAGACATATGAATGAAATGGATAGCCCCACTAACTATGATCGATTTGTTAATAGTATAAAGTTTTCAAAAAAGCGTAAATATGTGGATGATTCATATTATGATGATGATGTTAGAGGAGAAGATACAGTGAAACCAAGTGAATTTCATAAGATTAAAGATGAAAATGTTCAGTTAAAAAAAAGAATTGAAGATTTAGAAAGACAATTATCAGTATTGGTTGCTTCTAATGAACTTTTGCTAGAGCAGAATGCAAGGTATAGATCATGTAAATTAATTACAGTTCCTCCTATAGTAGCTGTCAGTCAAATAACACCAAGTGTACCTACTCCACCAACCATAGGAGCAACTAGACCCCATCCATCTCTCACTCAACAAACTCCACATGGTATAACAACTACTGCCACTCTTTCTATTGGAACAAATCAAAGAGAATTTGTTTTACCACCTCCTACTCAACCACCACATCCTCAAGTCCAAGCATCACTTCATTCACAAGTAGCTTCTGTAGACCAAAATACTATAACCATAGCACCTATGGCACTGTCATTGACTCCCTGCACCAATCTATCTAATGTAGCCCTCTCTCAACAAATGGCCATTAGTGCAGCTCCTGCACTCAGTCTCTCAATGCCCCTGCCATCACATTCAGCACATATTCAAAATTCTAATCTAGTTTCATATCCTTTAACATCAAATCAACAGTCTAGAGTTAAATGAATCGATAATATGACACATGTTTGACTTTTTCTTTAATTTTGTTTGTTTTTTTATTTAAAAAGGCAATTAACCTTGTTTCAATTTTTATTCTCCATATATTATCATCTTTTACCATTATTATGAGGGTTATATATAGTTGATGTTTTTTGAGTAGTGAAAATTTTTCTCAATAAATTTAAATTTCATTAATGGTTTGATAAAAGTAATTTCTTTTGATAAATGTTAAAAAAATGAATTCAAATTGTAGTTAATTTTGAAATCTTCATTAAATTTAGCTTACTAAAATTTTTTTTTAAAAAATGAGATGGTTTCAACTTCTCAATGGATTTCTTCGGCAGGGGTTCAATTTAACTGATTAACCTGAATAAAACTCAGAAAGATTAAACTTCACAAACAGCATGAAACATCCATTCATTCACTTTGAAATAGTCTATGAATTTATAATGAATATTCACTCATTTAAACCATATCTTGTAAGATTTCAAACATTTTTATTTTCTAACTTTCTTCTTTACACCTTGTAACATTATCTTTGCAATTTACTTAATCTCCTTTTATGTCAACAGCATTTGTCTTATCTGTGTTTCTCTAAAACCTTTTTAACTTTTATAACATCATTATACAGACCCATCCTAAAACTGAAAAATATTCTAATGTAATAGAATACTTTGGAGCTTATGGAGGTCCTGCAAAGTTTTTTGCAAGTGTGAATCACACCATGAAGTAGATTATGATCCTGTCAATTCTTGACTGACTTATTATGGGATTGGTGCGGTTAGTCTTACCTGTTAATTTGGTTTGCAGCATTGAAAATTCTTCACTTTTAGCCTTTATAAACTTTTAAGTTATTTTTTGATGTTGCGGTTTTGTCTCATTAAAATTTATGAATACCTTTGTATAACCCATTCAAGTACACATCGTTGTGCTTTATAATTTAATTGAATGTATCGTATTATTTTAAAATTTAATGAAAAAATTTTGATAGAATAATGATGCCGAAATGTTTGAAATAAAAAAAAGAAGTTGCCGGTCACGTTTCTAGCTATCTAGAAAACTAAGTCAAGGTAATTGTATTGGATCTAGTATATAAATTGAATAGTTTTAATAGTCAATAATACGGTCGAAGGTCTGTAAAAGGGCCACAATGTTTAGAAATAAACATTAAAGTATAAATTTTTGGAAGTTATATTATATAACGCTAGTCGAAGAAGATAGGAACCATTTTGGTTCGGTATTTCATTATTTCTTCATTCGCACCTATAGTTTGAGCATTTCAAATGCAGTGAATTATCATCACTTTCATCTAGATTATCAGTTAGTCACAAAATAATCACAGTATTTGAAAATTTTAAATCTTGATTTTTTGGATGTTTTCTTTATCTTAAGTTAAATTTATTGATTCGAGGAATTTCAAAGCTTTTGGAGCAAAAAGATTTTCATCTCGAACGCTTTGAAATGCGTCAATTAAAAATCGCCTTTTTTAGACTTGTGCGATAGATTAAACATTATTTAAATGAAATAAGACAATTTTTAACCTTCGAATTAAACTAAGAAAATGCACAATAAAGAGAGTTAAAAAGTCAGAAAAAGAAGAATGTGTGTCATGTTAGCTTTGACCTGCTTCTAAAATATTCCATTACGTTTAATGCAAAAATGAGTTTTATAATATATGTTTAAGATACAATACCTTGAGTTTTGACAATGCTTGTTTCTTAACAAAAGAACCATTCGAAGTCTGTGTGGTAAACTAAGTTGAAAGCAACTTTACATAGATTATTATGTAATTCTGAAGATCGAAAACGAAATTATTGAGAATTTTGATTTTCTCGTGTTAAAAGTAAAGTAAATTGTATCAATAAATATTTATATTAACAGTTGTTGTAACATTAAAGAATGCAGTTGAACAAAAAATTGTGTATCATAACTTGTATTTATAAACTACAAAAACTTACAAGAAACTATCTAGTGAAAACCAGGAAAAAATTTGTGAACTTTCTACAAAATAGGAAGCTAAGAGTTTTGAAACCACAGAAACAACAGTTGTACAAAAGAGATTTTATCATGGTTTCATCATGATAAAAAACCTGCTTATGACTGTAAATTTAATAAAATTTTCAAAATATTTCATGAATTTACTAATATTTAGTTTATCTGGCAATTCACACTTAATATTATGAATATCTCTCAATAACTTGGAGATAAATGCAAAAGATTTACAATATTTTTTTCTGCTTTAATCAAAATACAAGTTTATAGAACTAGACTTTCTTTAAAATATGAGTCCTAAAAGTATAATAAACAAAAAGATTTTATTCTATGATAACATAGAATTAAAAAATAGTTTGAAATATATACCTGGAATTATTGAATAGATAAACTCGCCAAAAATGTAATATGCTTATCTTATTTATCTTTGTTTATTTCAAAACTTGGCGATAATACCTTATTTATATAAAAAAGTTTTATTATTAGAAAATGAAATTAAAATTGTCACCAGTTTTTGGAAGATTTCTAAAATTGAGAATTCGCACTACAAATTTTTTTTATCAAGGCTTGGAATTCCTATGAATCATTGTTTCTTACGTCATTAAAAAAATATAATAAGACTGTAGAAAAATAACAGGACCATGCAGCGCCCAAAATAAATATTTTCAAAGGCTGTGCAACTGAAGAACTAAGGGAAAAGCCAAAGAAAACGATTTATGAATTTAAATAACGAATTTTCAAAGAAATACCCATAGCCATAATATTTTGGTTTAAAAAGGGTTGAATATTTAAAAAACATCTAAAATCTACTGCTGAAACACAATAAAACAATTTATAAATTGTAACGGAAAATTAGCTAAATGTCTAAATTCTTGAAATTTACTCATTTTATTATAAATATAATAAAGCAAACCAACACAATAGAAGCATAGTGTGAAAATAAAGCTAGCTATCGTTATGGATAGTCAAAGTGGACTGCGACAAAAAGCCTTTTCAAAATTATAGAGAGTATATACGTCAATAAAACTTAAATACCTAAATGTATTTTGTGAAAAGGCAGTCTTGTGTATTTCAAGTTTGATTTATAGAGTTATATAAGCTTTTGAAATCAAAATAGATTATTAATATAATATGATATAGAATAATATAATATAATATGATATAGAATAATATAATATAAAATGAAATAATATAATATAATATATAATATATTATAATATAATATAAGATAATATAATATAATAATAATAATTATTATTATTATTAAGATTTTTATAGCGCACAGTTATCAATTCAAGATTGCTTCAGAGGCGCTCAAGGTTTGTAAGAGATTTTGACTGGGAATGTTTATGATATGAGTTTTCAAAAGTTTGCGAAAGTTCATGAGAGAAGGCGATGAGCGCAAGTTAGAAGGAAGTGAATTCCACAGATGTGGAGCCTGGTGAGTAAAAGAGCGACTAGTAAACAAGCCTGAAGAAACAGGTTGATGAAGCTGGAGACCAGAGTGCAAGGATCTGAGTGGTTGACGTGTGTGCCTGATTGACAAAAGATCAAAAAGATAAGCAGGTTGTTCAAGCTTGAGAGTGCATGCAATGAACCAATGTAATTTAAACTTGCATCTTTGGGAGACAGGTAGCCAGTGCAAACGATCAAGACAGTCGCTGGAAGAGCTGAAATAATCAGCTTGAAGAACCGTCTTGGCCGCGTGGTTTTGGAGGACTTGAAGTTTGCATAAAAGATAGTTTGGCTGCCCGCAAAGGAGAGAATTACAGTAGTCCAATCTGGAAAGAACTAGTGAGATAAAAAGGGAATTAGCAGTGGAAAGATGTAAGAATTTGAGTACTTTTTTTATGGCATAGATATGGAAATTGGAAGATTGGATTATTTGAGAAATAAAGTGAGCAAAGTTCAAATTTGAATCTAAGGTGACACCTAAGATTTTGAGCTTGGAAGATATAGGAAGTGTGGTGCCGTCGAGAGTTACCACAGAAGGGAGATTGTATTTTGCTAGAAGACAAGAGCTGCCGACAAACATCACCTCACTCTTAGTAGGGTTTAGTTTCAGTTGGCTTTGAGAAAAGCAGGAGTTTAGAGCGAAAAGACAACTGGATAATTTAAGGAGAGTGGGGCTAGGATCTGGGTGAGAGACTCCGGTGAAAAGAGTGATGTCATCAGCGAACTGGTGAAAAAGCAAGTCGTGCTGTACAATAATGCTACACATGGGTGATGTATAAAGAGAGAAGAGGATTGGTCCTAGAACGGAGCCCTGCGGCACGCCTGAGTTGAGTGATGTAAGAGAAGAAGAGAAATTGTCTCTTAACGAACTGAGAACGTTGAGAAAGGTAAGAGCGAAACTAAGAAAGAGCGAGATCAGAAATATTGAAGTGTCTATTCAAAATATCAATTAAGATATTGTGATCGAGAGTGTCAAAAGCAGCAGAAAGGTCTAGCGAAACCAAAACGGCCGCATGTCCAGTAGCGCAGATGTTACGAAGACTGTCAGTGATGTGTAAGTGTGGTTTCTGTTGAGTGGTGCTTGCGATATGCTGATTGGAAAGGATTATAATTAGAAGATGATGAAACGTGAGAAGTTGTTCTGGAATGAACGAGTCTTTCGATAATTTTTGAAATGGTGCTCAAGTTAGAAATAGGGCGGTAGTTCGAAGGAATGGTAGGGCCCAAATTGCCTTTCTTAAGCAAAGGGAGAACTTGTGCTGTTTTAAAAGAGGCGGGAAATATTGCTTGTAAAAAAGACAAGTTGGTAAGTTTGGAAGTTATTGGAGCTAAGAGGTGAGAAAAGCGTTTTAAAGTGGATGTGGGGATTAAGTCTAATGGAGAAGATTTGTTGGGTAAAGAGCGAATTAGCCTACTCACTTCTTCAATACTGACAAATGAAAAATAAGAGAGTGGTGTTCGATTGTCTAGTAGAATACGGTCTGTGCAGCGCAAAATGGACGTTGGCAAAGATTTGTGAATAAGAGCGATTTTCTCTTTAAAAAAGCTACTAAATGTATTCACAAGATTGATAGCTTCTGAAGAGCTGCGTGGCGGAGAAGGAGGAGATCTATGTAGGATGGAGCTGGCAGTTTTCAAAAAAACTTTCGAGTTTGGTTTGACAGATGCAAGCATGTTGTTAAACTAATCAGCACGAGATTTAAAGATGAGAGTGCGAGCAGTCTTCCGAGATTCCTTGAGGGCAGCAAGAAGACTGGCTGGAACAGGCTTGAATGACCTTAACAATAAGAGAATTTTTCTCTCAAGTTTTCGTCTTTTTCTTTTGGCGGCAATGGCGTCAGTGGATAGCTTGTGATGGGAGTGACTGCTAGGGCGAAAGATGTGGGTGCGAAAAGGGGCATGGTGGTCGATGAGTGATTAAAAAGAGTTGTTCATTGTTGTAAGAAACTCTTCAACTCGAACATCAGAAAGGTTAGTTAGTGTATTATGGATATGTCTGAGATCTTTCTCGAAGAAAGTATCATCAAAGTTTTCAAAAGAGCGGGAAATTACAATGCGAAGTGGAAAGGGAGGAGGAGCGAGGTTGAGACTGCATAAAATAAGATAGTGATCGGAGTCAAAAGTTTCTTTGCCGATTTCTTGTATGAGGTGATTGTTAGGTTTTGGAGTAATGATGAGGTCAAGGATGTTACCAAGTCTGTGGGTGGGGAAGTCTATGTGCTGGACCAGCTCGAGTTCACGTAAAAGAGCACTAAGCGGGTTGTCATGAGACGTACGATTTGGGGTGTTGAAATCACCAGCCAATATAAAATTTGAAGAAAGAGAATAAATGAAATAGAGATGAGACGTGAGCTCGCCGATAAAATTGCCGGTGTTTGGAGGACGGTAGATTACCGATAGAAACAAACAGTATGACGAAAAAGACACTTTGGTTGTCAATGATTCAAAAGAAGAGTGGGACGGGGATTTAATGGCATCCAATCTAATGGAGTTTCTGGAAATTACAGAAATACCTCCACCTCGTTTACCAATGGGTCGGTGTGAGTGCAAGACATGAAAGCCATGAGGCACAATGTCATATTTTGTGACATTGTCTGCGTTTTCAGGAATCCAAGTTTCCGTCAAAGCAATAATGTCAAGTTTAAGAGAAAGGATAGTATCGAGTATAATAGGAGATTTACTACGAGTAGACCTAGGATTGAGAAGAGCGAATTTAGTAGACAAAGGTACATTGTGGACTTTAGGATGAGAGGCTGACCGTCATTCCCAAGCCGTATGTCCCATCTTGAGTTGCACTTGTTGTCTATAAAGGGGACAAGAGGAGGATGTTGTGACGTGGTCATGGCAAGAGCGCTTTGATTTAAAGCAGGGAACACAAAAGGAAAGAGAGGTTTTAGGGCAGTTATCAGACGAATGGTCTTTGCCGCAGTGCTCACATACTCTAGGATTTTGGCACTTAGATATGTTATGACCATAAGTTTGACAATTCAGACATCTAGTTGGATGGATGCGAGAGTGGAAAGGAAATCTACCAAAAGGGAGATGTACATTCTTGGACTTGTTCAGCATGGGGAAAACATTGCTTGGAACTTGGATAAGCCAGTCACGAGTAGAAGGGTTTCGTGCGTTGGGTCTGTGCTTAAAGGCACGGAAAGCGCTGGAATCAACTGATGAAAAAAGGAGATTGAAAAAGGTTTCAAGTTCCTCATTAGTAACCCATGTCGGTAGACCCAAGACGGTGATTGTTGGATTCAAAAGAACTGGGTCGTGGAGGCGTATGTTGGGAAGAGAAGAAAGGAAAAGTTTGGCATCCTTGAGTGAATCAGCAGAGTCAGCTTCCCAGACAACAACATCAGTAGACTCTCGAACATGCTTAGAAAAAGATTTAAAGGCTTGTTGTAAAAAGTTGATGGACGAAACCAATCTCCTGCACAATTCACTAGGAGTCTCACCTGTGGTTGAGATAACTTTGGTAGAATATTTAATAATGGGTTGGGTTTTTTAATATAAGGGATTTTATGTTGGATGGGGAGGAGTGAGTGTGAAATTTTGTTAGTGGATGGATGAGAGAGGGTGTGCATGTTTTTTGATTTGACAATAGTGCTGTAAGTAGATTGAGATGAGTTAGTAGTAAGAATAGATGTGGTTGAATTGGTTGGTGTGAATGATTCTAGGGAAATCAATGATGAAAAATTATTAATTGAAGTAAGAGATGAAGTGGTTGTAGAAGCAGAAAGTGAAGAGTTTGAAGATGTCTTGCTTGTAGATGAAGTTGTTGAAGCTGAGGTTGATGGAGATAAAGTAGTAATAGGAGATGAACTAGTCGAAGAGGTGGCTGATGATGAACAAGTCGAAGAGGTGGCTGAAGTTGAACTAGTCGAAGAGGTGGTTGGAGATGAACTAGTCGAAGAGGTGGTTGAAGATGAGCTAGTTGAGTAAAAGGTGGTAGCTAGAGAAAATTTAGAAGGAGAAGTAATTGAAAGAGATGGAATGTTCGTACAGAAAGATAAAGATAAAGTGGTCGAGGAAGTATGGATTGCTGATTGAGATGTTGAAGATGTAGTCGTCTTCGGTTTTCGCCCTCTTTTTTTGGGAACCGAGGGTTCCTCAGACTTCAAAAAGTCTAAGACATTGCTACGTAATGTGCTGAGCGCTGTCTGAATACTATCAATTTCGGAAATAAATTTGTGATGGCGGACATTTTATCGACCATAGAATATATAATATAATATAATATAATATAATATAATATAATATAATATAATATAATATAATATAATATAATATAATATAATATAATATAATATAATATAATATAATATAATATAATATAATATAATATAATATAATATAATATAATATAATATAATATAATATAATATAATATAATATAATATAATATAATATAATATAATATAATATAATATAATATAATATAATATAATATAATATAATATAATATAATATAATATAATATAATATAATATGATATAATATATAAATTACATGAATACGTGTCTTAGAACTGAAGAATTCTCTTTAAACGACGCTGATTTAAGAATTTTTTTTTGGGATTCGAACAAAACAAGTTTGCAACAATGTCGCTAGCTTAGTTCTATTCACTGAAATCAACCCTTCATTGTTAACTGAATAATAGTACAATAGTTGTTGAAATAGAGAGTGATAGACACCGCCCTTAGGAGTATATTATGAAAGGCTTAGCGCTATATTATTTATCTATACTAAGCTCAGCATTGACGCAAAGTTACTTAAATTCCTTTGTGTTTCATTGAGACAGATAGACTAAAAAGCGACTAAATATTGAGATTGTCATTTTGAACGAATTTTTTGACGATTATTTCTTTTTTCAATAATGTTGTGTTTTAGCTATACTTTTTGTTTGTCTTTTTTTCTAGCCATCACTTGTAAGTTGAGTTTCCAGTTGAAAAATATTTCTGAATTTCACCAAATTATCTAACGTTTAAAAAAAAATAAATTAAAGTAAAAGCTAGTTGATTTGTTTAAAAAAATATTTGACAAGTTTTTTAATAAATTTCATAGAATAAATCTATTTAAAAGCATAGTTTTCAACTAACCTTTAATATAATCGATAAGAAAAACAAAGTTTTAGTGATGAAAAAAACTTCACTAGGGCATGTAACTTTTCAAAAAAAAACGCCTTTTCAAGTTTTTCCAAGTTAAAATACAGTTATTATTAAATAAAAACTCAGATAAAATTTTTATATTTGTACCCCCACTTGATAATGTAAGTTCATTTTACGAGAAGCTCCGTGGAATAAAATAAACTCCTAAAAGTGTTTTCATTTGAATATTTCTACTTAAAGAATTATAATAACATACAATCTTACTATCTACTATAAAGAAACATTGAAAAACGTTTTGCTCGAAAAACAATATCTGAAGAAAAATGAATAGTATTTTATATTAGTTTTACCAATCGAATAAAAATACATGTATTTAAAGAAACTAGAATTTTCGATAAATAGAACCTAATAAAAAACATTAATTTTAAAAATATTTTCAAAGAAATTCAAATTTAATTGTGTTTAGCTAATTCACATGAAGGTCTCCCTTTTAAAATTTTTTTTCTACAGTTACCAAAGCTCAAGACAACTGTGCTACAAAAGATCATGATGGGTTTTGTAAATCGTGCAATGAGAATTTCGGGCATGATTATCCTCACGAGTATACCTGTTTACGTGAGTTAATCCCAGTAAACTAGAAACCATATAAATCTAAGTCTTTAAGAGTTTTAATAAATTTTCATATGTTTTTTATCACGATAATGTTCGAACCAGGCCTAATTTACAATATTTTAGACGATTCTTACTACAACTCTGCTAAGACTATTTGGAAAAAATTTGGAATAACAGCAGTTTTCTAGGTAATCCTAGCGTTCAAGCTGCCTTGGCTATGCAGTATGACATCAGATTTAGAAAAAGTGAGGTTGCTGGTTGTCTCTTCAAAACAAGTCCTCTTCTTGGCTCAATGCCATTCCTATAGCTTCTTTGGGATTAAAGATGAACAAATCTCAACTAAGGATCAGCTGCGCTTTATGTTTAGGCTCACCCTTGTTCATTCCTCATACTTGCGTTTGCGGCACTGGAGTGGATTAAGCAGGAGTGCATGATCTCAGTTGTAGAAAGAGTGCTGGAAGATTTTTCCGACATGCTTAGGTAAATGACATAATAAAGAGAGCTCCGTCATCAGCCCATGTACCTAGGACTTTTGAACCAAATGGTGTATCTCACTCTGATGGAAAACGTCCAGATGGAATGACAGTTTACCTTTGGAAAATGATCGTATTATGGTGTGGGATTTCACTTGTAGTGACACTATCGCTCTTCGCCACTTACAAGTATCTTCAGTTTTCCAGAAAAAGTGGCTGAAAGCGCGGAAACGGCTAAGCTGACAAAATATTGCAACCTTTCAGCAGACTATGAGATTATACCAATCGGAGTTGAAACTTTTGGTTCTTCAGGTCCAAACGGATTGTTAAGAGAGATCGGAGAAAAAATAGCTTAAGAAACAGGAGAACCGCGGTCAATCTCCTTCCTACTTCAAGCCATTAGTATGGCCATTCAGACAGGGATTGCTTGTAGTGTGCTAGGTACTCTCGCAAGTTCAAGAAAATTAGAAGAAATCGTTTATTTTTGATTATTAAAAACAGTTCAAACATTTTTGTTTATTCTTGTATTTCAAATTGCAAAACTTCACTTTTTTGACGCTCTTGCAAAGGTTCCAATTATTTTAATCGCCGCATTGGCTAAGAGATTAAAAATATACAAGTAAACATTATTTACAATCTTACGCTAAAAATTTATAGAATATATTGAAAAATGTTTAAATAAACGAGAAAATACCAATTGATGTATTTTTCTTGTGAAAATGGAAATATATTTTTTTTTAAATATAAAAAATTTTTTCAAATTGAGAATTTTTTCACAAGTCATTTACAATAGTAGATAGGTATTTGTATATATAGGACCACAAAAGTGGCCCAAACTTAATTCTATCGAGGATATTCTAACGGTAATACAAAAACGACGCAGCTTGTGGAGAGCTTTGTTCTTCTTGCTGGCACAAAACCGGTGACTCCCCTGCGTCATTTGTATCATCGTGTATTTCCTGCAACGATTCTCTCAGCTCCAAGAGTCTAGGACCTATTCTCGCTACAACCAACTGCTCAGGTCTATAACTAAACCGGTGTTTAAAATGCAATAAACTGAAACTTAACTTTAAAATTTTTATTGAACTTTATTTTACAGAATGTGTTGATTCAAACTGCATTAATTGTTCAAGTAACTACCAACAATGCACCTCTTGTAAAACTGGATATGGCCTAGACCCGGCTGGTCCTGATTCAAGTTTCATTATGTGCAAACGTGAGTTTTTATAAGATTTTATGAAAAACAAAAAAATTAATTTAAAAAATCTCAAAGGTTCAAATAATAAATTCTCTTACAGCGTGTAGCAGTGTTGATTCAAAGTGTTTGGATTGTGATACATTAGGTAACTGTACCTCTTGTCCTTCTAGCAACCCTCTTTACGAAGCTAAATGTTATGGTGAGAGTTTAAATGCGTTTTACAAAAAAATTTTAATTATAAATAAATAAAAATAAATAAATTAATTAATTAACAAATAAATAAATAAATAAATAAGTTAATGTATATATATCTATGTATACATGATTCACTGTGATTTCTCGCTTGAATGGTTAGGCGTATTTCACGTAATGACGTTCTTTCTAGACAAGTTCAATAACTATCAGCGCCTCCAACTCACTGGTCACAACAACTTATTATGAATAAAAGAATAACTGTATATAGAAAAAATTGTGCACAGCTTAAAAAAGTTATGAACGTCATTTGAAACCCATCAACTGCGGAATGAGAGCTATATAGAAAAACTATTGTTCTTTTGGAACAGTCTTTTTAGACTCTAAAAAACCTTATTTAAAACTTTTTTAACACTTGCGAATATTTTTTAAATAAAAAATTAGCGTTTTATTTATGGGACGTATGCTGAATATGATATAATTTCGTCGGCATATTATTTTGAATTTGTTTAAGTTTTCTTAATGTACTGAATCTGCGGCATTTTTTTTATTCACCATAAATTTATTAATTGAAAATACATTGCAAAAACATCGTGAAAATGAAAAGATTTTAAATCCAATCTTCAAATTATTTTTTATACAACATAGTCCAATATAAACATATGTCAAATGTTCATAGATCAGCAATACTGTGAAACTTTGAATGGTGAAAACTTTTGTCAAACATGCAAAAAGAATGCAGGCTTTGTAATGCCTGATAATAAAACATGCCAAGGTAATTCTTGTTTACTTGTTGAATATCATCCTTTAATGATTATTCTAGCTTATTCGAAAACTTTTGTCATGTGATGATAAAAATGCTTTAAATGAGAGAACAGCATTTTCTATGGGCTAAATTTAAAAAGTATTTAAACATTTTCAAATAAATTCTGATTACTAATTTTTAAAACACTATTAAAAATTTCTATAAAAATTTTGTTGACATGAATGATTCAATAAAATACGTATATGCTATGAAGCTTGTGGCGAAAATTGTGAGAGCTGCTTGTTGGACTCGTCATCTTCCTACACTGGAACCTGTTTAAACTGCTCTATTACCATTTCAAAACTGGGAAAAGTAGACTCATACGCTAATTGTACAAGTAAGCATTATCTGTGTTGTTTTTCGTAACGAATACGCAATGGTTTCACAATGTGAAGCGTAACTCATTTGATACTAAAGCAGAGATAGCGATAGACTGTAAAATTCATATCTGTTTATATATTTTAAACTGAAAACGTTTTAGAACAATACTTTTAAGAAAGAACATTCAGTAAAATTCTAATAATGACATCATTAGTTATTTTTCCCACAATGATGTCATTATTAGAATTTTACTGAATGTTCTTGCCAAGGTATATAATATTGATAATGTTAAATTATTTAAGCTATTTCATCAAAATTCTTTCTACAGCATGCTCAGACACTAATTGTACCCTCTGCAAAGATAACTACAAAGTATGTGAACAATGTGAAACTGGCTTCAAACTGGTCAGCGGTTTTTGCTCGCGTAAGTTTCAATAGTAACAAAAGATACGTTTGGATCACAAGATTGCGTTTAAACATTGGCTTGAATCATGAATTTGAATGATCATTCAAACCAATTTTAAAATATAGCAGAGTTCGATCAAAAATTAATTTAATATTCAAAATTGTTTAAACTTTTTAAAAATATTAACAAATATATTGCCATAATTATCATTAAAAATTTGAAAGGTATGATAAAAAGTATATGGAAAACCAATGAGAAATAATAAGACATTTCGAAAATAAACATTTCAATTGATTTGATTTATATGATATTAAAGAATGTGTGGACCCTAACTGCATAAAGTGCCAAGCTTCTGACTGCGAAACATGTGCGCCGGGCTACGGTCTCGACCCAGCAAGGGTAGCAGCCAGTACAATCGTCTGCAAACGTTAAAATATTTTCTTTTGAACATTTACGTTTGAAGATATTAACACTGTTTCAAATTTTCCTTTAATGTGTGAATTTATTTGCACGTGATGATGAAGGTTCAATGATGACTCGAAAATCGGGTAAAAATTTGAAGCATTATTTACTGATTCACACATAATAATGCATGTTTTTATAATTCATATTTAAAGTAATATTTAAATCTGTGTAATGATGGCTGTACGAACAAACATTGAAACTTTTCCGCAGCGTGCAACACGAGGGACACTCACTGTCAAGAATGTACTATTGAAGGAACATGCACTAAATGCGACCTAACCAAGGCAGGACTTGTGGGAACAAAATGTGAAGGTGCAAACATTCTAAAAACACAAATATTCTTTGAACTTGAAAACAAATCATACATTTATTGAAACTGCAAATACATTTCAGCTCGCGACAATTGTGCCAAATTCACGAGTAACAATTTATGTGAAACTTGTCTACCAAACTTTGGTCATTTAGCTCCCAATAAGTACACGTGTGTAGGTAATACAATTGTTACGATATGTTTTTGATGATTCTTCATGAGTTGATTGTATTAAAATGCAGCTTGCGGAGAATTATGTAGTTCTTGTGATGTGGATAGTGTTTCGCCTTTGAGTGGAAACTGCACCACGTGTCAATCCTCATCATCGCCCATAGGCAAGCTTGCTGGAGCCCCTAATTGCACGAGTGAGAAAATTATATTTTGGTTATTCAAAAAGCTAATTTATATTACTTCATTAACTGAAACTTATATTTAATGAGTTTATTAAATCTCAAAAACCTGTTTGACAGCATGTGCTGATCCAAACTGCCAAGACTGCAGTGCTGATAGTGACAAATGTATTACGTGTAAGACAGGATATGGACTCGATCCAGCAAGAACAGCTTCGGATAAAATCGTGTGCAAACGTTAGAATAATTAATAACTTTTAAAACATCGAAAAATCGTTTGAAGATATTAACACTGTTTCAAATTTTCCTTTAATGTGTGAATTTATTTGCACGTGATGATGAAGGTTCAATGATGACTCGAAAATCGAGTAAAAATTTGAAGCATTATTTACTGATTCACACATAATAATGCATGTTTTTATAATTCATATTTAAAGTAATATTTAAATCTGTGTAATGATGGCTGTACGAACAAACATTGAAACTTTTCCGCAGCGTGCAACACGAGGGACACTCACTGTCAAGAATGTACTATTGAAGGAACATGCACTAAATGCGACCTAACCAAGGCAGGACTTGTGGGAACAAAATGTGAAGGTGCAAACATTCTAAAAACACAAATATTCTTTGAACTTGAAAACAAATCATACATTTATTGAAACTGCAAATACATTTCAGCTCGCGACAATTGTGCCAAATTCACGAGTAACAATTTATGTGAAACTTGTCTACCAAACTTTGGTCATTTAGCTCCCAATAAGTACACGTGTGTAGGTAATACAATTGTTACGATATGTTTTTGATGATTCTTCATGAGTTGATTGTATTAAAATGCAGCTTGCGGAGAATTATGTAGTTCTTGTGATGTGGATAGTGTTTCGCCTTTGAGTGGAAACTGCACCACGTGTCAATCCTCATCATCGCCCATAGGCAAGCTTGCTGGAGCCCCTAATTGCACGAGTGAGAAAATTATATTTTGGTTATTCAAAAAGCTAATTTATATTACTTCATTAACTGAAACTTATATTTAATGAGTTTATTAAATCTCAAAAACCTGTTTGACAGCATGTGCTGATCCAAACTGCCAAGACTGCAGTGCTGATAGTGACAAATGTATTACGTGTAAGACAGGATATGGACTCGATCCAGCAAGAACAGCTTCGGATAAAATCGTGTGCAAACGTTAGAATAATTAATAACTTTTAAAACATCGAAAAATCGTTTGAAGATATTAACACTGTTTCAAATTTTCCTTTAATGTGTGAATTTATTTGCACGTGATGATGAAGGTTCAATGATGACTCGAAAATCGGGTAAAAATTTGAAGCATTATTTACTGATTCACACATAATAATGCATGTTTTTATAATTCATATTTAAAGTAATATTTAAATCTGTGTAATGATGGCTGTACGAACAAACATTGAAACTTTTCCGCAGCGTGCAACACGAGGGACACTCACTGTCAAGAATGTACTATTGAAGGAACATGCACTAAATGCGACCTAACCAAGGCAGGACTTGTGGGAACAAAATGTGAAGGTGCAAACATTCTAAAAACACAAATATTCTTTGAACTTGAAAACAAATCATACATTTATTGAAACTGCAAATACATTTCAGCTCGCGACAATTGTGCCAAATTCACGAGTAACAATTTATGTGAAACTTGTCTACCAAACTTTGGTCATTTAGCTCCCAATAAGTACACGTGTGTAGGTAATACAATTGTTACGATATGTTTTTGATGATTCTTCATGAGTTGATTGTATTAAAATGCAGCTTGCGGAGAATTATGTAGTTCTTGTGATGTGGATAGTGTTTCGCCTTTGAGTGGAAACTGCACCACGTGTCAATCCTCATCATCGCCCATAGGCAAGCTTGCTGGAGCCCCTAATTGCACGAGTGAGAAAATTATATTTTGGTTATTCAAAAAGCTAATTTATATTACTTCATTAACTGAAACTTATATTTAATGAGTTTATTAAATCTCAAAAACCTGTTTGACAGCATGTGCTGATCCAAACTGCCAAGACTGCAGTGCTGATAGTGACAAATGTATTACGTGTAAGACAGGATATGGACTCGATCCAGCAAGAACAGCTTCGGATAAAATCGTGTGCAAACGTTAGAATAATTAATAACTTTTAAAACATCGAAAAATCGTTTGAAGATATTAACACTGTTTCAAATTTTCCTTTAATGTGTGAATTTATTTGCACGTGATGATGAAGGTTCAATGATGACTCGAAAATCGGGTAAAAATTTGAAGCATTATTTACTGATTCACACATAATAATGCATGTTTTTATAATTCATATTTAAAGTAATATTTAAATCTGTGTAATGATGGCTGTACGAACAAACATTGAAACTTTTCCGCAGCGTGCAACACGAGGGACACTCACTGTCAAGAATGTACTATTGAAGGAACATGCACTAAATGCGACCTAACCAAGGCAGGACTTGTGGGAACAAAATGTGAAGGTGCAAACATTCTAAAAACACAAATATTCTTTGAACTTGAAAACAAATCATACATTTATTGAAACTGCAAATACATTTCAGCTCGCGACAATTGTGCCAAATTCACGAGTAACAATTTATGTGAAACTTGTCTACCAAACTTTGGTCATTTAGCTCCCAATAAGTACACGTGTGTAGGTAATACAATTGTTACGATATGTTTTTGATGATTCTTCATGAGTTGATTGTATTAAAATGCAGCTTGCGGAGAATTATGTAGTTCTTGTGATGTGGATAGTGTTTCGCCTTTGAGTGGAAACTGCACCACGTGTCAATCCTCATCATCGCCCATAGGCAAGCTTGCTGGAGCCCCTAATTGCACGAGTGAGAAAATTATATTTTGGTTATTCAAAAAGCTAATTTATATTACTTCATTAACTGAAACTTATATTTAATGAGTTTATTAAATCTCAAAAACCTGTTTGACAGCATGTGCTGATCCAAACTGCCAAGACTGCAGTGCTGATAGTGACAAATGTATTACGTGTAAGACAGGATATGGACTCGATCCAGCAAGAACAGCTTCGGATAAAATCGTGTGCAAACGTTAGAATAATTAATAACTTTTAAAACATCGAAAAATCGTTTGAAGATATTAACACTGTTTCAAATTTTCCTTTAATGTGTGAATTTATTTGCACGTGATGATGAAGGTTCAATGATGACTCGAAAATCGGGTAAAAATTTGAAGCATTATTTACTGATTCACACATAATAATGCATGTTTTTATAATTCATATTTAAAGTAATATTTAAATCTGTGTAATGATGGCTGTACGAACAAACATTGAAACTTTTCCGCAGCGTGCAACACGAGGGACACTCACTGTCAAGAATGTACTATTGAAGGAACATGCACTAAATGCGACCTAACCAAGGCAGGACTTGTGGGAACAAAATGTGAAGGTGCAAACATTCTAAAAACACAAATATTCTTTGAACTTGAAAACAAATCATACATTTATTGAAACTGCAAATACATTTCAGCTCGCGACAATTGTGCCAAATTCACGAGTAACAATTTATGTGAAACTTGTCTACCAAACTTTGGTCATTTAGCTCCCAATAAGTACACGTGTGTAGGTAATACAATTGTTACGATATGTTTTTGATGATTCTTCATGAGTTGATTGTATTAAAATGCAGCTTGCGGAGAATTATGTAGTTCTTGTGATGTGGATAGTGTTTCGCCTTTGAGTGGAAACTGCACCACGTGTCAATCCTCATCATCGCCCATAGGCAAGCTTGCTGGAGCCCCTAATTGCACGAGTGAGAAAATTATATTTTGGTTATTCAAAAAGCTAATTTATATTACTTCATTAACTGAAACTTATATTTAATGAGTTTATTAAATCTCAAAAACCTGTTTGACAGCATGTGCTGATCCAAACTGCCAAGACTGCAGTGCTGATAGTGACAAATGTATTACGTGTAAGACAGGATATGGACTCGATCCAGCAAGAACAGCTTCGGATAAAATCGTGTGCAAACGTTAGAATAATTAATAACTTTTAAAACATCGAAAAATCGTTTGAAGATATTAACACTGTTTCAAATTTTCCTTTAATGTGTGAATTTATTTGCACGTGATGATGAAGGTTCAATGATGACTCGAAAATCGGGTAAAAATTTGAAGCATTATTTACTGATTCACACATAATAATGCATGTTTTTATAATTCATATTTAAAGTAATATTTAAATCTGTGTAATGATGGCTGTACGAACAAACATTGAAACTTTTCCGCAGCGTGCAACACGAGGGACACTCACTGTCAAGAATGTACTATTGAAGGAACATGCACTAAATGCGACCTAACCAAGGCAGGACTTGTGGGAACAAAATGTGAAGGTGCAAACATTCTAAAAACACAAATATTCTTTGAACTTGAAAACAAATCATACATTTATTGAAACTGCAAATACATTTCAGCTCGCGACAATTGTGCCAAATTCACGAGTAACAATTTATGTGAAACTTGTCTACCAAACTTTGGTCATTTAGCTCCCAATAAGTACACGTGTGTAGGTAATACAATTGTTACGATATGTTTTTGATGATTCTTCATGAGTTGATTGTATTAAAATGCAGCTTGCGGAGAATTATGTAGTTCTTGTGATGTGGATAGTGTTTCGCCTTTGAGTGGAAACTGCACCACGTGTCAATCCTCATCATCGCCCATAGGCAAGCTTGCTGGAGCCCCTAATTGCACGAGTGAGAAAATTATATTTTGGTTATTCAAAAAGCTAATTTATATTACTTCATTAACTGAAACTTATATTTAATGAGTTTATTAAATCTCAAAAACCTGTTTGACAGCATGTGCTGATCCAAACTGCCAAGACTGCAGTGCTGATAGTGACAAATGTATTACGTGTAAGACAGGATATGGACTCGATCCAGCAAGAACAGCTTCGGATAAAATCGTGTGCAAACGTTAGAATAATTAATAACTTTTAAAACATCGAAAAATCGTTTGAAGATATTAACACTGTTTCAAATTTTCCTTTAATGTGTGAATTTATTTGCACGTGATGATGAAGGTTCAATGATGACTCGAAAATCGGGTAAAAATTTGAAGCATTATTTACTGATTCACACATAATAATGCATGTTTTTATAATTCATATTTAAAGTAATATTTAAATCTGTGTAATGATGGCTGTACGAACAAACATTGAAACTTTTCCGCAGCGTGCAACACGAGGGACACTCACTGTCAAGAATGTACTATTGAAGGAACATGCACTAAATGCGACCTAACCAAGGCAGGACTTGTGGGAACAAAATGTGAAGGTGCAAACATTCTAAAAACACAAATATTCTTTGAACTTGAAAACAAATCATACATTTATTGAAACTGCAAATACATTTCAGCTCGCGACAATTGTGCCAAATTCACGAGTAACAATTTATGTGAAACTTGTCTACCAAACTTTGGTCATTTAGCTCCCAATAAGTACACGTGTGTAGGTAATACAATTGTTACGATATGTTTTTGATGATTCTTCATGAGTTGATTGTATTAAAATGCAGCTTGCGGAGAATTATGTAGTTCTTGTGATGTGGATAGTGTTTCGCCTTTGAGTGGAAACTGCACCACGTGTCAATCCTCATCATCGCCCATAGGCAAGCTTGCTGGAGCCCCTAATTGCACGAGTGAGAAAATTATATTTTGGTTATTCAAAAAGCTAATTTATATTACTTCATTAACTGAAACTTATATTTAATGAGTTTATTAAATCTCAAAAACCTGTTTGACAGCATGTGCTGATCCAAACTGCCAAGACTGCAGTGCTGATAGTGACAAATGTATTACGTGTAAGACAGGATATGGACTCGATCCAGCAAGAACAGCTTCGGATAAAATCGTGTGCAAACGTTAGAATAATTAATAACTTTTAAAACATCGAAAAATCGTTTGAAGATATTAACACTGTTTCAAATTTTCCTTTAATGTGTGAATTTATTTGCACGTGATGATGAAGGTTCAATGATGACTCGAAAATCGGGTAAAAATTTGAAGCATTATTTACTGATTCACACATAATAATGCATGTTTTTATAATTCATATTTAAAGTAATATTTAAATCTGTGTAATGATGGCTGTACGAACAAACATTGAAACTTTTCCGCAGCGTGCAACACGAGGGACACTCACTGTCAAGAATGTACTATTGAAGGAACATGCACTAAATGCGACCTAACCAAGGCAGGACTTGTGGGAACAAAATGTGAAGGTGCAAACATTCTAAAAACACAAATATTCTTTGAACTTGAAAACAAATCATACATTTATTGAAACTGCAAATACATTTCAGCTCGCGACAATTGTGCCAAATTCACGAGTAACAATTTATGTGAAACTTGTCTACCAAACTTTGGTCATTTAGCTCCCAATAAGTACACGTGTGTAGGTAATACAATTGTTACGATATGTTTTTGATGATTCTTCATGAGTTGATTGTATTAAAATGCAGCTTGCGGAGAATTATGTAGTTCTTGTGATGTGGATAGTGTTTCGCCTTTGAGTGGAAACTGCACCACGTGTCAATCCTCATCATCGCCCATAGGCAAGCTTGCTGGAGCCCCTAATTGCACGAGTGAGAAAATTATATTTTGGTTATTCAAAAAGCTAATTTATATTACTTCATTAACTGAAACTTATATTTAATGAGTTTATTAAATCTCAAAAACCTGTTTGACAGCATGTGCTGATCCAAACTGCCAAGACTGCAGTGCTGATAGTGACAAATGTATTACGTGTAAGACAGGATATGGACTCGATCCAGCAAGAACAGCTTCGGATAAAATCGTGTGCAAACGTTAGAATAAATTCATCTATCAAATGTTTTTTTATTCAAAAATTTTTTTTTAATTTTTTAAATCTTTTAAATAATTGCTTATCCCAAAAAAAGCCTGCGCCGATCCAAACTGTGCAAATTGTGCTGCGAACTACCAGACTTGCATCAGTTGTGTTGACACTTTTGGCATCGATCTATCACTGCCACCTAATACCCAGATCGTATGTAAACGTGAGTATCTTCTCTTCGTTCACCAACACTTTTAATCTTGCATGTAAACCTCCTAGTGAAACCTTTTTCTTCATATGCACTTAAATGAAAATCTTACTTTTTGTTTTTTTGTCAGTAATTTCATAAATAATGCATTTCAAAAGTATTTCGTTTTGTATCAAAATTCTGTTTTATCTGTTTTCTACTGCCAGAATGTGGTTTTTTGTGCAGCTCTTGTGTTCTAAATGGGGGTTCTAGCTTCTGTACAAAATGCAGTAATACCTCCACTGCTTTGGGAAGAGTGGTTTCTACTACTAATTGTTCAGGTTTGAACATTGTAATAATCACATATTTCATTGAACGCTGCTTATAATTTCCATGTAATTTCATTGCAGCATGCCTAGATGTAAACTGTGAAAACTGCTTCAGTGATCATAGAAAATGTGATTCATGTATCACAACTTATGGACTTAAACCAAACAGAACCGAGCAAGACACAATCGTGTGCATGCGTGGGTGTTTTGTGTACAACCACTTTTGCTTTAATGATAACTACAATTGAGCCATGAAGCGTGTGAAAAGTTTTCATTATTAACTTGCGTTTCAGGCTGCAGTGCAGTTGACGTTAATTGTTTGGATTGTGAGATTCAAGGAAATTGCACTAGCTGTAATACGGCAGTTTCTAAGCTTAGTGAAAGAAAATGTCAAGGTTTGAAACAATTTCTTTCAATCATTTCTTTTTCACTTGCGAATTTCAATTTTTATTCAACGATTTAACATGTATAATTAAATAAATTATTTTATTTATTTGTTTATTTATTTATTTATTTATTTATTATTTTATTGCAACTTCATTTGTTTAATCAATACTGATGCTATTAAAAAAATTCTAATTGAAACATACTGCATCACTTTGTATGATTTATTTTTTCAGTCTCAAGCTCATCAGCTATTTCCGACAACGAGCCAAACCAAAGCGTTTTATCGAAAGGTAAGATAAGTTTTGATGAAATTTTTTATCATAAAATGTTAAATACATTGCTTAAAATTTGATTTTGATTTCAAAGTTGAAATGAATGTTTCATCATTCAAGCCCCTTACAATATCATATCCAAAACCTTCCACAGCTGAAAACTTGCTGGCCATTATTCTGGGCACAGTAATCCCACTTTTAAGTCTCATAGCATTGTTTCTTCTTTGTTATATCTGGCCTGTAGGATCGGGTGGATTTTTGGTTCGTATGACAAAAGTTACCGAAAACCCCAATAGTTTTGTTTCAGGTCAAGCTTGAAATATTTTTGCTTTATTTATACTTTGTAAATAATACTTTTAAAGCTTTGATGCTAATTATCTATTATAGCTTTTATTCATTGTTTAAAGAACTTTCACTCGATCACTGAATTTTTAGCTTTTTTTATTTTTGGATATTAATAACGCTAACTTATAAAGAGTTTTGTAATTTTTTCTTAAAAATATAATCAAAGAAATGGGAATTTAGCTTCGACAATCTGACATGTTTAATATCTTTATTAAACAAAACTTCATAACCTATTTCATATCATCATCAGATCATTTATATGAATAATCAAACAAAAGATAAATAGGCTCAAAAATGCGATGATGATGATGGAAACTTAGTCAAAAAGCTTAAAAAGGTAGAGTAAAGCCGCAATAAAAAAATAAAGAATGACAAATGCTTAGCTAATTTTAAAATTTTTATGAAATTATTACAATGATTATTCGGTTCAATACTACCTGGTTATCCAACGTATGATATATGAATATAAAATCTGATCATCTAGGTTGGTCGAGGTTGGCTATAAGTACATTTTTTCGTTCGTAGGTGTGTTTACAAGCACTTTACGCTTAGTATAAAAAACAGAACGTTTCTTTCACTGACCAATAGGATTGGAGCAGATTTAGACCATTATAGAATTCTTAAAAAATTTTAATCAATTTAAAACTTTGAAAAATATTAATGAAAATAGCAAAACAAAACCGAACCAAAACAATGCTTTTTTAGCGAGAGTGAAAAAATCTGGTCCGAACCTTTTCCAATCCTATTAGCGTATACAGAATTCGCATTGTTTATTGTCTTGCCGTCGGAGGAAGTCCACGTGGTTTTATGGATGGTCTTATGGGGAAACAAGGTGCCTCCTGTGACCAGGTCATTGAAGGTGCAGAACTCTACAAAAAGTTCTCCATTTTCATTCTGCACTCTGATGCCGTGTCTGCCCATAATGTGTTCGCTGTTTGTGCTATCAGCACCAACCATGGCATTAGTGTCACCCATGAGAATTTTCATGTCTCTTTTGGGTGTCTTGTCTATAGCGGCTTGGATTTGTTTTTAAAACTCATCCTTCTCTTCAATGGCTGCTACATTGGCAAAGGCATAACACTGAATGATGGTAACTTTTCTGCCTTTTGAATTGAAGCGTGCTGTTAGGATCCTTGGTGACATAGGCTCCCAGAACAGCAGTGCTCATGTTGCTTTGGGTGTCATCAGCAATGCTACTCCATGTGTGTGGGGTTGGCTTTCATTCTGGCCAGAGTGGATGATGGTGTCTCCGCTCAATAGCTGCGTTCTTCTTGATCCTGTCCATTTTGTCTCACTTAGGCCTAGAATCTTCAAGTTGTACTTTTTCATTTCTCGACAAACTTGAGCTGTCTTGTCTGTCTCGTGTAGGGTTATGATGTTCCAGGTCCTTATCTTGGTTTTTGCCTTGGTTGTCAAAAGAATTGTCAGCGTACTGGCTTTTCGAGGGCTTTCACCAGCTTGCGTCATAGGCTCTGCTAGAGAGAACCCTTCCTGCACCAAGCAGTTTTCAGAGTTTTTTGTAGTTTCTGTAACAGATTTTTTTGTAGAGCCGGGTTGTTAGCCTAGTTCAAACCCCCAACCTGGAGGGTCAGTAGACTGCACTTAGTCCGACCTCTTCTCTTTGCCAAAAGCTTACGCTCCCGTCAGCATAGCTCTTAGGGTTACTGAAGTGCTCAAGCCTCTCGACCACGACAAGGTGGCAGTCCATCGGAAGGCGTTCAAAATTAGATGTAAGATATTGCAGAAAATGAAAATTGTTACTTAAATAAAATGATTTCTGTTTTACCTTATTTCATAATCAGCATGCAAAACACACAAAGTAATTATCAAAGAAACTATTAAAGAAAAAATTCAACAAAAATACTTATTCTTTGTTCGGTGCTTGTGGTCGATGATATGTTTTATTCTAATCAAAACTTCAAGTTCGTTTTTCGCAAAAACGATGGCTCATTATGGCGAAAATTTTAACGAAGAAACCGAAGATGCTGCGGAACTTATTTTTCCCAAAGGTTTTCACTAATCGATTATTTTATATTGACAAATAGTATTAAAACAATAATTGTATAACAAAATTTTCAGAATTTGATAATGCCGAAACATTGCTAATTTCTGAAGTGAACATGCTTCTGGAGCATCGGTTATTACATTTTTTATATGAACATTAAACTCTAGCTTATCTTAAACATTTTACCAGATATAAGCAAAATGAAAACAGCCAGGATGAATTAGGCATGTCGAATGTTTTCAGTAAAACTCTAAGCTACACTCAATGCTTTTCAAAATTTACTAACCAAGAAACTATATCTGAAGTTCGAAAAATACTAACACAGAAAAAGTTGCATAAGTTTGAGATAGCTATGATGGCAAACCTATGCCCTACTTCAGTTGAAGAAGCTAGAGTCCTAATACCTAGTTTAGAAGGGAGATATGATGATGAAGAACTTAAACAATTACTTGATGATCTTAATAGCATGATAAGTTTTACCAAGTAATTTGTAGACTGTCAGTTTTTATTCATCAAGTTATATTAAATAAATTATTTATATTTTCATATTTTAAACAAACTATTTTGTACAGCCATTAGAAAATGATGTCAAATAAAATATTAAAAAACCAACTCTTATTTACAGGCACTCATGCACAAGTAATTTAAATATAAAATAATTCATTTTAAAAACAAGCATACAAAAGATTCATAAAATAACGTTAATCATTCTGTGTCTGCCATTCTTATCTTTTTGACTGATTTGAACTCTCCAGTGTTGTAGTTTAATTGCAATGATGTTTCTACCACCATTGGTTTGAATAATCCATCAGGCTGTTGTACACTTTCATCACTTCTGCTTAGACGGATGTTCAAGATAGGACCTTGCTCTGGACAGGGATTCACTGTGGAGATTAAACTACTTTAAATATTCACTTTATACCTGTGTACTTTTTGAATTATGTATGGCTGTTAAGTCAGGATTGCAAACTCCAAGAAACTTCTAAAGTTAATGCCAATATAGTGTTATTCATATTTGTATCAAAGTGAATAAACTTAGTTTGTGACTCATAAAATGAAATATTTTTTGTGAAAGAAATTCTATGAAATGTGGCCAAAAAAAATATTTTTCAATACTACCAATTAGAAACAATTGAATTAAGTAATAAAATTTGAACATGTGAAACTAGTGCATTACACTGATGAGATTTCGAATCCAGATTTATCCCAAAATACAGAGAATTTTGAATTTACAAAATTGTTTATATAACGTTATAATATATATATATTATGCTTAAGAAAATGGTGATGAATAGCAAGGTCTAACATCAACTTAAAATCTATGTAGATAAGTTCACCTCTAGGTCCATTGAGGAATGATAGGATAAGGGATCTCTCATGGCTGGTGATGTCTTTGTACGTCTGGAACAACTTATTTATCTCTGCAATCTATCAAATAAACATTTTTTTTATTATTAGAAATATACAGAATGATGAGGAATATTGAATTTTATAGTTTAAAGTTGATTATATGGAATTGCCTACATACTTGGTCAGCAGTGAGATTGTTTTGTGGTGGATTGGATGAGTTTTGTTGCATTTGCTGTATCTTTTGTTGGTTTTGATGTTTTTGGGAAAGTTGATTGTTTTGTTGTTGGATAATATTATTTTGTTGAACATTGCTCTGTTGTCTTTGTAGGTTCAATGGCATGGTTTGGAGCTGGACAGCAGGCTGTGAGGACTGCAGAGTTTAAACCTCATTATTAATAACCAAAAATGAAGAATAACTAAGAAATTATGATTAAAACATGAACAACTTACTTGCACAAGTCTTATTCCTGGGACCATGTTTTTGAGAGAAGAAAGGAAAGTGGTTTGGTTGTTATTGAGTCTAATGATGTTATTAGGATTTATAAGGGGTGAAGCTTTAATGATAATAGGATTTTGAGTGTTGTTATTATTGTTGTTGGATATATTTTGTGAAGGTTGCTGAATGACCAGCGTGGGTCTGCTAGTGGCTTGGTTGACTGTGGGTGTGGTGAGGACCAAGGGCTGGTTTTGTTGGCGTTGGGTGATGTATATGGGACCTGCCACTGCTTGCTGACCTGATGATGCTGGTGTGCATCATGATCAAGTGTTTATATATCAAAATTATGAACAACTTTAAAAAAATAGATGTGGTATGATCAAGAAATTGTATTCATTGTATAATCCACCTTATTTTATTTTTGAAACAAAGGCATTTAAATATACGATAATAAAATGGAAATAAAGCACCTGGCATCAAAGCAAATCTAATGGCCTGTGGCAGTGACGTGTTGTTGTTTCCAAGATTGATAACGTTATTATTGTTGCAAAGGTTAATCAGAGTATTATTGTTAAAGTTGATTGCGTTATTGTTATTAGTTAAATTAGTCAAATTTAAACCAGCTAAATTGGCATTTGATAGGTTCAAATTGTTTTTGTCATTGTTTGTGGATGGGAGAATGATTTGTGAAGTGAAAAAGTCTTGGGATGAAGATACTATGTTTGGATTGTTCTTATCACTTTCATTATCATTTGTGTCAGTTTTGTTATCCGATGTATCCATGTTTTCCTGTGCAAAATTCCATTTATTTTAGATATCATATGATATTTGGATTTAATAGTTTGTTTTAAGGGAAATCTCGATTATTTTCTCAATAATTATTCTCAGTTTTTTCGCTGAAGGCAATGACAATGAATAATTCTTCAGAGTACTTTGTAAAAACACAAAAAGCCTTCAAATTTTCACTAAACCATCGTATTTCTGGTATCCATTGGTTCACACACACACGCATTGACAGACAAATACCTCAAAAGTGCTGGGCATTAGACTGGCTGCATAATCAGGCATGGTAAGAGAAGCGCAAGCTGGTGGAGAAGCTAAACTGACTAAGGTGTTTGCTGGAGGTGATGCCAGAGCTTCTTCTTTTTTGGCTGCCTTCTCCTTCTCCATTTCTGATAGAAATATGTCTTTTCATTGAATCTGTTACATTATATTATATTACATCCCATGGATGTTCATAAAGTAATTTTGCATAAGAATCACCTAGTTTTCTTTTCTTCTTCATTTCTTTAGCACTCAATGGCAAAGCATCAAACTCTATGAGCTGAATCAGAAATAATGTATCCATATATCATTTATTTATGCTCTTTCCCATTCTAAACAACCACCAATCTTTCAAACATCAAATAATTTTACCTCACCAAAAACCAACAACACCCATAAGTTCACAAAGCTATACATGCAAAAAAGAAGCTAATATTCATCATACTGCTTTAACTCTTTACTATCAAAAAAATTTCAATAAAAAGTGATAATTAGTGAAATACTTAGAAAATAATGAAGACACCGCAATCCTCCTACTAACCTTTATTCCGCCTTCTTTCTGACCAGAAGAATCCCTTTTGTGTGGTCCAGAAAACCTTTGTTATGTTTAAATTATTATTTAAATCTCATAATAATAGCATAACACATTCTTACTTTGGGTAAGTCAGGTTAAGCAGATACAATTATTTGAATAATAGTTAGTAGTTATATATCTTGGGTTAGAAAAATAACTATCTTTATTGAATTAGACCCTTCAAACTTCTATACTACTAAAATTTCATAAAAATTGGAATAAAATAAAGTCTATCATATTACATACGTATCAAGAACATCATTGGTTCACACAAAACACTTAATGCATAATAGTGAAACACGGAATAATTGATAGCGATCTCACAGTACTGCACGGACATCAATTGTGAGGCATTGAATAAATATAAAACAAAAAAATTGTCATTTTAAAAGCTGCTTTCGGGGTTTCTATATAACAAGATTAATGAAATTATACAAAAAGTTTAACTACAAAAATACAAAAAGTTACAAAAACATTGATAATGATCATAACCTTCCCATGATGGAGTTTGACTTGCTTAAGAAACCACTGTGGCTTTGACTCTGTTGAATGCCTTTGAGAGGGGCTGTGGTGGTTGTGACGAGCTTGTATTTAAACTGATCAGCAACTAAATCATCATATGACGGTATTTTTAGTAAATGAGATGGATTGAAAAACTAAGGTAAAGATTAAAAATAAGATTTTTCAGAATATTATTTTAAAATTTGTTAATATTTATAGTATCATTATGAAGTTAATTTATCATTGAGAAATAGTTTATAAGTCAGTAATCATCAATCAAATAAAACAGTACATTTCCTTGTTGTTTTGTATTTGAATGAACAAGGGTTTTCTTGTATTAAAATGTGAAAATAGTTGTAGAACTATAATAAGATGCCTTTGAAGTTGTTGCATTACTGAATTTTCAACATAAAATTTTATTTTTAAACTAGTACTTCAAAAAAGATAGAAATACGTCTGTTAGTTATCATAAGGTTTTGAAAAATATATATATATGCTGCTTTTATTTGAAAACGCCAAATAAAAGGTGTTGAAAAGATCAATTAGCCAATACTAAATGTATTAGAAGCAAACAAAAAGGTTTATATAACAACGAAACATTTTGTAAGCAGAACTTACATTATCGAGTACTTAATAATGTGAATTCTTTTTAAAATCTTCATTGTTAATGAACCTATGTGCTTGTGTCTAGTGCAAGCAAGTGACGTCATCAATGATTCAATATTGAAGGCTCATTATATAATGCTCTAAAACACGAGGACTATTGGTTACATTCCAGATGGTTTTTGATTTTAATGATTTTTTCGCTAAGCATTTAAAACGCATTTATTGTGATTTTTATTGATATTTTAACTTCTATCAGTTTGAACAGATTTTAATTAATACTTGATTTTAATAAATCAAACTACAAAGCAAACACTGTTTTAGTATTGGTATAAAGCATTTCGCCATTTTAACCACATCATTAAATTTTTCCTTATAACTTAATGTTTATTTATCATACAATAGTGTTATTCAAGCCATTCTACCCCATTAATAGTACAAAAAGATCAATACACACTTACCATTATTGTCAACTTTCTTAGCAAAACTGCGCATCTTCACAGGCACTGTAGACACATTCTTCTTCAAGTTGTTGGCTGCATCAGATGCTACAATAAAATGAAAAAATCAATACATTCTATCATCATTATTATTACTCATTTAACGTCTTTTGTTTCGTTTACATCATTTCTTGAAATCCATATTAAGAAAACTGACTATAAAAAAGTACTTGGATGAAAGTAATACCTATATTCTATTATATGTCATTATCATTATGATAGACATTCAAAATTTTTGAAAGTGGTTTAAAAAATAAAAGTTTTCAATATATTGCAGCTTTTAAGAGTCATATATGTTATGAAGAAATTTTTGAGCACTATTAGATATTATTATGAAGTATAAGCCTTTCTATTAACAGAGTAATATTTGAAACAGATTGGAAAATGTTACACTGTTAAAAAAAAATATTAGTGATCCAAAATTTCTTTATTTTACTTTGGCTCAAACAAATCAATCATACTATGAGACAAAACTTACATTTTTGTAATATTTCAACCCTCAAGGTTGCAGACTTAGGTTTCCTTTTAAGAGCAAAATGCTTGGTGGGTTGGGGAAGAGTTCCCACAGCTACTTGCAGTGCACTACGACTCAGAGACGAACATTCTAATGGGAACATGCGAGTCTCTTGGTGTTTCTTCACTGTTATTTTTTAGTTTTTTGAATAGATTTTTTACTATATTGTTATCAAGATTTGTATAAAAAGCAATTTACAAAACAAAATTTGTTTCAAGGGTGTAATATAACAAAATATATTATACAAGTAAAAATAGATTAAATTTATAAAAATAAAAAATTGATATTACCAAGTTTTTTAAGATCAGAAATTATTTCATGAAAGATTTTTTGGCTCTCTTTAACTTCAGTGTTGAGAAACCCAGTTGAAGGGAATGTTTTGAGGATGTCTGCAATGGTAGACACCCACATGTCTGAATCATTGCACGCTACTCTGTACATGTCCTCTAGTTCTTCTTTCCACTTTTTCAAAATTTATGAATTTCATTATTTTCCTTGAAAGTTACACACAAGTTTTCTATTTTATAAAGTATAAAGAATTAAATTGACTGAAGCAAGTTTTAAAAATTTTCTTACTTCTTCTATATTGCGTTTAGAAACGTGTAAAATAGCCAATAATAGTTTGACTTTGACATGGGCTTGTAGAGTATGAAAGCAATCAGTGATGCTCAAGAGACGTTCTCTTGACAATTGTGAACATATCGAATTTCCTGACCACAGGTCATCAGTAGACCCCAATTTATTGTTTAACCAAATGGTTGTATCAGTCTCCCGGCCCGAACCCGCCATAATACAACACAAATTTTATAAACAAATGTCTATTTCGTCCAATGTTATTTTGAAGAACTAAATTTAAAATGCTATAAAAAAAAATTTTTCTCGATAGTTTTTACAAAATATTGTTCAAATAAGCAAATAAATTTTTGAAAATTTTTTATTGTTTTGAAATTGATGTTAATTTAAAAAGAACTATAAAGGTAAAATACAAATATAAACTATAGTTTTGACTGAGTTAGAAGCTGTCATTATTTTTTGAAATTTTATTTTTTCATAGTATTAAGTAATAATTTTCATTTATCTTTTCAGTATTTTTATGTAATTACTCGGGGCTTTTTACTCAATAAAACTTTCACGTAATTAGTTTTGGGATATAAATTTTTGTTCTATTAAGTTTTCTGAATAGAGGACCATTTATTATATTTTTTTTTCTATATCAAATATTAATCGATGAAAATTTTTCATCTATAAAATAAATTTTGAAATCCTTTTCAACTGAAAGATCGATAATTATTTTACTTAATTTTTGAAAGTCCAGAACTACACTCAAGAGAAAAAGGAAGGAGAGTCGAAACAGGAAAGAATTCGGGTAGCATTACCACGTACAATTGCCAGGAGTATTTTCTGGCGCAACCAGACTGCCTCCAAAGGGTCCCCAGTCGCCTCGATAACTTTTCTACCTAACTCCTCAACAAAGCTGCTGGTTGAAGGTTTGCAGCAGCCTGTTGTCTCGAATGCAACGGGTTGAAAATGAAATTTGCCCACCAAGCCCTGATATTTGCGGCTTTTTAATATTTCTGCAGTTTTGCAGTGGAACCCGACTCGATGGAGCTGGCGATTATATAGGACTTGGATAAAGCGTCGACAACTGATGCGTCCCAGACCAAGCATTTTCCATGCTTCCATGGAAAGGTCGTTATGCCACCAGGACGACGACAGTCACCCCTGTCGAGCCCTGATGGTTCAAGGATGCTTGGCAAGCCGGTCTTTCCAAAGCATCTCTTAATTAGGGAGTTGATCTCGGCTTGTCCGGGTATTTGTTCTTATAAGTTTATTTTATTCAAAAACATTAACAAGTTGGTTCTTTCATTAACTTTCCATGTTTCAGCTGAAGTACATTTTTTCTGAACTATTCAAAAACTTGGATAAATTAGTCTCCACTTGTGCGTATTTAAAAGGCAAACTGTAACATAAAGATATTTCTAATTTTGATAAGTTTTGAAAAAAATGTGTCTAAATACAATTTTGAAATAAAATAATATTTTCTCATTTTTATAATGAAACAATTAAACCTTTTTGTAGATAAAACTTCTCTCTCTATACTAAACATCGGTTTAATTAGATGGGATAACTAAATTTGATAATCATCATATTTTACAAGTTTTTGAAATACATAAATTGTATTCAATTAATTAGAATTATTGATCAATTTGACGTTTTATATAATAATCAAAAAATACCTCATGAAAACGAAGATTTAAATAATAGTAAAATGTATCAGTTCGCCACGTTTTAAGATAATTCGTGTATAAACGATGCTAATTTTATCTACTCCACTTCGTTTCTTCAGCACATGCATTAGGCACTAGTCATAATTGAACCTTTCAAATCGAAATAGTTACCATATAGACGATAGTTTTCCATTTTTTTAATGTCAAAAGTTTCTTCTAGTTCCTTAGGAAGTAGTTTTTCAAGATTTTTTCTATATAAATGATTGTATTTCCCATATCTGAGTAACTTAATGAAATTTAAAAGAATTTATTTGAAGCCGAAGATTTACACTTACAAAAAACTGCCAAATGGTGATTGGTTCAAAATTAAAGTTTGTGCTTTGAATCATTATTAAAAACCACTTTTTATAAAATTTTATTTGTTAGGTTTAATTAAAAACTAGGACCACATGTTTAAAAAAGTAATTTACTGGTATTCATGAAGTTCTTAAGACATGGGTACAGAAAAAATTTATTGTTAAATCTCAAGATCAAATATCACTTATAAGCTTTGAAGAGGGAATTTTTTTGAAAAAATTGCATTATAGGCTTGGTTTATTACGAAGTATTTTTTCAATATCATTTGAGTTGAGTTGAGTAAGTATGTAAGTAAGTAAGTAAGTAAGTAAGTAAGTAAGTAAGTAAGTAAGTAAGTAAGTAAGTAAGTAAGTAAGTAAGTAAGTAAGTAAGTAAGTAAGTAAGTAAGTAAGTAAGTAAGTAAGTAAGTAAGTAAGTAAGTAAGTAAGTAAGTAAGTAAGTAAGTAAGTAAGTAAGTAAGTAAGTAAGTAAGTAAGTAAGTAAGTAAGTAAGTAAGTAAGTAAGTAAGTAAGTAAGTAAGTAAGTAAGTAAGTAAGTAAGTAAGTAAGTAAGTAAGTAAGTAAGTAAGTAAGTAAGTAAGTAAGTAAGTAAGTAAGTAAGTAAGTAAGTAAGTAAGTAAGTAAGTAAGTAAGTAAGTAAGTAAGTAAGTAAGTAAGTAAGTAAGTAAGTAAGTAAGTAAGTAAGTAAGTAAGTAAGTAAGTAAGTAAGTAAGTAAGTAAGTAAGTAAATAAGTAAATAAATTGTGTTTTTCCTTTTCATCAAAAATACTTCAATAGTTTTTTCATAATTGATAACATTTTATCAATAAATACTAAAAACTTAACAGAAAATTCATTAAACCAAGAGTGGTCACATATCAATTCGGTCCCTGTAGATGGAAAAGCAAATCTGACCAAGAAAAAAACTGATGAAAAACTAGAATAGATGGAATACAGCCACTAGATGTTATAGAAGCAAAAGGTAAGAAAAATAAATGATAAATAATTATTATGTTCATACACGTGATAAATCTATAAATATGTATTTTATTGAATTTCTAGTTGCCTACAGACTTATATCAGTGTGATATTCAATGTGTCGACATTTATGCTATGAATATTGTTCTGTTTGCACTGTAACCTTTTGAACCCAGTTCACTATTAGTTTTTTTAAGTTCAAACTTAGTTTCAATAAAAATGAGTTTTTTTCGGACACACAAGATGAGACTATAAAACTGTTTACAAACTTATGGTGCGGACAATATATATATAAGCACATTATCGACCGTGTCTTGAGCTATAAAAGTTCTCGAGTTCAAATATTTGAATTACTGCCTCAGTTGATTGGAAAGTTTTAAACAACTTCCGAAATAGTTGATGTAATACTTTTACTAATATACTTTCAAATACCTCAAAAAAAATTGAAGAAGTACTTGACTAATCTACTGGTTTAACAAAGTTTAAAAAAAAACGAAAATGAATGGCTTTTTGTCATCAGTTTTTTGCATTGCATTTCTTATTGAAAATATCATCCATTGCGTTCACTCCAAACATCCTTTTCCTCTTTGTCGTCAAACCAACATCGGTAAGCAAAATGTTGCTTTCGTTACAACAGTATTTTTTCAACGTTGCTTGCAACAAATCCTTGAAAGTATTTTGAGAAATAAATGCAAAAATTTTTTGTTTGAGGAGATTCGTTTTTTTAAAATGGTTGAACAAACATGTCAGCGAGAAGACAGCTAAAAGCTGGAAGATATTTAAATAAGACCCATTTAAAACCCACAAATTCATGTGTTTTCAGCAATAATTTATTATACGTAAAAAATTCATTTTGAAGTAATAAAATACAAACTTTTCAAACTTCATTAAAAACATTTATTGCTTAATTTATTTTAAATTAAGCGCAAAATAATAATTTAGCGCAAAATAATGAAATGGTTGTTATCCAAGAGGCATTTAACATCACGAACCCACGTCAATGGATCGACCACAACAGTAAACATTCTATAGTATCGGGTTTCTGAATCTAGTGGTTGTCTTTCAGACACTTCGTAAATAACGAAAAAAAATCATTTTTTAATAAAAAGGCTTTATTAAAATTATTTATTATCGAAAAATCTCCTTTTATTAAAATTTATCGAATATGGGAAAACTACTTTATTGAAACTTTTATTAAATATCAAATTTCGATTTTTTCCAGCAAGGAAATTTTTTTTTCAAAATCCGGATTTTTAATTTGACGTTTACTTACACCCTGTTGAAAAGCTGCTTAAATCAAATTTAAACTTTTCATATGAAATAACTCTGAAATTAAACTCGTCAACCCTGAAAAGATACTTGAAGAATGACAACCTTCAAAAATATTAAATTAACTCAAACAAACGCTAACACAAACATAGGCGAAATCTTTAATTAAGTTAGAAAGTACAATAACTTCTACAAACATGGTTGCCTCCGGTTGCCTTGAGCAACTGAAAAAAACCTGTTTTTGCCAAAAAAAATTCTTATGCGGTGAAATTAACTTTTATTATTTCATTTTCAAATTTTTTCAGTGTTTTTTGGAAAAGATGAAAAATTATTGGATTTTTAAATTTGAAACATGTATTTTAAAACAATTTTTTATTTCTACTTTAAATAGTATTTTGGGGCAAGGTAGTGGATTTGAAATTTGATGAAAAAATTATTTTTTATATAATCAAATTTATTTTGAAATATTTCAACAAAATGGATATTTAACTTTGAAGAATTATATAATAAACTTATAGGGAAAAACTCACAATTTCGATGAACCATCAACGTTTTATCAAGACGAAAACTTGTCGAAAACTATAGCTTTTTTCCATTGAATTTATTTGAAATATTTTTCGAGTTTTAAATTTAATTTTTTGAAGTTATATTTCAAGATTAAATAAGGTATTCTCACACAGTTACTTTGCAATAATAACTCCAAGCATTAATTAAAATAGATGAATATAATACAATTTCACTTCATGCAAAGCAAAATCAAATAGATATGTTTTGATGATTCATGAAAAGGTTCAAAACTCAAAACTATAGTTAAGTTGTTTTAAGAATAGTTGAATCATTTCGAAGTAAAAAAATATTTTAAAAAAAGCAGGTATAAGACGTATCTAATGCTAAAAACAACTAAATTACTAAAAAATTTCTACAATACTATAAGCCTTCGTAAAATACTATAAATGCACTCAACAAGAAAAACAAAATCAACAACACAGGCGTAGTGAGTGGAGACGACAGTAGTTTGGCAAAGTGGTTGAATGATGAGTGGAACAGGTTGAGAAAAATCGATCCTACGCTTCGAGAATTCCTCGTTTTTGATCTTCCTCAAGCTCCTTTCCTTACGTACCATCAACTCACACAACGTATGTAACTGTTTAATTGTATTGTATATAATTTTTTTAACGGCTGTATTGTTATGAATAAATTCAAATGAATTGAATTATATAGATGTTGTGTTTTATGTGTTTTTTTGTATCCTTATAAATGAGAAAAAACTGTTTCAAATTAATTGAGTTAGATGATGTTAAATAGCCGATAGTAAAAGTGAATGTGAAATAGCTAGAACTAAATTAACCTAGTACGAAATTAATTCGAATGAAAAAATAATTTATAATAGTTTCAGATTTTATAATAAAATTTTTAGCAACGTTTGAAAAAATTTTATTTTTTTTCACGATTAATAAAAGTTCTACAAATCAAAATAACGTCATTTAAATTTGAACTGGAAGTTATGTATTATTAGTTAAATTAATTGTTATTTTAGAAAATAGAAAACTAATATCGGAAAATTAGTATATTTAAAGTCGTTTGAGATATTATTCTTAATTTTTCTATTGATTGTGATCTTGAAGTCTTAGAGTTTCATGCCACTATAACAATATTCGTTATTTGTTTTTTTGGTTTTTTTATTGATATTAATCTATAAAAAAAAATATAACAACAATTTTTTAGTAGTTCATCATTTGTTCTACAGTATTTCACAATAGTTTATTATATAAAAACTATTTGTATCAAACACTTTTATTAACTAAATAATAATACGAAGCTTTTTGTAAGTTGAACTCACATTACCAAGTATAAAAACTTAAAGACCTTGTTAATAAAAGTGTTGGATTCAAATAGTTTTTGTTGTTAGGCTAGTTTAGTTAATCATAAAGTTTATTATATTTTTTTGCAAAACTCTAAACTAAAAAGATTTGTTCTCTTTTTAAGCAGTCCATAGCAGAGCACCTCTGACTGGAGGCTGTAGAAATTATTATTCACTTAATTAATTTAATATAAATTTAGATTTTTAAGCTTTGTTTAAGCTGTTTCCAACTAAAAAAAGATGAAGAAAAAAAACTATTGTTGGAAATCAATTTAGCAAACGCCATTACAAATTTCAAACGTTCATTTGGCCATCCAAAACGATTTTATGTCAATTTCATCAAACGTCCCGAAGATTTCCGGAGTAATAATCTTCAAAAAAATAGACTTCAATTTTGAGAAAGTTTCAATACATTCATTAAAACAGAGCTATACGTTTTTGTTACTTTCAACCTTAGAGTAGGGACAATAAATAAGATTTTATTACTTTTATCACTATGATATGTAACACGTTGAGTGTTTCAGGTTTCAGGGATTTATTTGGCATGGCATTACCATGTATAATCTTGCTACTTTTTTAGTTATCATTACTATTCATATAAGTTTTAGGTTTTTGTTATATTTTTGGATATTGTTAATGATTTTCAACTTTTTTGCTATTTTTTAAGTATTAAATTCTTAGTTATTATGGATTGTATGGTTTTGGACCATTAATATTTATATTATCGCAGCTTATAGCATTATCTTTTTTAAATATGTAATACCAGTTTTTGAAACAAGAGAAGCTTTGGTATTTATAGTATTCTTTTAAGTTATAAAGATGTGCAAAACTTTTATCAAATAAAAAACTGCTCTATATATTTTTTTTGTTAATTTATTTTAGAATAAAAAATCAAAAAACCATTCAACAGTCTACCAAGAGATAGGAACAAAAGAGATACAATATCTAGTCGGAGCTTACTCACCCGCCTTCAAAGTCTCAAGCGATGCCCACAAGATAATATACTTCGTAACCAACAACTATGACGACTCCCTGAGCAATGAATTAACACTCAAAAGCTCACATAGAGCCCAACCCAATTCAAAATACCAGAAATTGAAATCACCTACTTCAAAAAGAGCATCACCAAATAACATGGTTGTGATGCAGGTGAGAATGGAACATTCGTTTCTACTTGCAGTACTTCTGCAACTTAAAGTGTCTAGCATTGCTTTCCTGTATGATGCTTGCGGTATGTTTTGAATTCATGTCTTTATCAAAAAGTTCTTTTTTAAATATTATCTCTCCATTGTGGTTATTTTGTACATTATTCATCAAATTTTCAAACTTTTATTGATTATTGATTTTTTTATTGATTAATTTATATTTTAAAGTATTTTTAAACTTTATAGCGTTAGATTTAATCGCTAATTTGATGGAGAACTCAACGATTTCTGTGAAGCTCTTCAAACTCAGTTCTTCTGATTCAATCAAAAACACATTATTGAGTATAAAAAAGTCTCGCATCAACACTATTTTTGTTATGGTTCAATACAGAGATATTGACGAGATTCTTAGTATAACCAAGAAATTAGGTCTCTTGAACAAAGACTACACTTGGATAATTTCTGATTTGGTTATTGATTTAATTTTTTGAAGTTTTATTAGTTAAAAACTACCTTTCAGTATTAGTTGATTTGTATTTTATGTTTGACAGAATCTTAAAGAAGAAACTTTTGACGAATATTTGGAAACAAAAACGCGTTTTATCACGTTCAAGATACAGAATAATAACGTTGGAAAGTTTAGGTTGGAAACAATATACATTGTTATGAAGTAGTATATGAGTAAAACTATATTAAATTTTTCTGTATATGTTTTCAAAAATTTTTTAAAATATAATTCTTAAACTTTGGACAACCATGCTGAAGCAGCTAGTTTACCAACTAAAAATAATAATACAATTTTTGAAACTTATCCCATTAAGAATCACTATTATTTTAAACACTTAAAGAAACATGCAGACCACAACAATGGAACAGTCCATGACTTTGGAATCACTACTGGTGCTAAATGATATGCTCGAGAAACAAACTAAATGTACTAAATACAACCTCACTAACACCATGGAGAATTTAAAACAGGTTTAAACCATGGGCTCATGATTCGAAGTTCATTTGTATCTAAATAAATTCAAATTTGAAATTTTTTTTGCAAAAATTCTATAAATCTTGGTCATGATATTTATTATAATTATTTGTATTAAGTTGTTACTTGAAATATACGATTGCCCTATAAAAGCTTCCTATTCTATATACATCATTAAATTCTCTTCATCCTAAGTAACATTTAAGTATTCAAGACTATTTCTTTAGGTGAAAACAACCGGTTGCACGGGTGAGTTGTCGTTCGATGACAACGCTGTTAGACGGGGTCACATACTGGAAGCACACTTGCGTGCCTCCCTCAGAACATTCTTGGTTAATTTGATGCATGTGAAATTTATATGGGTAATGTGGTTCAATGATTCAAGTTTATGGTTCAAAATTTGTTTTTATAGCAATGTTTGAAAATTTTTTGTTTGTATTAAAAAACATTTTAGGATGCATGTTTTTCTATTTTAATCTCTCCATGAAACGATCCCAATTTGAATCATTGAAAGCCCACTAACTTTTCAATAGTGACCAGTCATCTAGAGTTTAATATATTTAACAATGGAACAAAAAAGTTTGGGGATACATCATTTGAAACAATTTCATCATTCGAAACTCAGATTTTTTTCTTTAAATAGTCAGTAAATAACGCTTTCAAAAACAAAATATAATGAAATAAATATCCAAACAACCCAGCATAATAAATACATTAAATTCCAGTTGGCTGAATGGAACTCAAGCAATGCTGAGCTGTCAATAAGGAGTAACGTTCGTCAGGGCTTCACAAGCCATCAGACTACCATTAAAGTGACTTCATTGCTGGTGAGTTTGTGGTTTAAATTGATGTTAGGGGGTTTTTAATAGGAGAATACGCATTAGGGATTTGGTTATTTCAAACAGTTTAAATCATTTTTTTGACTGCACAACACAAAGCTTTTGTAAGTCGAACGCCCATTATCAATGGAAGTGATTATTTTTATTCTCTATGGAGAGTTTACATGCGTCAATTATACGCCTAAGTGAGAAGCTGAATGCCATTCATTTTAAACTTTACTATAACTTAATCTTTAATGAACCTAATATTTATGAAATAATTTCTATTATTTGCCTTATCGGAAAAAACTTTCAAATAAGAGTTTCCTTCATAGAATTATTTCTCATGCATCTTTGCTTGTTCTTTATGATAAAGCTAAGCATGTTAAAAAGTATAGCTTTTTAATTAAAAAAAAACTCACATTGAAAGCTTTTTTCAAAGTTTACTTAATAAAAGACAAATTTCTTAAATAACGTTTCAATGCTTCTTAATTATACACATTGAATATAACAAAGATTTACCCTAAAATCGGATCATTAAAAATATTTCTCATAACTGTAAAGCAAAATACTGAGTTTATGTGGATTTATGCAATGATTTTTTCTGAAATCCATAATACTGAGACGGATTGAAAAGATTGTTTGAGAAATGGTGAAGTGTTTTTGAGGGCTGTTCAATCAAGTTTGCACTCGCAATCATATGGTCGTGACTCTAATAATAAACTATGAGAAAGTTGCTTTTACTTTTCTGAAACTCAGTAATTAAAATTCTTCTGTTTTGAAGTTTTTTTTCTTTCTTTTTACTGAACCAAAAAAATTTTATCTTTATTATAATGCAAAGTAATGTAACCACTACAAATTAGAGGTTTTTAAAACATTCCCGTCTTCTTATTAAAGGCATCATTTGAAAAAGTGTTGGTAATGGATAAAAGTTGAACAAGTTATTTGCTAAACTATATGAAGCTTTTCATACGTGTTTTTCACATTTTACAAGTATATTTCTAAAATGTTCAAAACAAGTATTTGATTAAAAAATTTTCAATTTTAAAATTATTCAAAACCTTCAACAAAATTTGTGGAAAATGGCTAGCATGTTATAATTTTTTATGAAAGAATGAGCCTTCTTTCCTTGGTTGTTTATAATCAAAATGAAAATTTCAGGACAACCCTTTTTTGATGTACAAACCAAATTTCCAAAAGTTCCATGGAAACGCTCGTTATCAAGGATATGTGGTTGATCTGCTGCTTCTGATGTCACGGCGTACCAACATGACTTTCGATATTGTTCTCACCCAAGACGGAAAGCATGGCTACAAAGATTCTGAAGGAAACTGGAACGGGATGGTTGGAGATTTGTTGGAAGGGGTAAGACATATTTGTTTTTAAGATAATATAAAATCAATCTAAGTTTAATCATATGATAAAACAATTGCAGAAGGCTACCATAGCTATTTCATCGCTGACTCTCAACTCAGAACGTAACCAGGTTATAGACTTCACAATACCATTTACTTCTTCCAAGATAAGTGCTTTAGGAATGGTACAATCTTCCAAGGCTTTCACCATCAAATTCACCGATCCATTTTCTACGGGAATGTGGTTGACTACTGTAGTTGTTTTGTTTGTTTTCACTCTCATATTTTACTTGATTGAGCGTTTTATCCCTTCTAATGAAGAAGTTAAAAAATCTTCGCAAGAAATTTCGACACCTATACATTGGAGAAGATTGAAAATCAATAAAAGAAATGATGAAAATTCAATGGAAATTCATAATAGTCATTCTGCTACAATCTCTTCACTTGACAATAATAATAAAACTTCCAGAGAAACCATTAAATCTTTCCAACAGAAAAAAGAAAAAGAGAATTCATCAAAAAGCACTTTTTTTGACGTATTTTGTAAAACATTCTCAACTCTTCTACTCTATAATAACACCCATAATCTACTTGAAACCAGCCGAACCACTTTGACATCGACCTTTCTAAGTATTGGTCTGCGGTTCTGTGCACTCATCTTGATCGTGATGTATGCGTCCAAGATGGCTGCGATAATGACGACAAACACTATTCAAAGTCAAAAAGGAACTTTAGAGGAATTGATGTTGCAAAAGGAAGCAAGGATGGGAACAGTATTGAGAAGTGAGATATCTTATTTGATTGAACATTCTTCACAACCACTGTACAAAAACTTGTGGCAAGTAAGATATCCATTTTAAAATATTTTAACTCATCAAAGAATTTCTTAAACTTTTTTGATTAAAATGAAAAAGTTTAGGAAGAATATTTTCATGGGCAGGTACTCTATAACAAGGAAACTTCAGGCTCCACTGAAATGTATTCCATTCACCAACAAACTGTTTCTGATCTTGTGGAGACTCAACAGGCTGGCATTGATAGGATCAAAACGTCTCCTTCCAAAAAATACTACTTTTTATGGCACAATCAAGGAAATAGGTTGAAATTAAAAATATGTTCGCATTAACTTTCAAAAATTATTACTTAATTTAAATTAAATATTAATTTTTTTTTCAAACATTATTATTTTCCAATAAACTCTTTTTTCAAGATATCAAGCTTCGATTGACAGTGGTTGTGAATTAGAAAATGTTGAAAGCCAGCAAACGTCGGCATACTTCTCAATCGGACTTTTTAAAAACTCCTCTCTCAAAGCTCTTTTTGACTCAGTTTTGTTAGAGTTGTCAGAAGATGGCTCTCTTAGTAAAATCGAAGAAAAGTTATAAAACATGGAAAATCCATTTATCATTTGCAGACAATTTAAATAAATATCTTTTCAGATGGTGGGGAAACAATGGATGTTTGGACGCAAACTTACAAGTTTTAATGCCATACAAAAAGCTCTTGATCAACGATTTCGCAGCAACTTTTGGTGTACTTGTGGTGGTAATTGTTATCTCTCTGGGTGTTTGCTTCATCGAGTATCGTATCGTCAAGAGGAAAAATGATCGCATCGATAAAACGGTACAAGCTCATAAAAACATTGATTATTTATTATATTCCATGAATAAGTCTAGTCTTCACCGATTTAAAATCCTGAAGAACAAGGTAGCAGCAAGAGAGGTGGAAGACAGATTGGAAGAGATCCAAGTAGACGACAACTGTTTGGCCTACAAATACCCACAATTGAGTCCAGCTCTCATTTCCAGACAAACTCAAATATTTTGATTATATGAATTTTGAAATACTTCAGTATTGTATCAGTTCAAGATCAATTCAAAAATTTAAATAAATGTATAGAAAGTATATATGTAGATGTCGAATTGCTTTGTCTATATAACTTTTTTGAGTTTAAAAAAATCCAAATTTTTTTGAAATTTTTAACAAAATTCAGTGAAAATTTCTATGAATATTTTAGACAATACAAACGCTTATTACATGTAAACGTTGTTAATGACTGGAAAATATACAAAACTTCGGGAGAAACCAAAAATTATGTCAACTTCTTGACTATCAAAACAGCCGATGGAACAAGCCCTGAAATTTAACAAGATGCTCATAACTATTTCAATATAACTAAAAAAGTACTGAAAAACCAACTAATTTTAACTGTGGTTTGAAGGAAAGCTAAAAATCGTGATATTTACCTAAAACTTTCAATGAAGTTTGCATATCATCCTCATTGAAAATTTTGCGCAAAAATGGTGCTGTGAAGGAAAACCTGAATAAATGTGAAAGAAATATATTATGTCGTTTAGAAGTTTTTTAAATTTTATAACTTGTTCTATATAGAATATTATCTTGATAGTGTAAATAAATTTTTGGAAAAAATATTCTACGCTTTTATCAAAAACTTATGGAAATACCATCATGATGAATAATAACTTGAGTGCTCTGTAGAGATTAGTCAACTATAAATCTAAAAAAATGCCGTAAAATTATCACAAAAGATACAGACAGATAAACTTTTTCAGCTTGCAAACCATACTAAACCTTATTAGAAAAACTTCATGAGCACACTTGGCCCAAGAACATCGCTTTTTGCATTGATGGAAGATTATTTTTTAAACTATTGATCCAATTAGATTATACTGCTGTACATGTCCCAGTAACTGGGTTTGACAGCAGTGGGTCTAGATTATTGATACTAAGATAGAGTGATGTATAAAAAAGACCATTTTATTTGGGACAAATTATTATAGACTGCCAGCCCGAGCTAACGTCCAACTTGAAATTATTGAATTCAAGATCTGTCGTTCACCACACTTGGGCAGTTTGTTTTGCCTTTGTCAACAAAAAGAAAGATCATCCGCCAAGCCAAATGACAACAATACCAAAATATCAGTTTGTCGAAACCTGCTACCGGAGTCTACTGTTATCCAGGTTATAACAGAAAAGCAGTCTCAATTAAGAGACGCTATTTTCGGTGCAGTTTAACGTAATGCCCAGGACCAAAGTAGAAAAAAATAACATTAAAAGATTGACTAATAACAATAACTGGTGAAAGAATAAAAAAGGTTATAAAACCACACTGAGCATCATTATCATTAGCCTGCTGAAAGCAGACACCAACTTGCACACATACAGCTCCAATATAACTCAAACAGAAATGACAAAAATGAAGTTTTGTTCAAACGGCAGTGATATTAAGGAAAACATTCAAAAAAATAAAACTAAGGTATTAAGTAAATACCAATTGCTAGATTAAGAAAAAGAGAAAAAGATAAAATTATAAGAAAGCTAGTCATAAATTCAACTGAAATAATAACAATAGTAAAACAAAAAACTTCACCTTGCATCAGCCAAAGAGGGTGACTTCTGTTGCACAAACAAGCGCACAGCTGCCAACAACTCATCGGCCTTGAATGATTCTATCAACTTGCTATCATCTTGCAGACGAATCTGCAAGCAAGTGAGCATACCATAACTAAAATGCTCATAGTTATTTTATATATCATAATAGTTATTTTTCAATATGTTTTATTGCAAGTGATAACAATACATTCCATATAAACGGTAAAAAATAATAGATCAGACTTGTAACTTGGTTTCATTGTAGCTGGTAGGAGTGGCAACAGAAGCAGCTTGTGGAGGGGGAGGGGCTGGTTTATCATTAGATGCAGCCATCCCAAACTTTATCAAATATCAACAAAAAGAATGAAAAGTTAGAATAATATAGATTTTTTTGCTCAAAAATTATTGGAGTGTATGATACTATAAGTAAGTCAAGCATGATGTGTCTTCTAACTGTAACCCTATACATCATTTCTTACTGTGGATTCTTTTGATTGAGGTGCATACACATATGTAAAACATTTTTATAACAAAAATTTGTATTTAAATCATTCTCATCATTTTCTAGGTTAACATAAGTTGCATGAAAAGTTAAATGATCCAACAAAAATAACCTTGGCTTCTCTATCTCTTTTATCTTTCTCAATCTGCTCTCTAACCCTCTGTCTGGAAGATGATTTTGTCATCATAATAATTGGTTAGCATATTGTTTCCCCTTATTAATGAATTACATAAGAATTTATTTTATTTTTGCTTCAAACTAACAAAGATTTTTTTTCATCTTCCTTATCCCTCCTTCTTTGGTCCAAAATTTTCTTCATTTCTATTTCATCATGCCTTTATGCATTTTTGAAAAAATGAATATAAAATATTTTAAAGATTTTTATTGTATTATTGAAACAACTAAATTAGAAAAGTTACTAAAAGCACAAACTTCTGTTTTGCTAAAGAAATTTCTTTTCCCATATTTCGACGATTTTTTTCTGTCTCAAGCTGCCTTTCTTTTTCTTTTTCTTCTCTCTCTTTTCTCTTTTGCTTCAAAAGCTCGTTTACTCTGAAAGTTTAAAATTGAAACTTGTACTTATTTTTCCTATAAACTCTATATATATAATTAATTTAAAATTATTTTTACTTGAACAGTTATTTTCAAAAAACCTCAATAATTGGGCTTGTTTTTCTCCTTCTGTAAGTGGTTTGACAGTTTCTGAAGATTCAGAAAATTTTGAATGGCCTGTTTTTGTGGCATGCAACTCTGCCAACTCTATATTTTGAAACAACTTTCCACAACTGATTTAATTATTTTCATTGTATTACACAACTATTATTAATTAAAAATATAAGTGAAATGAACTCCAGCTTACTCTTCACATTTGAGTGAATTTGCTGCTTTTGGTTCATCATTTGTAGCAGATGTAGCTTGAGATTTGATTTCTTTAATAAATAAAAAAACAAATTATTATTATTATTATTATTACATAAACTTATAAGAAGCATTTTGATGTAAACCCGTGTCGGCAGTAGAATCCAAAGCTGGGCTAGATTCTTCATGGCTTATAAGCCATTCCATTGCTGCTTCCACTCCATTATCTTGCGTTTCTTTTACTGCTTCTTCACTTGAAATATGGAAAAATTAGGATTCTTATTCAATACAAAGCCCGTTACATCTCATCCATATAGGACACTTTTTTAACTCAAATATGAAAAAAACTAACGCTCTTTTTTGACTGAAACCCATTTCTAACAACAAACTAACGGTATTAGACATTTTAGATATTCTAGAAAATAGAACTTAAATTTAGCTTTAATCGTCAGAGTCATCAAATGTTTATAATATTAAAAAAAGATTTGAAACCAGTTTTTAAAATGAACTAAAAATTGCTTTGTAATTTTTTGCTGTTTTTGTTTATATTTAAAGATTAAAAAAATATTCATTTGGTTGAACAATTTATTTATTTTTTTTATTTTAAAAAACTTTATTCACGATGTTCATTTTAATGATGAACATAACAATGTAAAAAAAATGAAAAGTTATTCGCTACAAAATAGTTACAAGTGCATATCCCTTTCCTAATTCGGTCTTTTTGTTTTGTTGCGAAACGTGGTCTTTACTCGCAAACATGGTTGCTCAAAAAAAATCTGTTAGTCTATTTGATTTGTTTAAAAGCTTTTAAAAATATTTTTATTTTATTTTTAAAACATTTTTATTAAAGAAAAAGGCTCTTGAGAGCATCAACTCGAGGTTGGCTCTAGTCATGAAAAGTGGAAAGTACTATCTCGGCTACCAACAAACGTTGAAAGCTTTGAGACAAGGAAAAGCCAAACTCGTAATTATAGCCAGCAATACTCCAAGTCTGAGGTGATATATTAAGTTTTCTTTACAACACCTAACATTTTTATGTAAGACTGCGTGTATAAAGGTGACTTCGGAGCCAAAGCTGAGAAGAAGTCTTTTTCATTTTCATTCTTTGGTTTATAGCTTACAGGTCAGTTAATGGAAATGACGTTAAACTCATTTCTACAAGTTAGATAAAGGTTAAGGTGGTTTATATTTATTTAATATACGATTGTAGCGTTGCGTTGAAGCACGGGGTTATACAACTGTTTTCATCTCAAAAAACTGTTTACAGGAAAAGTGAGATTGAGTATTATGCTATGTTGGGAAAAACTGGAGTTCACCACTACAATGGTAACAACATTGAATTGGGTACAGCCTGTGGGAAATATTTTAGAGTCACTACTATGAGCATTACTGATCCAGGTTTGAAAAATTTTTAAATAAGCTCAACCTTTTAGTAGTTTTTCTTTTTAAATAAATCAATTAAGTTTATTCAAGTTAACCTAGTCATTTTTAATTTTACAGGAGACTCTGACATCATCAAGACCATGCCAACTGAGGCAGCTGGTGCTCAATAAATGAATGTTCATTTGATACAATAAAATTGAAAAAAATTTTTAGTTTTTGTTTTTTTTTAAATTAATGTTGATGAGTCGCAAGGCGTTAGGTGGAAAATTTACTAAAAGGTCCGTTACTCTCATTTATCGAACTGGTGCCTAGGCCGTACATTTCGGTCTAAAATGACCTTTTCGTGCCGTCAGGTAATGCCTAAAGTAAATTAGTCTGGTCTGAAAGCAATTTGGATCAAATACTTGTTAACATATTAGCTAAAAGCGATGTGCAAGATTAACAAGTTAGATTGGTTCGATTTGAATTGTTGGTTCCGAGTGGAGAAGCTTTTAATGAATCATCAACGTATTTAATAGAATAAAAATTTTAGAGTAATGTAAAAATTTTAAGAAAATTTATTTTCACAAAGTAAATCAAAAGTGGAAAGACACGGCATAATTTAAATTGAAAAAGCATCTGGTTTTATATATTTTATTATTCCGAAGCGCTTGTATCATCAAGTTTTAATAAAATCATAATCGTCATATAATACACTTATGTTTATTGAAGATCATGAAGTCACTCGTGATTCGAACTCACATCATACTCGATAAAGTATATTTAACTTCCGAAAAGCTTCATGAAACTCAACTAATTTCAAACATATTTTATTTTTGTTTAATAATTATTTTAGGCTTGAAAAATCGTAATGTATAACAGTTTGACTAAACGTTAAAATAATTTTTATTAGCTACAAGGAATTCACTAAAATCATTCTAAAGTGCTGTAAAAAACATGAATAAAAAATTATTTAATTTTCATGTTGATTCAAATTTTATATTCTCATAAATACTAAAAATTGTTAAACTTTATTTCAATTTTAATTCGACACCACAAGTTATTATTCTTCAAAATTGTTTAAAAAAATTAGGATGCAGGTTTTTTCAAGATCATACTTTTAGGGATCATTTCTATAGTATGTAGTGCCAGATCGTCAGTCAAAACTGATTCTGGACCCAAACCCAGGATGACGAGTCGTAGCGATCGCTTTTGAGCGTGAAATGGACTAACGCATGTTGCGGCCTCGGGTCGTTTTGTGTTTGTCTGCAATGATCGTTCCTTGCCTTTTGAGGCTTGGAGAAAGCTTTCGCATTCCGACTGGTTCTTTTTTTACCAAATAAAAGTATATCTTTATTATGCACGTAGAGAAGTGAGATTGTCTGCGTGCGTGCGATTTGGAGTTTTTCTCTGGATATTTAAGTTGCCATTTTTTAACATTCTATCACTAAATAAATTAACTTATGGCGACATCCCGCGACTGTGGAATCATCAATGAGATAAATACTTTTTGATCTTTACTTCTCAATTAAAAGTTTCTGAAAACTTATTTTCTATAAGACCTTATCAGTTTACATTTCCATGTATGAAACCAGTGTTATTATTCTCATGAACTTTTTGATATATATAAGATGAATTGTTTACACTGAGAATTTTATATATTTTAATAAACATTAAAAACTATTTAAGTATAACTTGTGTTAATTATCTAACATTATGATAAGCTATGAGAGAGTTAAAGAACAATATATTAATACCACAAAAAAAACGAATAGCGTTGTGAATGGAAATGGAAGTTGAAGACCTGTATATCCTGAAGAATAAAATGCTTGAAGTTAAAGCCAGAATCAAGGTGACACCAAAAATCTGAATTTTTTGTCATATATAATCTTTGAATAGGGTATAGTTGATAATTAAATTTTTAAGATTATATTTCTTGAAAGACATCATGTATCAATTTTTTGTAAATTGTTATTGAAAATAACTTCACATATAGGCAAAATTTGATACTATTTTTTATTCAACTAAAACTTTCAACAAATTCAACTTTTTTATTGTTCATATTATAAGATTATATTTATTTTTTGCGTTTATAGTAACATACAATTTGGTTTTTCATTTAAAAATTTTTAAGAAGTTATGTTTTAAAATCAAGTTGGATTAAAAATCAAAAAAAAATTGCATGGAAGTATAAATGACACTCAAAACAGAGTTATTCTCTCATTAAGAACTTATTTAATAAACAGATGTGTATCTCCGGGGTGTAGGTCTGTTCCAAGGATATAAATTGAGCTAACTTAATTTTTTGATTCTTTTTTGATGACCGTTATAAAAATTTTAAAAACTGTATAATTAATATCTACTATAAATCTGATTTTTTGATTTGTGTTTTTATATAACGTTCAAGAAAGAAGTTTATTGGCATTTTTCTATTATCACTGCAATATATGGAAGCTCAAAGACTGGTTTGAAGAATCATGAATAAATACATTCACTAATTCATTTTTATCATATTAATAAAAAAATTATTTGAAAAAGTAAATTCTGAATATACTTGATGCAGATAACAAAAAGTTGACAGTTTGTTTTTTTTATTTTTTTAGTAGTATAATTTGTATAATTTTTGAATAATAATTCATAAAAAATTTATTCGAGAAGCTAATGGAAACGTTAAAAGTTAACATTTCTAGTAAATAGTACTATAAATGTTAACTTTTAACCATCACGCTTTAAGATTCTTTGTTTTTGTGCTTATCCGTAAAAAGATTTGATCGTTTTCTACTCAGAATGTCAGTTAATAATATACCTAAAGAATTGAGGCATTTAAGAGCTTGTCTTTCATGCTCTCTCATAAAAAATGCTGACCAATTTGAACGTGATGGTTGTGAAAACTGTAATCAGTATTTTAGAAAAAAGGTTTAAAATTTCATATATATTTCGATGAATAATTTTATTTTTTTATTGTTATATCATTCCAGCACAGTCATTCATCAGTATCAGATTACACAAGTCCCAGTTTTGATGGATTAATTTCTGCCATGACTCCCAGTGAAAGTTGGGTCTGCAAATGGCAACGAATTGGTTGTTGCTTTAGTTATATAGTTCAAGTTCTATAAAAATGAAATAAAACTTGTCAAATAATTACAGACAAGTTTGTTCCCGGAGTTTATGCTATTTCAGTAACAGGGAAACTTCCTTCAGATTTAATAACACAGCTAGAAAATGCTGGAGTCCATTATAGGAATAGAGATACAAGTACAACATTTACATAAAATTCATATTTTTTGCTTCTAAATTCAATTTTCATTATTTGTTTATCTTTACTTTTATTAAATTATTTTTACTAAGAGACTAATAAAGTTTCTAAAAAGTAGTTTTTTCATTTTGTTTCATGAAACTCGTGAAAAAAAAAACAAAAAAAAATGATCAAAAATTGTTTTTAGCACTTATATATATTCTAAAGTATAAGTAGCCTTTTACTTTCTTTGGGAATGAGGATTGGAATACTTTGCTTAAATCATTATTATCACTGCTTATAAAATTGATTTCAGATACTAGATTACTTCTGCTATTACTTATGTTTAGTATGTTGAGTCTTACATTTGAGTAATTATTAATTATTTTATATACTGTTATTAAGTCTCCTTATACGCCTTTCCACCAAAGTTGTTAACCTTAATACTTTCAGTAGTTCACTATATCCGCAGAAAATTTTCTTTTTCTTATTATCGTACCCCAGTTACCTTAAAGAACTGGAGGATTCCAGATTTGTACACAATATTCTAGATGAGGTCTTATTAATTTTTTATAGAGTGCCAACATTGTAGTTTTTCTTCTAGTGAGTGATTTCTGGTAATCCATCCTATAGTTTTGTTAGGTTTAGATATAGAATAGTCTATGCTATTCTCCTGGTTTAAATTATTGTTAGAGAAAAGTCCTAGTTCTATTTCTTTTTTGCTATCATTAATGTTATGGCCGTTCAATTTATGACCGTTGTTATAAGGATTATTATCGTAATTGAGATTAACTAGTTTGCAATGTTAAATGGGAGAAGCCAGTTCTTTCGCCATTTTTCAAAAGTCTTTAAGTCTTTCTCAATCGAACGGTGACCCTTGGCATTTGCAATCAGCTTGAGCTCATTTACAAAGAGTTTTGTTGCATTGAGGATTTCGTCGGGCGGGTCGTTGATGTAGATGGCAAATAATAGTGGCGCCATAATAAATCTTTGAGGTACTCCATATTTCACAACCCTTTCTTTTTTTTTGCAACCATTCACTGAAACATACAATTTGCAGTCTTCCAAAAATGCTGAAATGAATTTCAGTATTTGATGGATAATTCCGTATACCTCTAACTTTTTTAGTAATCGCTGGCGAGGGATTTTATTGAATGCTTTACTGAAGTTCAAATGAAAAATATCTACGAGGTAATTATGTTCTAGTAAGATCATTGCGGGTCAGTGCTGTCAAAGAGGTTTGTAAGGCAGACCGGTTTGTTAATGAAACCATGTTGGTGAATCGAAATTTTATTAATAAAGAATGAAGTGAAATGGTGTCTAATGATTTTTCAAGGATTTTACATATGGTACAGGTAAGGGATACTGGTCGATAATTGCTGGTATAGGATTTGTTTCCTTTTTTAAACAAAATAAAAGGTGCTGCTTTTTTTCAGGTACTCGGTGAGTCTCTCTTTTGCAAGTAATTGTTGAACAGTATTTTAAGGCTATAAACAAAGTCTGCTCCTTTTTTAAAGCTTTGATCAGTTTAGGATGAATTGTGTCAGATCTTAAAATTTTATATATATTTTAAAACTTCAATTCCTTCACAACATCTGTGTGTGTAATCAATAGATTGTCCATGTTTTCATTAGTTCTGTGACTGAACTCAAGAATATTTTCAACAGGCTTCTGGATATAGACTGAAGACATTGTTTCAGCTAATACTTCTGCACTTTCGTGTGGGGTATTATTTTTTGTGCCATTTGACTTTTCTTAACCTGGCACTGTAAGTTTTACTTCTCTGCGGTGTCTCAAATTGGCGTAGAATCCTTTATTTTTTTTGAGATTGCCGCATATTTTTTCCCGTATTTGATTCTGGCTTTTCTTTCATACTCGTAAAATTTTTTTTCTTTGTTTAAAGTTGTATTTAAATTGAAGTTTGTTAAATTATTATAAAAAAATAGACCAGAATTTTCTTTTGCCTTACGCCTATTGTTTAGATGCTCTAGAGTTCCAAGGGGTGTTGTTGATGGAGCTATCAAAAGTATTGTTCGATGAGAGTACTATATTGGTTATTTTGCTTTAATTATCGTGTATTATTTTTCATGGAACTTTTACGTCATTGTTGTCTTTATCTTATTCTTTTCAGTATTGTTTAGAGAGTTTTCTAGTATTTCTTCTTCTTTAATTCTGTTCCAATATCTCATCAAACTGTCACTGATATTCATGAAAGGTTTGGAATTAGCTTTTAAACCATCTTCTTCCTAACCTATTTTTCTCAAAAACCTAAAAACTTTCTTCTTTAAGCAGTTCATAGCAGAGCGTCTCTAAACGACGCGTAAGAGGCACTATATAAATAATTTATTATTATTATTATTATTAAACCAATTTTGATACATTTGTGGTCATATTTTCCAAAAGGTGCAAATAAGTTGCATGTAATGTAATGCGGAATATATAAAGCGCTTTTCCTTATAGATCAAAGCGCTTGCTACAACTTTAATGTAACGAAAACACACTGTGGAACAGGTGCTAATTGTCGGCCCACGTGGGATTGAACACGATAACTTTAGTAAATTAGTCTAAGGCTCAACCATTGAGCTATAAGGACCGGCATGATTTTAGTAAGGCTTCGTTTGTGTAAAGTATCTGATCTAATAAACTTTTCTGCACCAACTTATGCTCAAAATTCTTTCATGAATGCTTCCAAGTGATTTTTCCTACAAAGATTTCATCATACCTTATACACTTGTCTGCTTATATACTTTTAAAATCCTTTTTCACACTTCTACATCAAATAAAAGGAATTTTTAATACATTTATTAAAAACCGAAATCTATAATTTTCGATAAGTTTAGCCTTATCATAAAACGTTAGCGTTTATAATGTATTAAAAATTTCTCTTATTTGATGTTTTTGGTTACAAAATATTGAGGAAAAATACATACGATGTCTGAAAAATTAAAAGTATAGATCAAACTGAGAAAGTTTTTTTGCACAAACTAAAACTATTTTATAGTTTTTCAGATACAAATAACTAATGATTGCTTTTCTTAAAGTTTAATCCTTCATGAAAAAACATTTTAAACTTCAAGATCTGAATCCTATTAGTTTTTAAAAGTTGATAAAAACAACTTGATCCGTAGAATAGCCTAAATCAAATAGTATACACAAAGTATTTAATTATCTAAATCACGCATCTTTTCGTTAATCTCTCACATTGCCAAGTGAGAATGTAAGACTTACGAGAAACTTCGTGGTTTAGATTAAAAAATACGTTGTGTTTGTTTACCTCAAAATTTAATGAGATTTTGAATAGAGAACGATTGATTAAAACGGTGAGGTTTTTTCAAACTTGTGAGCACAAACAATAATGAAATGGACCGATGAAAGTTAGAGCGTGGAAAGAAGTCAGTGACGCCTTTAAAAAGGGAAAAATGCTGACTATAATAAAATGATACTGATATTTCAGTATTTCTTGATTACTCGGTATCACGCACAACTTATTTATTTCTTTTCAAAAGTACACATTTGGAAAACATCTTCATTAAAACATTCTAAAAAGTAACAAAACAATGATGAAAAAATAGTCTCGTTTCATTTGATGGAAAGCAGAATTTTTATATAATGAAATACTAGACAGAATTGCACAAAAAAGTAAAAATGACCTGAAAACAGATCATCCTTATATATAGTTTTATAGAATTTGATATTTTAATACTTGTAACTATAAGCTACTTGTAAAACATGTATTTAAAAGCCTCAAAGCATAAATCGACTCTACAGTATAAGACGAATAAAAACGAACTCAGTAAATCAATAAAACGTATAGACTTAATATTTAAATACTCCAAAAAGTATAAAGAACTCACGATCTAGGTACAAATAAATTACACGAGATTGAAAATAACATAGAAAGTTGAAGTTAGTACGCGAGGTAGATTAAACCAGGTGACTATTTGTAACCTCCTGCGGAGTTTCTTTTGAGACTGCAACACAAGATGATCGATAAGGTGAGGGAGAGAAGCTGTGTGGAATAAATTATTAGCTAATTTCTTGGAAATAACTTAGAAAATATGTTTATTATATCTTTTTGGATGGGTTTAGATTTTAATCTTAGTGAAGAAATATAGTTTGGTTAAAATATAACCGATATTTAATTCTAAAATGAAGCTCATAAGCATTTAAAATACCTACCTGCACAGCAACGAATGATAATTCAGTGATCATGAGCACTTCTACCAAAAACTTCACCCATGACAAGATGCTGTCCTTGCAACCCTGAAATATAGAAAAAAATAGAATTTGAAATGTCTGTATGCAATAATATAAATATTTTTTTTTGATTTTTTGAAAATTACTTTAATTATAACCTATACCACATAGAATATCTGGTTTTTTTAAAAACATCAAATGTTTTGTTTAACTTTAATTTCGACTAATAACTTTAACTCATAAGGAGTTTTTGAAAAAAACATTTACTCGAAAGTTTTAGCTTAAATTTTGAATAAGTGTGTATTTAAACAAAATTTTTGTTGTTGAAGCTAACAAAATAATCTTATATATATATATATATATATATATATATATATACGAACATCACAAAGAGGCAATATTTTGATAAATTTTTTTATACAACTAAAAATTTCGACAGACTCTACTTTGTCATAACTCATTAGTATTTTTTCATATAAAATATATATAATGAAGATATATATAATCTAATTATATTATACTGCTCTACATGTCCCAGTAACTTGGGTTGACAGTAGTCGGCCTAGATTACCGATACTATTTTAGAGTAATTTATAAAATAGGCAATTTATTTGTGACAAATTTTTTAGACTGCTAGCCCGAGCTAATGTCCAACTTGAAATTATCCAAGTCAAGATCCACCGTGCACACAGTTGGGCAGTTTGCCAAGCCGTTGTCAATAAAAAAAAAGATCATCCGCCAAGCCAAATGACAACGATACCAGAATATCAATTTTTCCATAGCTGCTACTCAGGTTTCGGTTTTCAATGTTATAACAGAAAAGTAGTCTCTACTTAGAGACGCTAAGTAGGGTGGAGTTTAACGTCATGCCTAAATCTATTTTATGGTAATTAATTGTAGTCTCTACTTAGAGACGCTAAGTAGGGTGGATTTTAACGTCATGCCTATATCTATTTTATTGTAATTAATAATCCAAAATTTTTGAAATTGTATTCAAAACTTGAAATATCAATGGGTAGTTATTGAAATAATCAAATGAAAACACTTTTAGAAGTTTATTTTACTCGAAGAATTAAAATAATTATTAAAAACAACATACTTTATTATAAGCTATCATCTTGTTCTGGAATGAAACACTTTCTTTTATATCATTATTGTTTCCATTAGGTGTATTTGATGGGTGAACACATGCGACATTCTTGCTCGATCTAATGGCATAAAAACCACAACAAGATGATGGCACGAGATTGAATGCATTGTGGTGTTCTGAAGTCGTTTCTTTATCGTGTGTCTGACCATTATATAGCTTCAAACTGTTATTGAAGGCTGTGTTCCAGAAGTCAGAAGGTCCTTTAGATCCGCAACATTTGAACTAAAAAGTTGAATTATTATTTTAGTATGTATATTCATGTACTCAAAACATGCTTTAGCACAACACAGCGACTATTATACGCACTAGTCAAACTCTCTGAACTCATTGTAGCACATCTGATACCAATTCACGAAATTATAAATATTAACAAGAAAAATAAATCTCCAAAAAAACTAAATATCCAATGAATGGAAATATGAAGTAATTTTTGTTTTAGGCTCAGTTTGATAATCACATCGCGGATGGTTGCTTAATCGCTTCAAATCGTAGACTGCTTTTTAACACTTAAAAACATTAAGATATTCGTTTGTTGCAATAGAATACACATTTATAAAAAAAGCTATGAAGAATAACTTATATTTTGCCTCTGGTTGACTCGAATGCCGAAAGGTAAAACGTGCCTAGGTGTATACAATTTGAACCGATTAGTTGATCAAACTATGAAAACTTTTTACTTCATGCTGGAACACAAATCATTCAATAAAAAACTTCTCGAAGCATTTCGTAAGAAAAACTAAGCTTTGTGAAATTTGAATAAATACTTTTTGTGAATCATATAAACATGATAATATTTCAGTTTTTAGTCTTCAAAAAATTAGGATTTTAAAGATACTTTATTTTAAAGAAACTAAAATTTTCGATAAGTACAATCTTGTCATAATTCATTATCATATGATATTTTTACCAAGACGAAGCTTTTCGATATGTTCTATATTCATCATCGGTAACTTTGGGTACGTTTTTCGTACAACTTTGTGAGGCTATTCTACTTCATCACGAATCTTACTAAAACTCCATAGTTTCTTTCAATATTCAAAGCATGTACGGTATTTTCTCCGTGATGAAACTCAAAACACTTGAAAGTTTATTCAAACTATTGTTATAAACTTGAATGTACTTGATTCTAACAAAAACTTTTATATTGCTCAAATAAAATTTTTCCTTGATAAGTATTCTAGTATTACACTACTAGGTCAAGGAATTGTAGTTTCACGAAATACTTGTGTATATTTTCTCTTTTGTAGATTTTAATTTATGCTTTTAGGAAGATCTATAAAAGTGTTATTTCAATCAATCAACTTGAATTTATAGCCAATTTCCTTTACAGTTGCCAGGCCTATTAAACACAATCTATATACATAAGCTTTATACTGCATTAAAACGTTATAGATAATCAAATAAAATAGTTTTATTTAATGATATTTAAAAAGTTACCGTAATCTGTAAATGATCCAAAGGTTCATTAACAAAAACATTATCTCCATACTTTGTGTTTATAAAACTTCTAATATTTTCTTCTGTTGAATGCTTTAGCTGCAATAAAAATGATGAGTTCAAATAGCCTTTAGCAATAGTTTTATTTCAAATTAATGGAGCTTTTTTAAATAAATTTATTGCAATAAACCCATTAAAAATGATTTTTTAAATACAGTTTTTTACCCATAGTTATTTATATATTGGTGAAAATTAAATTTTTCAATTATATGTTCAACTGTATGATTATTTTCAATTATGAAAAAGTAGGTGAAATACAATACACAGAAAACTTAGTTAAAACTTTGGTACATTGCTTGAAAAAATAAATTGAGACTAATTTGATGTAAATGTTATGAGCTTTTGAAATTTTTATGATTTATTTTTTTTATAATGAGGAAATTTTAGATACATTTTAAAAAAATAAATCAAGAAAATTCAACAAAAAGATACATAAGATGTCTCTAGAAAAAAGCTTTCAAAAAATATATTTTTTACTGGAATATTCCTTAGTAAGTTTGTATATAGGAGTATTTGATAACACTGAGAATAATAACTTTAATTCAATTGAGTTATAAAAATGGAATAGTGAAAAAGATTCTAATAAAATTCGGTGTGGTATTTAAAAACAACCTCAAGATGTTAAATTAAAATTTATTGTGTTGATTAATTTCAAAACACTCACATGATTTCGATAAATGAACAACCAACAAGCAGAAGCCATTTGAGCCATCAAAAATATCACCAAACAGCTTATGAACTAAAATTGTATAAATAATACTCAATTCCCTTTAATCTGTTATTACTTAAATATTAAAACTTAAATTAAACATTGTTTTTTAAGTATTCAGAATGAATATTAATCTAATATTTTTAAGAATTATACATTCACTCACTACTCCAAGCAATGAATGTGATTCTTGAAAAATAGAACAGCAACCAACAAAACCAATGAGTGTAATGATGATGGACAAAGAGATGAAAAAGTAGCAAAAAAACTGAAAAGAAACTCTGAAATCTGGATAAGCCACAGTTATCATGTGGTTAAAAGTGGGATCCATTCGCAAGTAAATTGAACCACAAAGAAGCACAATTCCAGTAAGCTGTTTAAAATATTGATTTAATTTGTGAAATTATCTTAATTAAATGAAATTTAAAAATATAAGTATGAACATACCCAGATAAGAAAATTAAAAAAGAAAGCGATTCGCTTTGAAAGCAATAAACAACCTCTTAATGCCATTGTATTAAAAAATATGAACGTTCTCAATCTAAACTCGATTTTTTAATAAAAACGTTACAGTATATGCTTTTTTAGTTTAAATTCGAACATCCGAAAGGGTGAAGCATCACAAAGAGGATATCTGCAATAGTACATGGTATGACTCATATTTTTAAATCTCATGCATATTCAATAGTATTCATTTAAACAAACGTTTCACTATACGATGTGTAAAGAATTTCGTTTCTAGGAGTCTTAATTATTAGTATTTATGAGAATTTTGTTGAAATGCATTTTAAAAAAGCTGTTTGAAAGATTTTTACTTTTATAGCTTGCTGTTAAATGTTTTTATTTGTTTTATGAGAACCACAAGTAAAAAATTTACAATAAATATTAAAATATTTTTTGGTATCATCAAGTCCACTCAAAACTATCAAAATTTTTATCTTTTAAATTGTCAAATGTTTTTTATGAATGTAACCTGGTGTTCTAATTTTACTTTTTGAGATATATATTCTATATTTTTTATAAAACTTCTGTATGTCTTAAAATGTTTTTTTACTTGACTTAAATATATCGAACAAAAAGCCCTAATTTAAAGTTAAGCGAAGCATGAAGTGTAGTTTATTCGGGATTATTTCAAAATAATCAACATACCAACGGTTTACTGAAAGTTTTAAGCTGACAAACGACTTAAAAATCCAGGCGCAAGGTTTAATCTATCAAAATTAAAATAAACTAGAAAATCAATAATAAAGTTATAAGATAATTTGAAAGAAACTAATTCTTGTAATTCTTGGACTTTCAACCACTAGGTCTACTTCAAACAAACCACTGGAGGGTTAAAGGAGAAAAATTGTGATTTATTTAGTGGTTAAAAGCTGAAAAATCAGAAAATACAAGATGTGAAATCTTGGAGATTCTTGTAGTTTTCATCAATTTTTACATAAAATATCTTTTTAAATTTTTTTTATTCCGTAAAACATATTTAAAATTTTTAAAATAAATAAAAATGCATTTAATTAAATCGACAAAACAGAATAAAACTAAAAATTTTGTTTTTCTCAACTATTTTGATTATAATATTACCAATTTTATTTTAAAGAAAAGTTAAGATGGAAAATTTAACTAACTTTTGAACTATTACATGAAAAATTTGTATTTATTTCTATAAACATTATCTATAAAATTCTAATTAATTTTAAAAATAATTATTTATTGAAACTTCTATATTTAAAGCTATAATCGTTAAAATAGACAAAGATTAAACCCTAATACATTGGGATTATGAAAGGGTGAAGACGGAAATTGTTATTAAGCACAAAACAATTATCCTGTCCGGTGGCGTTCAAACCTTAGATCTATGTAAGTCTATTATTTTAGATTTAGATTTTAGACTGATCACAAAGATAAAATCAGCTCGTGTCTTACTGTGTCATTGAGTTTCAATGAACCTATCGCATGTTCCGCTTGACAATGCAGTGTTTCCTAATTCTTTGGTCTTCAAATACATATACTTAGTTTTTTTGTATATGAAATAGTTCCACAAATTGAATCGATAATATAAAAGTAATATAGAGTGAAATTACACTCTGAATAAGTCTGAAAAATTCAAAAAGTGACACAGAGGTAAAATGTGATTCAAAATTTTGATAGAGAATCTCTAAGTTAGAAACAGTGAAAAATATACGAAAGAGAATTATTGTTAACATTATTTGCATTATCAGTTATAATGAATGAAATAAAAAATAACCTACACTTACATTAAAACTAAAATGACGAATGCAAATACGGTTAACGAAAATAACGAATAAGATGCAATTTTGATAATAATTGGTGTCACCCAGGCATTAAAAAAATTTTTATTAATTAAAAATAAAAAAAAAAACACTAAAGGTTAATAAAGTTCTATATCGCTACGAATTTTAAATTTTTTCGAATTATAAGGGATGTTTTTAAGCATTTTGAAAGTTCCATTATGCAGATAGCATATGTATAAACTGAAAATCTCTGCATCAAACAGCGATTCAACTAATGTTAATGACGCTGGAGTTTGAAGTGCAGGCAAGTTATGTTTGTCAGTTTAGGCATCTTCGTCTTTATGGACCTTCTGTATACATTTATGACTAATTAAATAAACCATGAATGTGAAACAGCGATGTTTGTAATGCCATTACTATTTATTTTTTTTTGATATTAATTTCGTTAGTTAATTTCGTTCATTATTCAGTTTGTAGTCAATTACGTATTCTCATATAACTTTTGATTCTTCCCTTTTTTATGTTCAGTTTTGTCACTATTTTGCAAAAAAAACACTGAATACTACAAGATGTAGAAGACAAAACGCTCCAAAAAGAAGACTTGTATCGTTGATTTATTTTTTGAGGCAATTAATATCTCAAGTCACAATTTTTTTTTTTTCGAATCAAGAATCTTTTCGAACGAAGCGTTAATCTTTTTGCTGTGTTGTGATCAAATTAACAATATACAAATAATACATTGGTGAAAATGGAAATTGAGTTAAAAAAAAAAAAAAACTACACTTAAGAGAAAGAGGAAGGAGAACGGAAAGAGGAAAGAATGCTGGTAGCATTGCCATGGACAATTGCAAAGGAAATCTTCTGGCGCAACCATATTACCTTCAAAGGGTCCCCAGACGCCTCGATAACTTTTCTGCCTAACTCCTCAACAAAGCTGCTGGTTGAAGGTCCGCAGCAACCCGTTGTGTCGAATGCAACGGGTTGAAAATGTAAGTTGTTCACCAAGCCCTGATATTTGCGGCTTCTTAATATTTCCGTAGATTTTGGACTGGATCTTGACTCGATGGAGCTGGCGATAATGTGAGACTTGGAAAAAGCGTCGACGACTGTTGTGTCCCAGACCAAGCATTTTCCATGCTTACAAGAAAAAGTCATTATGCCACCAGGACGACGACCGTCACCCCAAATTATATTTTATTTTTCATTAACAATTTCCTCAAGTCAATGCAATCAGATTTATTAAGCATATTCTTACAAGATTATAGTCAAAATGTCTTTTGCATAACTCTCGGCAATACAGGTCTGAAAAGTAATTTATTTCAATTCAAATATAAGAATAAAACACTATTTGATATTTCTAGTTGCTATGACGGTGAAGAAATTTTTTAGTTCATTCAAACGACGAAAAAACGTCCTCGAAAAACTTCGTTCAAACTAAAAACTAGCAGTGTTTTTCTAAATTGAATCTAATTCGTTTTGATAATAATTTGATTCCACAAAATGTATTTTTTTCAAAACAAAAATCCCACTTTAAAACCTTTGTCTCTGTTCCCTGAGTTTGCTGCTGACTTTCAGACGATTTAAATCGTTGCATTAACTTATTAAAAATGTCAAATTAACTCAGATATATTAAAATAATTAACGTTTAAAAAATGAAATTTATCTTCTATTTATTACAAAGCTTTTAGTACAAAAACATCTGTAGTCATATTGACGCTCTAATAATAGAACCAAATTGTACAAAATTTATTTAATAAATGCCGGTTATAACAAAATCTTTTAACAAGAGCGATATAGTTGGTAGAAATTTAAACCTAAAAACTTATATTGGAAAATATAAACCCTAACAAATGCAGATAATAGATGTAGGTCTTAGAGTTTTATATGCAACATCGAAAATCGTGCAAAATTTTACCAATTGAACTAATAAATAAAAGCCAGAAATTAAATAACGACTGTTCATTGTTTGCAAGCAAGCTTAATACTAATCGCGTTTTCTTGCATTTAAATAATTCGTGAAAAGATGCAAAAATTAAATAAAATGAACATTATATTCTCATGATAGAATCCAACAAAACCATTTTATCTATTTAATTAAAGCTAACTTGATCTTAACGCTACATTTTAACTTGCATATACAAAACTAGATCATCTTCATATGAGACCGTCAAAAAAACAAAATATGAATCCAAAATAACAAAATTATAACGTTATAGATCCAACCATTCATAAAATCTCATCGAAATTTCAACATAAATTCATTTCAAAAACACACAATAAATATTTCTACGTTAATCGCAGACTACATCACACTGCTACTGAGATTCTCACGATAGAAAATTAACTATAGACTTTTTATTCTCTTGCAACCAAATGGTCGCAAAGAACACAAAAACACGGTTGTGTAAGACTGCAGCTCAAGACAGCAGATCAGAAGGTATAATTTCTGTGTGCATAACACACTGCAGAATATCCATAAAAAAGCCGCGCTCATCCATCAGCATTTCAAGGTAGATGTAGTAAGAAAAAAACAGTCTGGCGACTCAAACAACCTATTTCAAACATTTATCAGCAAGTAAACAAGAAACCTCACCAGAGATGAGTCACAACGTGCCGATTATGGAACATGAGCATGTAGAAATACTGAGCGTTCAGGCTTATCGCGACAAACCAACTTTATCTCTTAAAGTGGCACCTACACAGACTTCCAAACGTTGACAAGAAGACTGAGTACAAACAGCAAAAATCAGAGTTGAAGCATTGCTGATGTAGGATTTTTTCTAACGAAGACAGTCTTTAGGTGCAGTCAGAATCTTTTCCGATTTGAGCAATCAACTGCGGTTTTGCAAATATGCCTATCAGCATTTGCATCCTAGATAGCAATTCCACCAGTTTCAGTGAAAACCACGCCATCTCAATGCCTAGCAAGGTAAAGACATGCACGAGCTAGGTATACTTCAAGTCCCGCCATATAAACACTTGGTCGGTTGTGGCATCATTGCCCTTATCGATCGTTTATCGAAAATCACACTGACAGCTCGATGTACGTATACAAAAAAAACCGTGCCAAACTTCCCTCAATCGTGGTCAAAAGTTAAAAGTCGTTTTCCGAGGGCAGATTTCTCAAAAACATGCCAATCATCAGACGAATGTCAGAGGTCTCCTATGAACTAAAGTTTTAGCAGGGCCCAGTTCTAAACGATGCACCAGTTATCAATAAAACAGTGATAAATTATAGCCATAACAGTTGACTAAATGGTCTTTGAGATTCCCAAAAAATCATTGTCTAAAAAATATTTTCAAACATCACATCATGTGATAGTTAAGTTGGAGAATTACCAGTAGATAATATCATATCTTCGGGACTACTCTGCTGCTTGATAATTTGTTTCACTTCTTGTTGCTCCTCTTGTGAAAGATGTTCTTGTAAAAGATGTTGTAATTCAATCTCATTGTTCTTGTAATCGTCTTGCTCCAAAGATTCTGATTGCATGACTAGTTTATTGGTACTGTCATAACTACTTTTATGTTCAACAGATTTCGACTTAGATGTACGTGCGAAAACGTTTCTCAATTTATCGTTTTCTTTGGTTTCCTCATGTTTGTATCTATTATAACACTGCGATGGCAGATGGTGTTTTGATGAAATATGTATAGGGAAGATGGATACAGGATGTTGTTTACTTCTCTTCTGGAGGGACCCCAAGGAATTGTTGTTCAGTATGTTTCCTCCACTCTGACACACCGAAGGAGGAAAGCCTGGATAGAAATTAAACAGAATTGAACTAAATTTAAGTTTCTGAATATATTGATTATATGTAATGTTTTTGCGAAATTTTCTAAAAAAACATTCTGAAGCTCAAAACACCTTGACTTGATCAAATAGTTGTTAATCTTTCAAGTCATATTTTACATTTGAACTATTTTTATTATTTTTCGTAAATTTCTCATAAAAGTTTATGCAAATATCAAAACATTATTAGTCTTATAGCATAAAAACTTGAAAAACAAATAAAATAGCAGATAACAAATATATCTAAGTTGGAATTTCTAAAAAAAATGAAAAACATCAAAAAATATATACACCAACTATCTAAGTTAGAATTGTAGTAAGCTCGAGAGATTCCTTGTTTGAAAGTGGCAGAAGAGAAGGTGGGTGAAAAGGATGACAAAAGGGTACTTCTGATGGGGCTTGTGGAGGCGGATGAAAGGCAAGAGTCAGTGTAGAAAGATGGAGATGGACACCTGTGGGAGGAATGGAAGGGAAGTGGTCTCATTAAGCACCCTTGTCGCTTTGATGACCCTTTAATCGGAGAGACGGGTCTTAGTTGGTGCTCTAGGGAGCAGTGAATTTTGTTGTAAGGTTGTTTGCGATAGGCGCGGTGTGAATTGAATGATTGGGCAGTTTTTTGATGGGTGTTTTGCTGTTCTTCTAAAGAAATTTGAAGTTTATTTATAAGATATGAATTATTAATCAAAGGCTTTTGTTCTTTAGAAAAGTCGTTTTGTTTTTTGATCTTTTCTGTTTCTTGTTGTGATTCATGTGATGGTTGTCGATTGTTGTGTGAAAGATGCAGATTTTGTTTGAGTTGGGACAAGTGAAGTTGTTGCACAGTTTGATTTTGCAGTTTCATCAACTCTTTTCTCAACTCAGCTATTCCACAAGCTCTATTCTTGAGAAAAAGTTTTTGTGCCGCCAAGGAATCAAGTTTCATCATCAAACCATCACTAGCTCGTCTTCCCTTCCTGAAATTGTTAAAGTCATTGGGATGAGGTATTGCAGAAATCAAATCACAAGGCAACTCATCCTTTGTGAATAGTTTTTCAAGATGACTGAAAACACTAGACACCGAAGTGTCAACATCGATGTTAGAATCGATAGAATTGCACGGATGACAAGGAGGACGTTGGGGGAGGTGTAGTGAGAAAGGTCTATCCTCTTCAGTCTCCACTCCTTCATCGATTGAACTTTCTGCCAACATTTTTTTTCTTCTTGAAGCCATTTCTACCCTGGGAGACCTGGTAAGTTTGGGTCTGATGGGTGAAGTGGGCATGATCATTACTCCAGCGCCTCCCGAAGGGTTGTTTAGTTCTTTTACAGCGTCATCTTGCCCACCTTGGCACCTCACTCGTTGTTGCAACTGACACAAGGGTCCCGCTACTTCATGCAGTGAAACACCGTCAGTCGTTTGTGAAAAGACAGCTTCTTTGGTCTGTATCAACTTGGTGGATGCTTTCAACTCGTTTTTGTTCTCCATGTCGTTAGAAGTGTCAGAAACGTTATCAGTGTCAGAATCGTTCTCTTCCTTATCATCATCATTGTTTTTGTTGTTGCCGTTGTTTTCTTTTTCATCGATATTTTTCACCTTTCTTGATAACATTACCTGAAAAAATATCAAAGTATAATTAAGGTGAAAAACTGAATAAAGTTAGTAAACTCTAAAGATACAATGAAATTCCATTAGAACCTGTTCAGAAATCATCGAAGGCCTCCTAAGTCCTGCAGCTGACAACCTGGACTGTGGATACTTCTTTATGTGTCGTGCAATCTTATCGAGCAACAACTCATAAATGGCGTAGAAGTTGTCGTAGCAATTGTTTTTGAGTGACTGTTGCGTTCATTTATTAAATGTTTAATTGGGCTAGCAAAAAAAACAATAAAACTGAGTTCAATATTATTTCACTGTTTTTTAACGAAAAACATCTAATACTTCAACTAATATTTCACTATTTTTAAAAATTTCTTAAATCTGACGCATCAAATATTTAATACAATTTACAAATCGATTTTCTATTTTTAGAGTCAAGACTAGCTTTATATCTAATATATAAATAAACATTATCACTAATGAATCGTAAATTTAAAAGCTATTCCTATTAAATCATAAACTTGAGCATACCTTCAGCACTCGTTCCTTGTCTATCTTGGCCTCTTGTAGTCTTTCAAGCACCATATCATGACAGTTTAAGCTCACACCCCTTCCTGTCACCACTAACTGGTCTCGCAGACTTTCCTCCAAGTCGCCAAGCTGATATCAATTAATTTGGTGGTATGAAATGAAACTATAAACGAAATAGACTGATACTGCTGTAGATAATTTGATCCCATAAGTGGTGAAAAAATAAAAACTCAATTTAAACGTAAATTTTTAGTTTTAGTTTGACACATTCAGTGACTAATACTATAAAGTAAAATGAAATTTCAGTTACAAAATCTCAACACCATCATATTAATACGTATATATTATGAGAATAAACTCTTTCATACATTTTTCAACACCGCAAGCACAGAAAAAACCGTTAAAAATATTATTATAAAAAATAAAAATATAGAAAAAAAAGAATAGAAAGAAAAAAGAGAGAAATAAATGAAGGAGCAAAAAAAAAAAGAAAAAAAGATTAAGCTCAAACTTCCTCAATAGCGTCCCTCAGCCATATGTGGTTCTTGATGTATGACATTGAGCATCTCTTGCGTGGGTCCACCACCAGGATGTTGCGCAATAACTTCTCACAGTCTGTATCATAATAATAATAATATTAATAATGAAAATAATAATAATAATAATAATAAGAAGAAGAAGAAGAATAATAGAAAAAGATATGAACAGTGATAATACATAATTTTCAATATCAGACAATATTCAAACTTTTAACTTTTAGAAAGTTTGAAATTTTTTTATAAAGCTTTTGTATATTTATTTATAAAACCCACCTGTCGACATGTAGAAAGGAATCCTGAAACGACCGCTGACCACACGCTCCTTGACCATTTTCAAATTCTCCCCATCAAAAGGCAGCATGCCACACACCAATACATACAAAATAACACCCAGACTCTGTGGAAAAAAACAAAGACATTACACTAATGGCAACAATACGAATAATTCCTGAGAGGCATAGTATAAGAACTGTGTAACGCACCCAGATATCGACCTCGGGACCAATGTAGCTCTGTCCCTCAAATATCTCAGGAGCGGCATAAGGGGGAGAGCCACACCACGTGCTAAGCTTGCTGTCCTTGTTGTACTTGTTGCAGAAACCGAAATCTTTGGGGTTGTGTTGCAAATAAATCGCGAAACGTAGTGAGCTTAATGGTATTATAAATCTAAACCAATTTTAATAACCATTTTTTGTGAGGTTTATTCATATTGTTTGATTGATTCCCAAGTGAAGACAAAAAAAAATGTATATTGAGATAAATCCTTTGAATGGTTTTTACTGATGACTTTTAATGATTTTGTTAATTTTATTATGGACATTGAATTCGGGCTTATCTGATTTATGAGTAACACCGTTATCAAAATTACTTTGTTTTTTTTTATCATTTGAAGTCATTTCTTAGAATTATCTTTCCAAAAACTGTACTTTTATGTAGTTTGAAGTTGTTTAAATATTTGAATGGTTTTTTCCTTCAAATTTCAAAATTTTTAGTTTTGATTATAATTATTTTCTGTCTTTTTCAAATTATTCATATGTTACTGGAATATTTTAATATTCAAAAACTTGAAGAATTATTTAAAGTTTTTATATCGTTATTTTATATATTTTTGATGATTTCAAAACATAAATCAATAAAACGATTATTTTTTTTGAATTCATGTCCAATCCCAACAATCAAGGACAGATAATAATAATCTTTATCATCACTACCATCATCATCATCAACACCATCATGAAATGTAAATAATAATTCAACCTACCTGCTAGCTTGACATTAAGATCTGTATCCAGTAGCAGGTTCTCTGCCTGGAGTGGTTAAATATTCTCATTTGCAACTTTAACCCTTAATTAAGTTTATAAATAATAAGGTTTGAGTCTATTGATGGGCAAAGCTTTTCAATTTGCTACAAAATCATCACCAGGCTTTGATGATGATGTTACTCAGAGCTGACTTTCTATTAAACATTAAAACAGTTTTATACATTAATAAACTTATTAGCCACTGTGTTTAATGTTAAAACAATGCATCTGAGCTTATTCTTATAATAAATAAGCCATTATATTCAATTTCAACATATTGCATTTAAGCTAATTTCATAACCAATGAAAACAAACTAAAACAAACTTCCATAAAACTTTAAACAAGTTATAATATATAAATACAAATTTATTAGCTGTGTACTAAAATGCTTTTAATATTTTTTCATAAATGATATAGACTAGCAACAAAATCAATACAACATTCAAACATTGATTTTTATAGGTAGTTATTCATAGCAAGACAAATAGTTCGATGAAGTGGATGAGATATAATTGATTTGAATATAAACTCTTCAATGTAGAAAATTAAAGGCATTGAAGATTAATCAAGAAGACTTCAGTAAGTCAACAATTAAGATGTCTATAACTGGTTTTTTTGTTGTGCTATTGATAGATTTCCCAGGCAGCTACCTCATGTGTAGTATAAAAATAGATGGAAAGTGAATTGATAAGGCAATAAGAACAATAAACAAAAAAGAAGAAGATAGTTGGAAACATGTTATTCAATAAAAATGAAAAAAAGACCTAAAACTATTATATCAAAAATTGAAAGTATTAGTTCCCAAAATGGATAATTTCTCATAGAATAAGTAGCCTTTATTGGCACTGTATGGTATGAATAACTATAAAACCTTAAGATCCCTGTGCACAATGCCATTTTGATGGCAGAAATCAACAGCATTGACAATTTGTGCAAACTTAATTTTTGCTTCTTTTTCTGAAAACTTTCCATGGTTTGCTATGTATTCTGTGGATTTAAAAAATTATATTTTTTAGTAACTATGATTTTTGATGAAAAATTATTATCAAAATTCAGTAATTTTTAAAAAAGTTATTATTTGTCCCAACTTTTTATTATTTTAAAATAAGTTTTTTATATTTTTCTATTGTCAAAATAACACTAAATATTAACCTGGATGAAGATTTATTTAAAAAAAACATATCATAAAAATATATGGAAAACTAACCAAATATTTCTCCATTGGGTATGTATTCAGAAATAAGATATATCAATTTTTCAGATTCCATAACCTTATAAATCAAATTATCAAAATGTATTTTGCTGAATATTATTTTGATTTATTCAGAATTGAAAAAATTAATTTTGTGAACAAAAGTTTTGGTACAAAATTTTTTACCTGATAAAGCTTGATAATATTTGGATGCCTGAGATTTTTTAAAGCATCAATTTCTCTTTTCACTTTTTCTAAACTTGAATCTTTCTCAAACAAACTTTTATCTATTATTTTCACAGCCACCTTTTAAATATTTATGAAACAAATTATAATCATTGTTGAGAAATAAATTTTGTTTTTCAGTAATTTAAGAAGATATCCTACCTCAGATTTAACAATGGCGTGAACAGCATGTTTCACTATAGATGAGTTTCCTTTGCCTATAGTTTTTCCGAAACAATAGAATCCTACTTTCATCACATCGTTGCCCGCACTCATTACTATCCAAGCTATCACTATAAGGGGGTTTCAAAAAACATTTCCTGTCATCGTCTGAAGAAAATGAAAAATTTGAAATTTTAACATTTAAAGTTAGAGAATTTATAAAACTACATCCAAAATAATTTGCAAAACGACGCAAACTTTATCCCAAGTATCATAGTTTTTTTTATTGACGCATTATTGAAAGTTTCTAAAATTTTCGAATAAGCAAACTTGTATCAATTATTTATTATGGAAAAATTCAAACAATAGTTTTTCATTTTTATTGATTAACTCATCAAACTAAATAGAATTCAATCTAAGTTTCCTGAAACTACAAAAATGAAAAAAGCCGAATTAATCAAAATTATCAATTTTTAACAACATGTATGAATGCAACAAATTGATATCTATCTTGAAAACTGAAAAATAATTTTCACCGGCGAAAGCTCCGCTCATTGGCTAAGCAACTTTTTACGTCACTAGTGATGCAAATGAGATTATTTTGAATTTTTTATGGAAAAACTATTTTTAGACACCAGCTTAGAAATGAGTTACACAAGTTGCTATTTGAAACGTCTAACTAGGTTTGACAAAACGTTTATAAATTGGTTTCAAAGTATTCAATTCATTTAAAATATTCATTTGATTTAATGAAAAAATGCTTCATTTTTGTCTATCTCTATATTATAAACTTTCTAGCATAATAAATACTTGGGTGAAAAATTACGTTACCGTGAAACGCACAAAGCAAACAGGCCTCATAAGAGATATGGATGAAGGGGCGACCTAAAAACCAATCATTAAGAGGTCTTGATTAAGTTAGAACCATTTTCAATAACCTGCTTAAGATGATCAAAAGTGAAAAAGTCTTGAAAGCCAGTTTTTAGCATAACATGGTATAAACGACCATTACTCGAGTTCAATTAAAATGGACTTGCGTGAAGAGGTTGTAGGAAAATACAAAAAATGTTGAAAATTTTTTTTGGTGTCTGTTTTGGAATAAAGATATTTTTAGCTTTATACAGCCTTCTGAAGGACTCAAAAACTCTTGCCGTAGTACGAAAAAACAAAAAAAAACTACTCTTGAAAGCATTATAATTTAAAATACCTACTCAGAGCTGAAAATAATAATCTTCACCCTAGAACACGCATTGTCACCTAGAAGTGCTGATTAAAAATAATAACTTAATAAATATATATCATCAATTTATGTTATTTTAATCATGACAAAACTATAATTTAAATTGGAACTTTTCACTAAAAAAACTTCGCTTTTCTATATTTATAAAGTATACTTTAGAAAATAGTTTTTCAAAATCAATAAGTCTAAATTATTTTACTTCTAAACTAATGTTTTTTTATTTAAAACAAAATCGAAATTGGCAATGATGAGTTAAAGACTCAAAAAATTATATTTATGAAAGAAACACTTTTACTAAATATACTTCATTTAAATCAAAACTTCAAAACTTATAGCTTTATCATAAAGTTATGAACAAACTAAATTTTGGTTTTGTTCATTTAAACGTATTCTAAACTAATTTTATGTTTTAAAATAAAGCTGATAAATGAGTAATGATGGTTAAAAATTTAGCGACATCACATGGTAGTTAATCGATGTTTGAAATCATGCATGGAGACTGAAAATGCGGTCTTTCATTAGTTTTCACTATGTTTGAATACAAAAATCGAATTTTCAAGTTAAAAAAAATTGTATACATAATTTATTTTGAGTAGTCATTAAAAATCCGCATAATGGTGAATTGAACTAAAATTTAGAACGGAAAAACTCAAAAGTATTAAAACAAATAACGTACAAAGCTTTTTTTTTACAAACGTAAAAAAAAATTCCAACCTAATAGCGTAACAGAGCAGTCAGAATTAGATTAATGCTTTCAAGATTTGATTAGAAGACACATGTATTTGAATTGTAAACTGAAATTATTTTGGAAAACAAAAGTGGATGGTTTCACTTCGTATGTCGTACGTGGAGAAAGATTTATAACTCTTATATAGGATTGTTTGATAATAAAAGTTTCAGTTAAGAACGAAGAACACGGTGTCACAATTTAATTGCATTAAACCAATGGCATTCTTTATGGGTAGATACAGGTCGTTATGATAACATGTGGAAGGTTTAAGATCTTTCTGACTTATCAGTTGGTTGTGAAAGAATACGAGACAACTTGAAATATTTGTAATTTTAAATTATTTTAATTGCTATTTTTTTTGCGGACGATTCGGTAGCGTTTGGTATCTCTAATTAAATGTAAAATGTTTTTAATGGTAGTTATGTTTTTGATTTTCTTCATTGTGATGCCACCTTTTCGAGGATTGTTGTAGGTATTGTCTAGTAGCTTTGGTGTACAATCTGAACATTTTAAAAACCTTAAGCTATATATATATATATATAATTTTTACTTATTCAATAATTGTTAATTAGTTTTCAACTTATCGAAACCTGTAAATACGGCTGAGTACATGAGATACAGTTGACTTTTTGACAATAAGTTGAGAAATACTAGACAGCCTAGAAGAAACGTTACAGAGAGTCTTATTCAATAATTCTTTGCAATAAACAATAAAAATATTTTCTTTAGTCTTCGTACATATAAACAAATCTGAAAATAAATTTTTTATTTTGTAGAAACGACAAAATCATAATTAAAAATTGCTTAAATTATATTAGTAACTTTATAATTCAAATTTATATATAAAATTTTGTCAGAAAAAATCACATTTAAAAATTTAAACAAATAAAAAGATAGAATTACTAATTCCATGCTATGAATCTACGCTCAAATTTAAGGTAAATAAAAACATTCTGTTGGTTAACAAAAAACTGATGTAATCAAATAGATTTTTAAATCAGCCAAAATAAATCCGATAAATCAATAACATGAAACCTTGAAGTGTAAAACAAGCATATGCATATAAAATTTAACAACATTCTATAACAATTTGCTCATTGAAACAATAGTAAAATTCTATTACAATTCTTTAACAATAGACTCTCATCGAAACAAAATTTGAAAACAAGTGACAAAAACCTAAAAAATAATAAACTAAGTATAAGGCAGTAACAGCAGTAAATAATAAACTAATTACTGATGAAGTAATGTTGAATATTAACTGCGCAACTCCACTAAACGATAGAGAAACAGCGGTAGAAGGACATGATAATGAGAATGCGTAAAAAGAATAAACAATTGTCACAATCTTTGCAACAAAAAGCACACAGATATACACACAAATACACAGACAGACACAAGCTTATAATAGTTTACCAACTGATGATGTAGAATCACAAACAAAATAGTCGAGGTGACAGATGATTAATACATTCAAATAACAATTAATTTTAAATAGATACAGTCTTTAGTTGCGTTGATAAAATCAATTAAATACCAAAGGTTATGACTTAATGTTATAATAAGAAGTATTCCCAATATAAGTTTACACCATTTGGAGGCGAATGGTTCTCAAGTTCAATCACCATCATCTCCATCATAAAAATATTTGAGCTTATTAACTATGTAACATCACAAAAATATCTATATATAATATATAATATACTGTATGGTTTTATGAAAATTAAAAAGTAAAAGTATTAAATTAGCGTTTTAAATAGGACAAACAAACACATATTAGAAGTTTCCTTTGTGAAAAGCTTAGAGGTCTGTTTCAAATAAATGCAAAATTATTTAATAGAAATCGATAGAGTTTCAGAGATTGAAAACACGATAGTTTCAATAGATAAAATCATTAGTAATAAAAATGAGGTTGATGTTTGAAATAAGGTAGATTAGTTGTAACCCAACTCTTACATGCAGTTCCTAACAAACCACCGTAAATACAGCCACATTGCCACTAGTTTTCAAAAATATTCATATATCAAGAGCAAACGACTGATCATTAACAAGTCGATTTATGTTTAATCATAACAAGGAAAACGGATATATTCAACAATATCCCCCATCTCAACATGAAACTCTCAAAACCATATAAGAACTTTCGACCCGTGTTCACCATGAACCCCCACCTCTTCTACACCCCCAAGCTACAACTGGTGTTAGCTATGGTTGGACAGAAGCATTTCAATGAGAAGGGCACTTTCACCTGCATTTCCTTGCTTTACTTGGTCGAACAAGTAACTTTCAAGCTTGAAGCTCACTTCTTTTACCTCTGACAACAACAGCAACAATTGGCCAACTTTATCATTGTTGGAACTGGCACAGTTGCAGTAGTCTAAAAGTGCGGCGCTTACTTCACTTCTGTAATGATCCACTTGGTCGGGATTTCCTAGGCCTGGGATATCTGTGAGTGGCAAGCGATTGATGTAATTTGCTTAAAAATTAAAAACGACAAAAAAAACTTTTTGAAAGTGAAAAAAATTGGAAGCAAAAGCAAACAAACCAGGATTGAGAAGAACAATGAACTTAAGGCAGGAATATTCATTCATGTCCATCTGCACACTCCTCAACCGTTCAATCAGATCTAACAGTTGGTCTAAAGCACTCTTGGGGAAGCCTATTTGTTCTATCAAATCACTATTAATGCGATGGTCGGTGATCTGAAAAAAAATTATTTTATTGAATGTATAATTGGAAATATACTTACAAGTTAAACAAAAAAAAATTTAAGAATATTAATATTAATTAATTTGAGCTTGATAACGCCCTGGCCATATCACTTGGTACATGTGATATAGAAACTTATAGGAAAAATAAAAACCAACCATGATAATCTCTCTGCTAGAGGGGTTCTCCATTTGTTTGTACAGTACATCCAGCAACAACAACTCTCCCCAGCACTTCTCCAATAACTTCATTTGATCTGCAACCTATCAAAAAACCACTACAATATTTAAAAAATTATAAATGTAACTGGAAATCAAAGAATTTCTGAGAATGCAACCTAAGCTTACAGTAAACATAAGCATACGACTTACCAGCAAATCTTTGAAAAAGTGGATCTTTCTTGCCCAACTCACCAAACAATACAATGCTTGGTTGACCAATCTCAAAAACACCTGTTTGAAAAGTAAATTTTTGTTTTTAATAAACAAATTTGTATTAAAAAATTTTGGAAAGCTTATTTTACAAAGTATTTCTTAGTACATTAGATAGAAAAACGGATTATTGAAGGCAGAAAGGAGAATTAAGAAAGGGCTTATTAACTATCGAACCTGGATAATATATCTGATGCACAGTTCTCTCACATCCTCTTTGGGAGAATGTTGACTCAGTTGGATGATGATATCCTCCAAATGAATCAATAGATTGTCAGAAAACTCTCTCAGCTTGCCAATTGATTCAGTGAAACGGTGGTCATTGTTCTGGAGCTCTTTGATCAACTTCATAGACCTGGCATAAGCATGTATATCGGAGATCTTTTGAAAACTATCGTAAGATGAACCTCCTATTTTCATGTATGTACCCTCTATTTGTTCTTTTGAACCTGATTGTAATTGAAGGCTTTCGTTTGATTGAAGAGAAGGCGTTTCAAATAGAAGTTTTTGATGAAGTTGACTTTCATCTGGATTGAATGGAAAGGATAATTGTACTTTTTGTTCCGAACTGTTATTGATAGGAAGAATAAGAGGTAGTTTGTCTTGTTCAGAAGAAGAAGCATCTTTATTTTGAATAAATGAGGTGTGGTTGTTTTTTGCTTGGAAACTCTGATCGAAAATGAGTTGGCGAGGAGACATTCCTACAGAAAGCTGCTTGAGAGAATCAAAAGATTGGTTAGGTATGCTCTTGCTGCTTTTTGAGAAGTCTGCTGTGTCAGAGTTCAAATAACCCGTGTATCCGCTTTTATTGTTGACGTTTTCGTCTGAAAACATGGCGTTGTTTTCATTTTTGAAAATGAATTCATTGAAGCTGCTCCTATTTTGTGATAAATCAACTGTAGTTTTATTGTCAGATTTTTGTGTCGAGAACAATGCGTTGTTGAATGTGTTTGTATTAGTGTGATTGATATTTTGAGTTTCTTTACACAGGAATTGATTGTTGTAGTTAGAAGGGAGATTATTTTGGAGGGAATCGAGAGAAGGCTTAATGTCTGGGGGTATGTCTTGTTGCAACATAGCTTCTGATGTTTCTTCATCTGTGGTGTTTTCTTTGATTCGAAAACATTGTTGCTTATACAACGGATATAACAAATTAAGCGTGTTGTAATTATCGTAGTTGTTGATTATATTGATATTATTTATATTATTACATATATTATAAATGCTATTGTTGTTGTTATTATTACTTAAGGTAGTATTATCAATGGCTTTTTTGTCATGATTATTCAAGCTGACATCATAGGCGTTGGTGACATTTGTGACAGAGGTGGTACAGAAAGTGGTGGAGGGTGTTGTGTTTTTGGAACTTTCAGATGTTTGTGATGAAGCTATTAAACCCATTTCTGCTTGTCTGGTCATCAGCTGCCTCCTTAGTGCTCTGTCCCTTCGGTACACAGGCCCAAACTTATTTCTTCCTCCCCTCATCCTATCTGGCCTCACAGCTGTTGTGTAATAATAATATAGTAAAAATATATAAATGGTACAATGAAGACAGTGTATATGTGACATTGTTTGAACTAATATGTTTTTAATAGGAAGATTTCAAAATTAATAATAAAATTTTGATGAGAATTTAATAAAACAAATATACAAAAAAAAGTTTGAAGCTGAAAATTATGAAGATAAAAGTAGAACACATCATCAGATGATTTCACTGAAATCAAAAAGCTTCATCAACTAATAGAACCTTTGTGTTATACTTTTATTACACAATTTGCAGAATATTGGTTTAATAATGAAAAGGAATGGTGATAATAGCTAGGAATAAATAATAATTTAATAGTATACTAAATCCACCTTCCAGCTTCATTCCAACCATCAAGCATTTTTGAAATCTGCAGTAAGCACACCTTTTCCTCTGTGTCTTATCAATCAGGCATGTTTGGTTTTCAATGCATGAATATTTCTTGTTGTTCTGCACTGACCTCTTGAAGAAACCTATTGTGAAAATGACGATTTCTAGTTTTTTATTCATTTAATTAACTATGAATTAAATTATTTGAAATTAAAAAAAGCAAAAAATTAATTTAAAATATTGAAAAAAAAATTCATCCATAAATTCTGTTTTTTTGACAGACTTTTAATTCTTCAAAAGCAGAAAAACACAGAATCATAAAAAATTATCAGGGTAAATAAGAGTTTTTATTAAAAAACCGTCAAAATGGCATTTTCAATAAGATCTCATGCATAACAGGGCCTTCAAAATATTTGTTGGTTCAGTGTTATTACACTAATCGACGTTTGAATTAACGAATTATATAAGAACAAGAGAAAGCTAGCCTTATAATGCCTTAGAAAAAATAAAAACATTCAAACACTTGATGAGTAAAGTCATAATATTAGATATTATTATATCTTAATTGTAAAACTGAATTATATCGATATCCATTGATTAAGTCTAACCCTACAAAAATGGGATCATAAAGACGGTAAATGATAATGATTTTTATATATTGTATGACAATAATCAAGAAAATCTTTCCAAATATTATTATCTCATAAGTCAGAGTTACAATAAAGAAAATATTAAATAAAAAAATTAGTACTTTGAGAATCTGATGAAATTGAGAAACCAACAGAGTATTACCATTACTTTAAGTTTTTTATCAACTGGAATTTAAATTCTTAAGAACAACTACTAACAGAAGTTTGAACATATAAAACGTAAGATAAAACAAAATAAAAAATAATATTTCGATTGAAGCATGAAAAAAATAATGCAAAAAAGAATTCACAAACAATAACCATTATAACTATTCAACTGAAACCACAGAGCCAGAATTGCCTTGTATTATCACCACGGATTGATTTATTAGCCAGCAGTTCACAGAAGCCATATCACTAGATCTGCATCCATTAGGGGCTGGTGCAGTTTATACAATCTATAGCATTATATTCAAATACTTTTAATTTGAATTTTTATGTTTTGTAAATGGTTCTTTACTAAAACTTGAAACGAACAATTTTTAAGGCTTACGCAGGCGCATACATACGCGCACACATTATATAATTTCGTATATACATATAATGATATAGATAGAGTTGGCTCTTTTAATGTTACTGGTAAATTATTGTTTTTATGAATGAAGTAGTTTATAATGATATTCTTTTTTGTTTATGCCCATGAGGTTAAAATGAAAATTACTCATTAGCTGTAAACATATCTATGCAATAAACATTATCCAAAAATATAAAATAAAATAAACAAAGAAAATCAACAATACAATAAAACGGTCAATTATAGATTTTGAAGTAGGAAAAAATTTGATTAAATATCGAATAACGAAAAAAAAACAGGATTTGAATCAAAATTTTATTAAGTAAATAATAACATTATCAAGTATAATAAAATTTGATTCCAATCCTTTTTTTAATAGGCTTGTTCAGTTATTCATATCGAAAAAAAAAAAGTTAATTTTAGATTTTAAAGTACACACAAGCTCATTGCCCAAACATGTGTTGGGTTTATTATGAAATAACACAAGAACACAAATCCACGTATATAACGGCGAAGAGCGATCAAAGCTTATGATGCATACAAGTGTGTATATCAAAATAGCAATATATCATTTCTTTAGCTTTTAACATATTTTCATTGTCGGGTTTTTTTGCAGCAGTTTTTGAAAAGCGAACTTAAATTTTATTTTTACTTTAAATATGAACTTGAATAGATAAAGATATTTTTGAAAATGCTTTTTTATATTCAGAAAATTTAAATCTCTTATTAAAAGTTAAAAAAATGTATAAAAAAATGATATTATGAGTGTCTAAATGGTTTATGTATGATTATAAATAAGCAGTGAGAGATTAAAAGCAAACATCAAAAAGAAAAATTAATATATTCGTAAATGACCATTTATAAATGGGAGCAAAATAATCATTCATAAAAGGTCTTTCATAAGAAAAGATGATTAGGAATCATCTTTTCTTATAAAATTCAATAAGATAAAAGATAAGCAACAAGTTAAGAAGTATATTGTGAAAGATAATTTTGAAAAGTTGGAAAACTTTTATTCCTTTTCTGAGTGGAAAAAAAATTTTAATTGCATAAGCAAATATGTTTAAAATTACCAAAAAACCGCCTGCTAAAAATCTCTACATCAAGCAATATAAAAAATAAAAAATAATCAAAATCAATAAACAATCATTTTAAAAATCAAACTGGATCTTTATATAGCTTGAATCAAACTTTCATTAAACAAAAAAAAATGCTATATTTGTAAAAAAAAATGTAATAAATGAACTGATTTCAAAATACTATCACATTCTCATAAGAATGTTTTAAACTGCATATAAAACTTTGCAAATAGAATACCTTTGCAGCTTTCGCATGTTTGAAGGCCATAATGGTAGCCTGAGACTTTGTCAGAACAAACTGGGCACTTGTCGTCAAGAATGAATTTGCCAACTTGAGGTATGCTTGAGATGCTTGAAATAGACACTGGTTTGCTATCTATTATGGTGCTTGGAGTTGTGATTGGTTGAAATACAGTTTTAATTTGTTGAAATGGTTGTTGATTGCTTTGGTGCATCTGTTGTTGCTGTTCATTTTGTTGCTGATGGTAGTCAAGTTGGTCTTGTGTTTGTTCAAGTTGGTCTAAATGTTGAGAATGAATATGTTGAGATAGTTGATGTGAAAGTTGTTGAAAATGTTCAGTTTGCCCTTGGCTGGCTTCTGAATATTTGAAAATGGAATTGTATGATTTAACTTATTGGAGAAACTTACAGGATAAAGCAATCTTTTATTGGATTTTGTTCGAAAAACATAAAACCAATTAAAATTTAAAAATTTGAGACAAATAATTAAACTATTGTTATATTTCTAAATGCTATATAGAAGTTTCAATAAATAAGCTGAATTTCAAAAATATCATAATATCATCATTGAAATAACCCAATTAAAGTAAGATACCTCTTTGTACAGGGTTAAGGTTGGCAAGAGTCATGTCACCATCGCTAGTGCATAAGTCATCGTTTGACATTATAATCAAAAACTATCTTTTCTTTTAAAACACTTTTTCGTTTAAAAACTATTCAAAATATTGAATTTTGATTAGAACTCCCATGCTAACTTTTTAAGAGAATTCATCTAACGGATTTCATTGGATATCCAATTAATTTTGAATTTAGAAGAATATATACAATTGATAAAATATTTTATATTTGCAAACACTATGAAAACAATTTAAAAATATAATTTTAATTTACATTTATAATATATCGATTGCGATACATAGATATGTGGCGCTTGCGCAGTAACTAGTAGGCCAATGTGCAACCAAAACTTCAAAGTTTTATAAATCTTGAAAAGAAATTTTTCAATACGATCAAACTTGTTAAAATAAAAGAAACTTATTTTTTTGCATTTAAATTTTTGAAAAACAGTTAAAAATTTTTTTTAACTTGACAAAAAGTATGTTTTTAAAATAGTTTTATTAATTTTTTGTGATATTGAAATTTTTTAATTTCAAATTTTCTTCTTGGTTTTAGTAATTTCATTAAAATTTTCACCTTCAGGTTTCAAAATCGTATCCAAACTAATAATTCGTTTATAAATCTCCATTAACTTGTGTAAGTATTTTCAAACTTTGTTTTTCTTAACTTGAAAATTTTGTAAATGCTATAATTACTTTAAGCAACCTATAAATTCAGAAATAATAACCAAATTGATAGAAAGAACAGAAATGGAAAAGATAACTCCGTTTGAGCTTGAAGGTGTACAACTTTTAGACACAAAATCTAAAAGTGTAGCTTCTTTACAGATAATGGATTTGGTATGACGTAAATTATTAATTGATTCATTTGAACAATTTATAAAGGAAAATATTTTTTCGTAGGAGGAAAATATTAACACAAAATTTGGGCCAATTCGTGTGGTAGTACATGGAGACCGTAAAAAAACTGCTATACTTACATACCATGATATTGGTCTTAACAGTAAGTTCATTCAATTAATGTAATACTTAAAAATGGACTTACATAAAGTTTCATTTTTTATAAAAAATATTTATAAAAATATATTTTCATTAGTATATGAAATAATTGAATGAAAGCCAAATAACTCGTCAGAAACTTATTGAACTATTTTTTAAAATTTAGTATATATACATATATAGCATTATTTTCAAAACCATTATAACCAACTACACTCCAGGCACTTCCTGCTTTCAGGGGTTCTTCAACTACCCTGACATGCAAGTTCTCATGAAAGACTTCTGTGTCTACCATGTTAATGCCATTGGTCAAGAAGAAAATGCTAAAACTCTACCAGGAGAGTATGTATTTTATGGGTTTTCAACCATTGTAATTGTTCTCAAGTTATATACACCCTGGAGCTTCAACCACAAAAACAATCTTTGGTAAAGAAAAAATGACTAAAAATTTTTATTAAATTATTTAAAAAATTTTTTCCTAATATTGTTATAAAATAATATTTCTTATTTTATCAAAGTACAATTAATTTCAAGCCTCAGGTAAAAGCTAAATTTCTTGCTGAGAAAAATAGGCTATAAAGAGAATTATAACAATGATGATTGAAACGACTAAATTGAATAAATTTCCTATGTCATCATTGATTTAAATCAACATTATTCTCAGTATCACTCTTCTACAAGCTTTTTTTCTTATTCTACAAATTTAAATTTCCATTATCACCATCTCCACCATTGCAGTTACATGTACCCATCTCTGGATGACTTGGCCCTCACCTTGATTCCAGTTCTGGAACATTACAAGTAATCCAATCAATTAGCATATTTTTGTGATTAAATCATGTTTTAGAATTAGTATCACTTTTTATAATAAAATTTGATTGATTTGATAAATATGTCAATTATAAATACAAAACTATCTTTAAAATAACCTCACATCATTAAGTATATTATTTCAAATTTTGTTGACTGGGTTTCAAAATCTCATAAAAATAATCAAAAATTGCTTTCTTTTTAGTTTTATTTTACTTCTGACCATTACTGGTTTGAATTATCAATTAAAATAACAGGGAAAATCAAATATCTGTTATAAACTTTTGTATAATAGTTATATTAATATATTCTATTCATCAAATAAACTTAATTAGGCTTGAAATTGTTCTTAAACATCAAAGCTCAACGTATTAGTTGTTATGCTTAACCTGATGATGGAAGTGTAAAGCTTTGGCATTAATTTGATAAAATATACAATCAAATTGTCATTATTCAATGATTATAATTTTTAATTGTTCAATATATTATGTTATTTTTTAATATATATAAATTATGTCATTTTTGAATTCATTAGTCTGAACATCAATATAAAAAAATTGAAACTAACACTAGTTCTCATTTATAGCATTTACTGCTACTGATAGGTTAGAACATTCATCACTATAATAACATTGAAGAATAATATCAATTGTACTTTCATAGCTTGAAAACATTCATTGGTTTTGGTGTGGGAGCAGGAGCAAACATATTGGCGAGATTTGAAGTAAGTGTATAACTTTTATCATCACCAATCAGTCAAGTCGTTGAATTCTAATGATCCCATACTGCTGTTGACTTTGTTTATGTCATTTAACATGCTTAGAAATTAAAAACGCTACAAAAGTATAATATTTAACTATTAATGTGTGTCTAATGGGTCTACCCAGTGTATAAACGAACGATAAATGATGATGCTGATGAGAATGAATCTTGCTTACAGTGAATTTTTTTTTACAGTTACTGAGGCCAGAAAGAGTGGAAGCCCTAGTGCTGGTGAACTGCAATGCCTCCCAGGCTGGGTGGATTGAATGGAGCTATCAAAAGGTTTCATTAATATTTATCACATTACAAAGGTATTTTGAGACTATCTGAGTCACTGATAATTAGTTAATTTTATTAAAAATAATTTTTTTTATTGTTCATAGTATATTAGCCTTTTAAAAATGTATTTTATTGAAGCTTCTAACAAGTCATATTGAGTAGTCAACTCATGAGAATTAAATTCAATTTATATTGAGACATCACAACCTTCAAACTTTTTATTTTAATATTAGTATTAATATAAAAATTTTTGAAGAAAAATCAACATGAATAATAGAAATAATAATAATAATAATAAACAATAATAATTGTAAACCAACATTAATCACCTTAACCTACAATAAATACGCTGATAACTTGCGTTCTCAACAGTGGAACGCCTGGTACCTATGTAGTGGCATGCTCACTGCCGCTGTGGAGGAGTACATGCTGTGGCACTGGTTTGGAACGGTTAGTGGTGGAGTAACCATGATAATAATAGTAATTATGGTATTATTAATACTTAGTCTACTACTACTAATAATAATAATAGTATTACTACTGCCACTACTACTAATAGGAATACTACTACTACTACAACTTATAATAATAATATTAATAATGTGAATGGTCCTAGGCATGACGTTAAACTGCAGCGAAGACAGCGTCTCCAATTTGAGACTGCTTTCCTGTTATAACCTGGATAACAGAAGACTTCGGTAACAGGTATCAACAAACTGATATCCTGGTATCGTTGTCATTTTGCTTGGCGGAGGATCATTCTTTATTGACAACGGCAAAGCAAACTGCTCAAGTGTGGGAACGGCGGTTCTTGAAATCCGATAGTTTCAAGTTGGACGTTAGCTTGGGCTGGCAGTTCTATGAAAACTGTCCCAACTAAAAATAGCTTTCATTAGCCGACTGCTGTATACCCCAGCTACTGGGACGCCTACAGCAGTATAATCTAATGTGGATATTATTATTAATGTGAATAATCGTCTAACTTCATGAAAATGGAACAATAAAGACAATGAACCACAAATAATAAAAACAAAATTTTCATAATTGGCAGTGGTTGTAACTTTTAGTATCCATATACTTTTGAGACTGGTATATCAATAATAAGTGTAATTATTAATCACCTGATAGAAAAATAATTCAACATAAAACACTTTTCAAAGTTCATTAGTTTTTCACAAAGTTTTTTATGTAAACTCACATTATCCAGTGATTCATAATGGCTTTGCAAATAGTTTTGTGTGCTGAATTATGAGACTGAAAAAATAAAGACAAGTCAAACTATGATTAAGTTTTTTCAAACCCTCGAACCAAGTTCATTTTAACATTTGCAGTTAGAGGTCTTTCATTTCGTTATAACCTAGATACAAATGGACTGATGATATGAACTATTGCCAATCAATCAAATAATGTGTATAGCCTCTTTTTCTTTTATCAAAAATTGAGCTTTCATGAAAAAATTATATTAGACATAATTAACATAATAGTATTAATATATTTTAATGTATTTTACATTGCGATAACATAACTTGTTAGACAATGATATAACAGAAAACAATGGAGACAAACAATGATTTGATAGTGGCTTACACCGAGTACATCAAGTCTCTGAACCCTGTCAACCTCGGTCAATTCGTCACTTCCTATATCAAGTGGGGTTTATCGTTGTTTTGCTTGCAAACCAGCCTGTTTTTATGTGAAGCTTCTTTGTTTTCGAGAAAATATAGAATGCTATTATTGTGTTTTAGTATATTAGCTTCATTTATGGAGTTAGATTCATACATTTTGAAAAAATTATTTAAATTCAGTAAAATTATTGCAATATTATCATTGAAAGTGTTGAAATAAGGTTTTTTTGTTGATACACACAGTTTCATTAATACAACCATAAAATGTTTAAACCATTGAAATGCTAACAGACGCACAGATCTTGGAATTGTTAGAGAACTTGACAAGCTTAAAAAGAATACCACTAGAAATTTTCAGTTGGTTTTACTGATATTTCTTTGAATTATTACTGGGTATGTCTGATGTTAAATTACGCCTAGCTTAGAGTTTTTTAACACTGGTTTTTCAAAAATCTATAAAATCTTAAATGGTGCACATAAGCAACTAAGAAAGCATGCAAATGTACGCAGGTGCCCAGTGATGTTGGTTGCAGGGGACCATTCACCTCATCTGGAAGACACAGTCAATATGAACGGCAGACTCGACCCCACCAACTCTACCTGGATCAAAGTACTTATCCTTGCCTATTTCTTTACAGTATTTTTTGATTGTTTAATTCAGGGTTTATAATTTTTTGAATTTAGTGTTTGAAGTTATGAATTATTGAATATAATACGAAAGTTCCAATGTGGAGGCATGATTCTTGAGGAAGTCCCTGCAAAGTTGTGTCAATCATTCTTTCTCTTCCTTCAAGGACTTGGTCATGGTTAGCATTCAGGGTTGATCATTTGAATATGTATATTGATAAAGGTAAACCATAATTTTTATAGCTTCTTTTATCGTGTCATTCAAACATCTAATTACCAATTGAGTTTAAGCAAACACTGTGAAACAGGTGATAACTGTTCTGACATGAGAACTAATCTATTACATAAATGATTACTCTGATTTCCTACCATTTGATTTATATAATCTAATTGAGTTTTTAATTAATATTGATGGTTTGTTTCAATAAAATCCATTTTTAAATTATACCATTTTGCATTATAAAATTATCGATTACTGAAAACTTAATTAAATCCATTAACTTATATTGCAGTGCCTACCATGAAATCGAGTGAGGATGGCCATATTTCCCATGTGTGATTCTATACTCCAAACTTTTTTTCATTGTATGTGTTTTCTACACCAACAACTTATTATCATGGTAGTCAAAAAGCACAAGCTTTGTTTATGATTTCTAGCACTCTACACACGTTTAGCTTTAGACTTCACTATGATGATTAATATAGTGTATCATTCCTCAACATGTGAGCTTAATATCCATTCTTCGTTGTTTACAAAATCCTAAGCATAAACCCTTAAAAATTATTAATGTACTGCCTGACACTTATAAATTGATATTTAATGAACCCTTATTAATAGCTTATAAATTTGAAATTCTCGCGTTGGGTGTGTAGCTTCGAACCATTCTTAACTCATTTTTGGTATTGTTTAACTGTCGAGGTTTTTAATTAATGAATGTTTGTGCTTTTAAATCAATCAACTTTTAAAAACCAATCTTGTATTTATTTGTTTTGGTAAGTTTGGCATACTTTTGGATACATTTATACATGATGTGGCGTTACATTGAAAATGCAAAAATGAACAAAATATGTTTAAATTTGAAATTATCTATCTAGCTTGAGAATCTTCTAGTGCTTCTAAAGCTTTTTTATATTCTTCTGTTTCATTAAGTTCTTGATGCCCCTCCTGTGACAACATAATCATCAAATTTCTGATTATAAGTTGACCATTCAAAAAAAATTAAAATAGAATTCCACACTTACCAGTACAATTTCAAGTTCTTGTCTAGCTTTGTCAAGCCGTGAAATAGAATTGGGTACAAGTGTTTTAGATTCATTTAGCAGTTCTTCCTTAAGATTATGCATAAATAGCTAAGTATTACTCAACTTGAAAAAAAAACATTCTAACTTGTTTTTTAATCATATAAGGGTCTTCATCTAATTTCATTCTCATTTCATCGAGTTTCTGTTGTAATTTTATCACTTCACTTTCATAGTAAAGTTTGTCTTTGTAGATCCTAGTTATATTTATATTGATATTCAAAATTTATTTAAATTTTGTGATGAGAGATACTAAAATAAAAAATGTGTTGAGCTTAGTCATAAGTTTAAATCATTTAAAAAAGCAAATGCTCTAACATGGAACATGAATATAAACAAAAAATGCTGATAAAAGCATATCCCTCAAATCTTATAATGTTGAAACATGCAGAATAAATATTGATTTTTTTACTAATGATTGAAGAAAGCCGAACTAATGTGAAAACTTAGTAAAAACATCGAAAAAAATTTTAAAGTTGAATAACAAAAATCTACCTTTTAACCATTCCGGTTTTAATTTTGATACTTTTGATTATATTCGCGTCAGTCATTTCTAATAATATTTAATCGATTTTTAATCACCCTGTCAACAAAAATTTGTTTCGACTAACACTTCAATCTTTTTTAATTAGAATTTATTTCAAAATGCAATGACATACAAAAAATTAGATTATAATAATTTTTGCAAAATTGAAACAACAGAAAATTAACATGGAAAATTTCGAATACATTTCAACAGATAGTAAGTTCTTAAATAAAAAAATAATTCTGGTTGAGTATAAATGCAAAAAAAATTTTTTTTCATTTATCAATTTTGTTGATATGATATACATAGTAAGAAATCATTCAAACAGTTTTCTATTAACTTCTAATGCGTATCTTATGATTTTTAATGTTTCAATTAATTAATACAGGTGTGATTAGAAACGCCACTTTATTAGTCCATCTCTAATTTTAAATTTAAACATGGAAGTACGTCCGTAAAAACTAACTTTTGATTTAAAACTTCGAAAATAACAAATTTGTTAGAAACTAAAAAAAATAAGTATATAGATTTGTGTTATAATGCAACAACAAAGCACGAACCCTTTTGATAATGATACCACATCAGCATCAAACAGTGAACATATGAGTGAGCAACATTCAGAATTGTCTCAGTATGAAAAAATTGCTAATTTTTTGATACACGAAAACTTCACTTTAACCGCATTAGAATTTCATATGGAGCTTCTGGAATTGGGACATGAAGTTTCTGTATTGAAGGAATTTTTTTCAAATCCAGAAAATTTTGAAAAAAGTAAATACCTTGATACTCAAGCATTTACAAACAAATTGACAAGAACATCAAGCATACAAACTTTTGATTCTTTAGACTTTTCAAGATATTCTGATGATGGTGAAAGATGTGAAAATGACAAAATTGCTGTATTAGAATTTGAATTACGCAAAGCTCACGAACAAATAAATTCTCTAAGATCAGCATTGACAAAATCATCTGAAACTGCCAAAAAAATTCAAGGAGATAAAGATAACAAACGAGTAACTTCAGAATATGTTATCTTTGAAAAGAGAGCTGTGAATTTTTTGATAAACGAATACTTACTAAAACAGGGTTACAAACTGACTGCAGTTACTTTTTCTGAAGAAAATGATAACCAAGATTTTGAAGATTGGGATGATGTTGGTTTAAATATTTCTAAACCTACTGACTTGATGAGCATTTTTCAAGACTATGATCAAAATCAAATAAAAATTGTAGAAAAGAAAAATGTGGAATGTTATGTAAATTTTCAAAAAATCCCTTCTGATGATGATGATAACTTATTCCTTAATAAAAAAGTATCTGAACTTGAACAAAAAATTTTAGAGATTTCCAATGAAAATGAAGAATTGATGAAAAAAATAAATAATTTCAATAGCATGAAAAATAAATCTGAAGAAATTACTTCAAATGTTGAAAATGAGGAAAAAAATGCGCCAAAATCTTATGAAAATATTCAAAACACCAACCCCTGTCCAGAGGAAATAATTAAAAAAGACAGCTATCAAAATTACTTGATAGAACTTGTAACTAAAAAAGATTTTGAACAAGATTTTCATTATTCTGGATCTGAGAATTCACCAAAGAATTTTGAAAAATTAATAATATCTCTTGGAATTACTTTACCCAAAATAGTTCCAAACATTTCAATAGCAAAAAGAGATCAGCTTCTACCATTGCTCATTTTCACTGTTATGCATCACCAATCATCAAAAACTCGAGATCATTTGTTGAATTTAATTTTCAACCTTATTAAAAAACCAGATGATGAACAAAGAAAAGTAATATTGAAAGGAATTTTAACCTATTCAAAAAACATAGGATCCCTCCAAGTGGAATCAGAACTTTTGCCTCAGTGTTGGGAACAAATCACTCATAAATTTTTAGAAAGAAGGTTACTTGTTGCTGAAGCTTGTGGTCTGATAAGTCCTTATGTCCACAACGATACTAGGGTATCTTTGCTATTGTCTATGATCAAGCAATTGGCTGATGATAAAGAGGAAGATTTGAGAGAAGCCACAGTTAAAAGTTTTTCAATTTTGTTATCTTTTATTAATAACCACGAAAAATATTCGCAAATGACTGAAATGATAGATACATTCATGCACGATTCATCAGAACGAGTTTTAGATGCATGCATTAATATTCTCTTGCCCTCTTTTTCTCGATGGTGCCTGCGATTTGAATGCCTTCAGAAATTCATCATTGATTATTTGATATCTAGCCTTGAAAAATCAACGTGCAAAACCGTTTCTAACAAGTCTGTTAGTCTCATCATTAAAGACGCAGAAGTTTTCAAATACTCCATATCCAGCTTGAAAATAATTCTCCCATATATTTTTGCATCTATCATTAAATCCGCTCCAAAAGTAGAGATTTGTGAAAATGTAACGATCATGGAGAATAATGATTTTGAAGTGCAACCCAGCTTTCAAAGCAAAATTCTCAACCAGACTGAAAGTGAAACTGAAGAGATGATAAAAAATTATTTTACTATAGTCAATCAAGAATGGTTTGAATGTTGGTCTGAATTACTATGGTTTTCCAACACTCTGATAATCAGGCTCATAGAGTTTTTATCAATACTTGAAATTCCTCCTCCATTAATAAAACTAGTCATTAAATATTTTCAAAATATATCTAACATTTTTGGTGCTAATTATATTGCTACTCAAGTGAAATTCAGATTTGAAAAGTACTTGTCAGTTCCCAGTGATCAAATGCATTCTAGTTCGCCATTTTCCACCATGAGTATCATTCCAGTATATGTTGCGGGCATTCATCCATGTATAATTCTCAACCACAGTGAGTCAACTAAACATAAAGATTCTTTGAAAACTTTTTTGTGCCAGCTTCTATCTTCACTATCTGTATCTTGTCTCCCACTTATCTCCTTGCAGTCAGCTTTCCTTGAGCTTTGTAGATATGATGATTTGGAAGAAAACACAAAACCAGTTTTTAGAGATTTTTTGTTGAAAATTTTGTGGGAATTTGGAGTAGTTCATAAAAATCTTCTTGTGAGAATTTCAACAGCCAAAATGTTTGAATGGCTCATATCAAACTGCCGATATGAAGAACACCATATTAATAACAGGATCCTTCCTGCTCTTATTACCCTTGCCAATGACCTTGATGAATCTGTCAAAATATCAACTATTTCTACTTTTGGCTCTTTAATAGAATATCTTTCTAACTTTTTGAACATGGAAAGCTCATCCAAAATAATAGATAAAATTCAGTTTCAAATGAAAACTTTCATGGGTGATCAAACATCAACTCTCAGTAACAACAAAATTATTCTAGAATTGGTCAGAGTTTTAGGAAAAATTGGACCAAGGATAGATGCAAATTTACGTGATGAATTTGTTCTACCCAAGTTGACCACTCTAGCAATGAGGAACCAAATAAGTCAAAATGTTGACCCAAACTTCAAATTGGACATTACCCTTAAGCTTCTTGATGCATTCATTTCTGCATTATGCTGTTATGTTGATGACAAAATATCCAGAGATATTATTCTACCAGGACTGAGATTCTTATTACATGACATTCAACATGTGGCACCCAACCGGGCTGATGTAGTAAACTCAATGATAAAAGAACTTGAAGAAAAAACTGATCCTAAAATGCAACATAATGAAAAAGTTCAAACTCCTAATGTTTCTAATTCTGAAACTTCCAAATATACAATCATCAACAAGTTTAAAGATGTGAAAAATTTAGCAAATCATAAAAATTTTTCGAAAATCTTTTATAATTCTGATAAACAATAAATGTAGTCTAATGCCATTTATAATTGTGATATTTATTTTATTTTGTAAATAACAAATATTTTTGTTGAATTTTTGAAAACTTTAACGAATTATTTGAATTATTGTTTCACAAAAGATTTGACATTTTAATAAAGAAAAACATTGGATTAGTTGTCTGGCAGTGCTTCTAAACCCTTTGAATAATTACAAAAAATTTAATCGACAAAAAAACTAAAATTGAGTGAATTAAAATTAATAATGAATCACACACCTTGGGTTTGTATTCACTCCCAGTAATCCTTCTGTCTCTGAGATAACCTTGAAAATCTTCTGGGTGTTCCATCCATCGGCGAGCAACAGTCTAAAGAAATTGAACAAAAATATTCGAAAAAAAGTATTAGCTAAAAGCTACTGAAGATGATGACCTTTCCGTTCAAAAACAGCCAGTTGCTACCAATTTGTATAGTTGGAGCTGCAAATAAACCGATGGCCACAACAGCCAAGCTTGGAAGAATTTCATACCACATCTTTTAGTTTTAACCTTTTAGTTTTGAGAATGTATACCAGATATTGTTTAAATCGAAAAACAAACTTAGCATTAAAAAGAATCTCAAGATATAAATAGAAGGTTTTTTTGTATAGATACAAATGATTTATGAATATAGTTTTATTTAATCAATTTCAAATGATAAAAATTATTTTTTAAAAACTTAATTTATTTTTATATTATCACTTAACTGTTTATACTAACGAAACTTCGCTAGTTTTTACTATAGAAATGCCTTCTAATAGTAACATAAGAACTAAGGTAAATTCAATGAAATGAATTTAACGAAATTATTTTTATTTATTCCGTTTTTATATTTCCAAAGGTTGTTATAAGAAAGCTTCCTCCAACTTATGTATCTGAAGAGTTTTTAAAGTTTGTTAGCCCCGTAGAAGACCACAACTATTATTATTTTGTCACTGGATCTAATAGGTTTTAAACAAAAAACTAATTTGATCAGAAAATTATTCTAAAAAATAATGTAATTTTATTTTTGATCCAACAGTGGGGAACAATTTTCCAGAGCATATTTTAATTTTTTAAGTGCTGAGGATACTAATTCATTTAGAGATAGATATGATGGTTATGTTTTCTTAGACCAAAAAGGTAAATTCATATAAATATTTTAAAAAAATAGCATTCAAAGTTTAAATGTATCAAATTTTTGAACTAATCATATTAAAGGTGAAGAATTTATTGCACAAGTTGAGTATGCTCCATACCAAAAGATTCCATTGTTAAAATCCAAATTAGATTCATTGAATGGAATTATTGAGTCAGGTTTTCAGTTATATAAAATCAATGAATTTATTAGAAAAATTTGTTTGATTAAAGATTTTGATATTTAAAAGCATTTATTGATTGAATTAATTTATAAAATTTCAATGAAGAATTTAAATTCTTTAAACAACACAAGATGTAGATTACTTAAAGTTTGTGGAGAATCTAAACAAAGCAGATGAAACAAGCAAGCCAGTTGAAAACCTCCTTGATTCTTTAGAAGCATCAAAAGGTTGTTTGTTTTAAGTTTATCAGTTATTTATTGTCATGATCAAAAGCTTCAAACAACTATAGTGAGCTTCATCTTTTTTATAATTCATACAAAATACAAAAAAATGGAAAAAGATATACAAAACCAAAGTATTTCCATTTAATGACTTTTTAGTTGATTCAAATCTATTTTGTCAAATATTTTATGATTCATCTGTGGTTTAAACTAATTTAGCAAAACTTGAAGCTGAGCACGAAATTACTCCTCTAGTGGACTTCTTGAGAAACAAAGAAGACAGAAAACAAGTAATTTTTAAAATTTCACAATATATTTTAATATATTAGAGGTCTTAGATTGTAAAAATGTTTTTTCTACCCTAACTAAAACTACAGTGAAAATTTCATACAAATAATATTAATCAGTATTTTCACTTAACATTATGATTTATAGAAAGTGAGAGAAGAAAAGCGAAGTAGAAGAGCAGAGAGAACACCTAGACCTCCCAAGGCCAAGCCATCAGTGAGTCTTAGCTTGTTATTAATATGGCTCATGAAAACTTTTTAGAGGCATTTTAATGTATTATAAGTAATAATCAACAGTTTTTACGTCGATTTTTGGAAGAATTTAGAATATTTATTGAGCAAAAAAAACAGCTATAATTTTGAATAAGCCATATATAAAATTTTCGAAAAAGTTTATTTAGTAGCTACATTTTAAGGTCAACAAACACAAAGTATTTATTATAAAAATAAGACACGTAGCTATATCTATATACACTTTGGTAATGATTTATTATTAAACTAAACTTATTGAAAAATATATCTGTTTTTGATCATTAAATGTACTAAAATTCTGCCATAAATCGACGTAAAAAATTGTTGAATATGGTTCATAAGTAAAACATCAGTGAAAAATCGTATACAATTATTTGACGGAATGCGACTTTTTGAGATTCAAAATTAATTTTTTTCCAGTGTTTATCTATTTTGAATTGTCATTTAGAGAGGCTCAAGAAAAGACAGACAAAAAGAGAAGATTCCAGAAAGAAAAAGCAAAAGTTCCGTAGAAACACCAGCCAAAACGATTAAAATTGCAGAAAGTAAAACAGAGAAACCAGAAGGAAAAACTACGGTGGACAGTGACGAGATTCACGTAGAAACAATCATTAATAACACTAAAAATTCCGACAAGAAAGACAGTGATCTCAAGGCTAACAGTGAAGAATCAAAGTGATTTTCTTTTTCAAACTTAATATATAAAACATAAGAACTGGATTGAAAAAATTTCAGAAGCGAAAAAGGCAGAAGCAAGCACAGTTATGAGAAACAACGACAGACACTAAAACAGAGAAATGACGAAGTGAGATATCAAGTTATACTCTATTTGTAGTATTCGAAGTTCTTTTTACCATGCCTTCCTTGCTTTTTTCAATTTTATACTTATTTACTCATTCAGCTTATGATAAATTACACGCATTCGAAAGTTTAAATAACTATACTCTTAATCAACCGATTCTCAAGAATTAGAACTATTGAATACTCAGGAATCGTCGAAGAGCACTGTTTCCAATGAAACCACACACAAACCCATCAAAATCCTCAAGAACACGAGCAAGGAAAGCTCTGAAAAAACATCAAGAGAACCTTCCACCACCAAATCAGAAGAAAAAAACGAAATGAGTAGCGAGAAGGGAGAAATAAAAATATCCACAGAAGATAAGGTTTCTGAGCGTTTTACTGCATAACGTTGCTAAAACTTCCTTTATCGCAAAACATTATTTTACAGTTTATTTATTGTATTCATCAGAATGCAGAAGGGGAGACAAAAGATACGACAGACGATGCCAAGCCTAAGAAACAAAAACTCAGATATAAGGTGAAATCATAATCTTGTTAATTTTTTAGTTTTTTATTAAAAATATTGAAATTTAGGATCGACCAGAACGACCAATATACAGACCTACGCCCAGGAAAAAAGAATAATTTTGTTTTGATTTTAAAATGAATAAGCTTAACATTTATTTGCATGAAATGATAGTCAAGTGAAGTTTAAAATAAAATAGAAAAAAGTTTCGTTGATTCAGTTCTAAAAATTAAATTGCGTCCTTTATACGAGAATGTGATTTTAAATTTTGATAACTCGGCGGTATAAACATTTTTGATTTTCTGCCCGTGTGTGGGTTGTGGTAGACGTAGTACTCGCTGAAGTTTAGTCTGAAAATAAGGCACCTCAAACTCACTTCTGAAAACGTGCTTACCAACGACAAGAATTGTTCCACCATTCTCTGTGGTTTACGCCATATTTCAAAATAAAATCCATGAAATAATCGTTTTACAATAAGACCACAAGCACATTTTTGATTTATAAGTATTTCACCTTGTAAGACTGGGAAAGAACTCTCACTTTGGACATTGAAGAGGGCAGAAATGCCTCAACAAAGGAAGCTCTTCTCAAACACTCTTCCTCGTCTATGTGCTTGTTTGTGGATGGAATTTGGAGTTTTAAATGAGAAGAATTAAGATGTAAATGCTGGAAGGTTATATTTTAAAATTCCTTAAAATTAATGTAAAAACTGATCAAAGATTTAAATTAAATTTTTTTTGAGATAAACTTACGTTCTTTTCATTCCTTAATGCAACTTCTTTGTCAATCTGTGCATACAAATCTTTTTGCAAATCTTGGAACTGAAGAATCATGTCAAACAAAGACCGAAGTTGAGTCAAAATGGGCTGTTAAACAAAATATGCCTAGTTGAATTTAAAATGATGCAGACTGATACAATCTTTACAAAAAACTAGAAAAATTACTTTAAAAAATAACAGAAGAAACAGATTTACATGGAAAAATGTACAGAGAACATACAGTGGACAAGGAATCAAGAAGAGAGTGACTGAAGACTGTGTTGATGAACTTGTTGTGAGCTTGAATTACTTGATCGAGGTCACATGCATCATTCAACTCCGCCATCAATTCCACCCATGAACATTCCAGAACCTTCAGGGTACATCAATGTTCTAGATAACGAAATAATAATAAATATTGATTTTATCATAAATATAATAATAATTAAGTCAAGTATTCATTTATTAATTGAAATTCACAGAGTGGCACTGTATGAAGTGAAACGGCCAATAAAACAAAAGCTAAAAAACATGCCTCAAAATTGATGTAGTACTGGATCTGCTGCACAAGATGCATCATCTCATTGCCCAGCAAGTGGAAGGCGTGCATCAGGGGTCTGAACTCTGTGGGTACCACAAATGCCTTCTCAACCCCACACTTATATGCAGTTATACTATGAATAATCAACAAACAACCTTGATCAATCTTTGGAAAACTTATATTTTATATATATTTAGATTTACGGCCATTCTGCGCAGTAATTCACTCATTCATTAAGCAGCTCAAACAAAGCTCAAAAAAACACAAATACCAAAACATCCCACACACCAATGTAGCTTCTGAGGCTCTTAGAGTAGGTGATGTTGAGTTCCCATAGAGAACTCAATATGTACTCCATTCTTTTAGCCCTCCATAAGAAGTTGAACACCCGTCGATACAACATCATACATTCACTGTTGAAAACAGTCCCTATGTGGCCTGTTACGTGGTATTGCAAACTGAACACATCCCAACCAGAGTCCCCTGGCGATACCTGAGTTTGATTGTACACCATTGATATCAAATCATCAAAGTACTTTATATAAAATCTTTTTTAAAAAAAAGTATATTTCAATACAGCAAAACTTTGCTTTAATACCAGAGTTTCTTAAAATATTCATTCAACGAACAAAACAATCTTTAATTTCCAAATAAAAAACCCAAAAACCAATCCAAACAAGAAGAAATAGCACCAAAATAAACGACCAATAATCCATATACACACCTAATACAATACTAACATATACGCCTTGGTTAATATAACATGAAAAATCTTTCAAATATGAAATACATTCCTAAACCAATTGATCAGAACGAACCCACACCCACCTGCAGCAGAATGACATCGAGTCTAGAGATGATCTGCATGTCTTCATACTGGGCATTGGTCGCCCTAATGGCCATCTCCAACACCCCTGTGAGGTTGTGGCGTTGCAGACTTTGTGCTGGTTTGCCCAGGTCCTCCCTGTTTAAAACCGCCATTACTATCATTAATATTTTATTATCATTATTCATATAAAAATTGATTTTAATCTTTTAATGAAGGTTTAAGTTTAATGAAAGATTTAAAAAAAATAAAGATTAATTTAATCGTCAGCTGAATATAGTGTCATTTTTGTCATTATAGAAAGGCTTAAGTTCAAATGGATCATTATCAAACAAAAAAAATCGGATCAATGCTGAATTTAATCAATTTAAACAAATAATAATAGATCTCACTCGAGCAGGTCCATCAAATGCCTAATGAAATCTCCTTGCCCCAGCAGTATGTACTTCCTCATGGCCTGAAACAATGGCATAACCCCTTAAAACCTCCCCAAACAAGGAAGTGATGTTAATGGTACCAACCTTAATGTGACTCATAAGCTTGTAGGTGTTGTATAATACATGTAGTAGGTATGAAGAGGTGTGTTTGTATGTGACATCAACCATTTGGTTAAACTTGGAGTTGTAGTCTTGCCTGAAGATCGTGTCCACTGTGGTTTGAGTTATTTGCACATTAACTGGGTTTATCTAACTTATTACTGAAAATTTCAAACAGAATAATGTTTATATAAAAGAAGCATGAAAGCATATGCATAAAATAACAAACTCGATGTTATGGATGAATTTAGAAAAAATAAAACTTCAAAAACCCATGATTCATTAATCCTCATAAGATGTTAAAACATTCAAGATATGTCTTGAAATTTGAAATCCTACTACACTACTACCATCCTGATCATCTCCTCTTTTCCAATATACCACTGAATTCTCTCCACAACCTACCCTCTCCCATCACTTAACCCCATAATAACCATCTTACACATCCAACCATTTCAACAAAAATAGTCACCATCTACTACTATACATTAATACTACCTTGATCAGTGTGGGCAACCTTCACTTGTGGCTTGTCCATCATCACTGTGTGGTCTGAACACATAGTCCTTAAAAAGTGAATTGACTTTCCGGTCAACAGGATCTATATGGGATAAGTGCGAATACTTGAGTGGTTAGAAACTCAGTTGTTTTTTATTGTTTTTATAAAATTTATGTAGTTTTCTAAAGGATGTTGGAAAATTTGATTGAAGTAATGACTGTATATAAACAATAATCGGTCTTAATAATCAATATGGTAAACGCATGCAAGCATGGAAACAATGTTGATAATGATGAATAATATATAAATTTAAAAAATATTCAGTAAGCCTCCAGCTGAAACACACCAACCTTATTGGCCTGTTGTTGTGTGATGAAAGATGGCAGTTGGCTTTTCCTCAATGAGAACTTATCGGTCCAAAGCTTGTCATCAGTCATGGAAGGGTCTTCTGACACCAGGAACTGTGTATGGTTGATGATTGAATCCAATTTGTGACAGTATTTTTAAACAATAGTAAGACTTGATTAGTAGCATGGTTAGTTAACTTTTATTTTAGATGATGACCAACTTAGGTATACCAAAAAAATATTGCATCTCATAAATGTATTGCAATATCATTTAATAGAAAATTAATTTAACAGGGATATATAAGGAATAGACACCTCATGATGGCTGTTCTCCAATTGGCCCTTGTATATCCAATCACTTATCATTTGGAAGATTGGTTGGCACACCTATATGGGAATTTTAAAGAAATCTTATGGTAAATATTAAATACACATCAGTGACTAAAATAAAATTCTCAAATACAAACCATATATTATCCTTATTTATACTAGCTTACTGAAGCAAATAGTCAACATTTTGAACTCCCATAGCTCTTGTTCATGAAATTTTAATTCACTACAAAACCCCTTCTATGTTATTTCAAAAACACCATAGGTATTTTATAGCAATATTTTAAAAAAATTTAACTTTCAAATTTTTTATAAATTTTTCCTACATTTATAGAAAAAAAGCTATGTTTGAAATGAATTTAGCCTTATCATAAAAAGTTAAGCAAATGTTCTATGTAAAAGGTAAAATTCTGCTTAAACCATCACTAAAACCCATCCAATTGGAATCATCCCTACCCTGTTAAGCAAATCATTGGTGACCTTCTGTACCACAGGATCTCCATGTTGACTAAACAAGTACACCACTGATGCCAGCTCCCCTCCCTTCTTGCCTTCAATAATAATAATAATAATGGGTGAAATAAATGATGATGATATATTGTCCGTTATCCATACAAGATTTTACTATTTTACATTTCCCACCAGCTGGGGTTGACATCAGTTGGCTTAGGCTATAACCTTCGGCCCGTATAGCTCAGTTGGTGAAGCATTAGACTAATTAGCTAAATTTACCGGGTTCGATGCCGTGTGGGCCGACAATTAGAACCTATTACACAGTGTGTTTTCGCTACATTAATTTTGTTGCAAGCACTCCAATCTGTAATAAAAAACGCTTTAAAAATACTGCATTAAATTACATAATTATAACCAAAAAAGAGCCTCCAACTATAGGCGCTAAATTGGATGCAGCTTAACGTTGATCTCCGAAACATACATGGCAATCATCAAAAATACATAGATGAATGAATACTAATATTTTCAAACAGAAAAGAACGTACAAACCATTACAAACATCCACCAGAGCAGCCAATGTCTTTAACTTGCAGAGGTGGGTCTGCATGGATGCCTCAATCCTTCTTAATGTCAGTCCTTCTGTCTCCTTGTATCTGTCTTGCTTCAGCTGTTGAGCCAGTGTTGAGGGTTTTAATATATTTTGTTATCATTATTTTCAATATATCTATATAATGACATGCAAAATATTACCTGGGCCTCAAGGATTGCAATGATTTTGTAGTACTCAATCAACTCTTGCTGCAGACTTGAACAGAAGCTCTGTACATGAATGATTATTATTATCCACTCAACCAACCATTCGTAAATCTATCAACAATGTGTAAGTAAGTGTGGATTAAAAAGCCAACCAACCAAACAAACAAAAACCCCTTAACCAAACAGACCAATTTTGCAAGTCATTTGTTAAAATTTACTACTTATGACTAGAAACGCATAACTACCCACCTGTCCTACCAATCCATAAGACTGATCAGATGACTTGGAAACGACAAAATCCCTCACTTTGGCATGCAAGAACCCACCTTCACACACCCTGTGTGCCAGTCTTTTAATGGGGCCTGGAATGATAGCCTGTGATTGGTTGTGTTCACGATCTTTCATTGTTATTGATTTATTGAACCAACATAGACGGTTATTGGTTACACTTTTTGATAAAAAGCTGTCATTAATTTATTTTTAAAAATTTTAAATTTGAAGGAATATCTATAACATATATAATTTATTGAATAACTGATTTGATGGGAGTTGATAGTAACTCAGTATTAAGTTATTATGAAAACCATCACACACATCATTATGGATCCTGAAGGACTTGTGGAGAGATGTGTACTTGATGGTTCTGCCCTCAATTGACTGCACTGCGTACAAAACATCACTCAACAGACCCTCCTCATCATACTCTGTAAAATCTGTTGTCATTATCCTAATCATCATCATCATCGTTTTACATTTGTTTCCATACTTTCATGTTTAAAACAATGCACTATGTGATGTGCTTGGTGTGTGGTTATTGAAGAAGATGCATGTCATCATCATCATCATCATCATCATTATCCTCATCCTCATCGTTTTGCGTCCGTTTCCATGCTAGCATGGGTTGGACAAGTATACAAAAATAAAAGCCTAGAACCTAACACCTCAAAAATTATAACTCCACAAGTAAGAAAACTTTGGTTAAACAAATATTATTCACAAAACTTTCACATCAAGTAGGTAGGCTGAAAATCAGTGGTTCCAAAATAAGGGTTGATAGGTGTTTTATCGACATAAGAAATATAATAATAATAACACACATTTATCGGCATTCTTGTTGATCCTTTCCACTCTATTAGGTAGGAAGGAAGCTGCATGAGTTGCAGTTATGATAAGAGGGTTGATAATTATAGGCATTATTATTTTAGTTGTTGGTTTATAGAATTAATAAAAAGTAAAAGTTGAAAAATCGAAAAACAAATAATAGCTGAATAAAAGTAACTAGTTTAGAAATAACTAAAGTTAATTATAAAAACCTCAAATAAATTGAATTAGCTTATACGAAATGTTTTGAAAATGCACCACAAACCATTGGTTGGATCAGTCTTATTGGCTGGATGCTGGTTCTTCTGGTTGATTGTGGCATTTCTGCCTGAGAGTCTATAAATAAAAATAATAATAAAAACAGAAAAAAAAAACAAAAATGAAAAAAACAAATTCTTCTTTTTAAATAACTATATGCTCATTAATATATTAAATACCAAGCTATATAACCTCATGGAAAAACAACTTCTTAATTTTTATAACTTAAAATAAGATTTTTAAATTTTCTAATGAAGCAAAAACAATAATAAAAATACAATAGTAATATGACTATAATGGCCAATAACTCAAAAACCAAAAACAGTGCATCTACTCACCCATCCTATTCTAGAGTATTAACACTAAAAACCTTCACATTGAAAATACAATACATACAACACCAATAATAATCTATACAATAAAAAGCAACAGACTAACGACGAAGTAAAAAGTTGCAATTGTTGTGAAGGGTGAATGGTGCTGAGTGTTTGATGTGAGTCCGGGATGAGAGAGATGGCTGGGTGTGGTGTGGAGGCTATAAAGTCTCCTGAGGCACCTGTGAACTTGAGGTAGTTCTGTGGTGAAAAAGTATTTTGTTTTATATTGGTGGCTCTGAGTGTGTGAAAGTGTTTTTGTGTGTTATAGTAAGTTTTGTGCGTGTGTGTTATGATGGTTGTATGTATTGATTGGTGTATGTTATGATGGTATAAAATAAAATGAAATAAAAATTAAATAATTAGTTACACCATTTTAAATGTCCTAACATAGCTTTGTATTCATAGGAAACAAAAGTTTAATTGACTTTGGTATTTGTGGTTTCTGTCAATGAAAGAAGGAAGTGAAGAATTGACCATCGGTTTTTAATATCATCCTGTAATAAAAATTAAAAAAATTGCTTTAATTGTTTTCAACCTATTTAAATTTTATAAAAAAGATAATGGCAATTTGTATGCTAAGGAAAGAATATATTAAAAAAAATTGATAAAGTTCAGTTAATCAATATATTGAAGTATAATAAAATATGAAAAAGTCAATCAAGTGTTGATAAAGTTTGAAACAGTTTTGTTTAACATTTTGAAGAGATGCATTATAAAAATTTTTCATGACTTTTTACTCATGAAAGTCTCAGTTAAAACTAATAATTACAACAAAGTTCACATACACATGCTTGTAATTTTCTATACAGGTTTGTAAATTCCACAGCATCTTTTTCACCAGTTTGTTTCACCACTGTTGTGTCATATTAACAACATTTAAAACTCGGACTGGGTTTAAACAAGGAAATGAGTTTAAACATAAATTATTATATGAATAATTTTTAAAACTAACAAGTTTTCTTGATTTTTTGTACTAAAGCAAACTCATCAGATGGGTAGGTGGATGTTATATTGCTGAATAGTAATAGAACAATAAATAAAATTCAAAGTTAGTTTTTGCTATATTATTCCAATAAAAATTATGTTTATATAATACCATTTACCTTGAAAAAGTTACCATAGACTTTTGAAAAGATTTTGACAAGGCGTCTTTAAAATAAATTCAAAAAGGTAACTTGTCATGTTGGAAACAAAATTTAGTCAATAATAAAATTTCATCAATTACATCAAATATACATACCACCAGAAAATCCTGTTACTTTGGAACACAAAAGCCTAAGAAGAATTTTTGGGTAATCGCTGGCGGAATCCATCGTATCCCCCGCCTATAACAACCTGGGCTAAGCTAATAGACGAAGTCTTGAGAAAGCTTTCAAAATAATTTATTTCAAACTTTTATTTCTCATTTAACCTTTTTTGTTAAATTATTATATTTTTATAGCAATTTTAAAAATACTTTCGATAAGGCATCGATAAATATTAGAGTATTATTTTATAAAGGGTTTGTATATAAAATGTTTGACAAACAGACAAAAGTTTTTTTTAGTTTGATCTAATCTCACTAAAAATGAAAAAAAACATAAAAAATTTCAGATGCAGAGAGGGACAAAATTTTCCATTTTTATCTGATCAACTAAACGTGTCATAAAATATTTCTTTGAACGCATCCAGTAAAATTAAGCTCTGTGTACACTTCAGAACATTAAAATTCTTCAATATTCAAGTTTCAACGTCTTGAAGGTTTTATGTCAAAAATTTAATTCTTCAACTACATTTACATACGGCTTTCATCTTGGCGTGCTATAAAACAAGTTGGTGATTTAAGACGAATTTACTTTAAGTTAGAACGTGCTTAGTATTAGATTGCGTGCATCGATTGATTAGATTAGCGTGGGTCGTAATGCGAGAGGTGACCATAAAATTAGATTTTCTTTCTTTATGGTTTTCTTGTCCCCATCTTTCTCACCCCCATCTTTTTCAACCCCATCTTCCTTTTTTTCATAAGTCGCAATAACGTCTAAGAGAAATTAAACTTTAGAAAATTATTTTTATCTCTCATTTTTATTAAAAAGCCTTTTTTCCTAATTAATTTTTTTTTCAATAAATTTTCTTTTTGTTTTTTAATTTTCTAGAAATGTTTGCCTATCTGCCTTCGATTGGCCACAATGACTTTTGATTGCCAGCCATTCATCCACACTAAACAATCGATCGAACAAACAACCAAGCCTCTACTTTGGCATTTTATTTACTCGTTCTCAATTTTTATTTGCCGATATCTTTCCATCGCTCACTTGTAAGTTGAAGTTTTACAATATTTTATATAATTTGAGCAAAATATGTTAAAATATACCTTTCTAAAAAGTTGATTATGAATATAAAAAAATAAACTATTTCAACTATCATTATTGCATTTTTTATCGAACATAAAAAACCCAATTATAGGTATTCAATTATTCACCAAAATATTATTCTAGCCTTGCCAGCTACTCAAGGCGTGTTTTTACTTATGCAATATTTATCTTTCCATGTTACTGCTTGCCCCAATATTTCATTTCTTGCGCAATACAAATTCTTTCACCTTCTTTTCTTTCATTCTTGTACGCCATATATAATGTCGAGGTAATTAACAATTACTAATTAAAACACGAGAAAAAATTAATCGTTCTTCAAGCCTTCAGTGCTGTTTTAAAACTACTATCAAGACCACTGTAGGCGCATGTGTTCCCCTACAAAATAAAGAACGCTTGACTATGAGACGAAATAAAAAAAGCAATTGAAAATGTCGTTTTCTATCGGCGCTCCCAAGAAATTCAAACGATGTTTTAAATAAGAAATTTAATTGCACTGAGTCTAAAAATAAAATGAATTTTATTCATGTTACAATCTCTTTTGGTTTCAAAATTCAAAGTTTTCGCAATAAAAATTATCATTTTTCAAACACATAGGTACATCGAAATTAGATAGAAAAACTTTAATATTTTCTAAAAAGTTCAATCCTCAGAAGCAATTTCAAAATTAGATGTGTAAAATTGAAAAAAGAAAACTTTTTTGTATTCACAAAAATGATAAAGCTTTTGTACACCCACTCCTACTTCAATTTTCTCCATTCTTTTTCTTATCTTTTCTACGCATCAATCGTCTTGCTATTATTCTTATACAAAACTGCTTGCTTCACGATTTCTTGTCGATTCCCTTGGTATTTCCTCTCATTGTGTGCTCCTTCCATTATCTTTCCAATACATTCCTTAAAAACCTACCGGAATCTAATGGAGAATTTTGAAAAAGTTTTTTGAAAACCAATTTATCAAATAAAAAAAGAGAATTTATTTAAATTATTTTTTATTCACTTAATTATTGCAAAGACTTTTCTATCATTCCGTATAAAGACAGATTGAGTGTTAAAGATAATGCTTGAAACAAATGTATACTTCACCAAGTGACTGAAGAACCCTCAAAACACATTATAACTCTTGAGAGCCTGTGTCAATGCTCTTCGATTCTAGCGTGATCACTATCTTCATTACTAGATGATTCTTTAAATTTTTATTTATAAATGCTTCAAAATTTATTTTTGCATTCTTTTAGAGACATTTTATATATCTTGCTGTTCAGAAAACTTTTGATTTAAACTTTGATAAGTTTATTTTAATAAAATATAATAATAAAAAATGTTCAATGATGAGGTCCAACTTATCGAAAACTATAGTTTCTTTTGAAATAAATGTGTCTTGAAAAGCTCATAGTTTTGAGTTCAAGTGGAAAAATTATTTTTGCATTGTTTATGTGATTAATAGCTATTGCATGAACAATCAATAAGAATGAATTAAATTATTTCTAAGCAATTCTTCATCAAATACAGCCCATGAAACAGATACTGAACAACATTTGAAAACAGTAAAAAAAATCTTCGATACAAAAAAACGAACTTAAGATTATGGTTAAAAATATTAAAAAATTTAAAATCATGAATGAAGATAAAAAAAGAGTGTAAAAAACTTTTGATGTTGTTTCTATATCCGGCCAATGGCTTTTTGGCGTGATCGACAAAATCAATGCTTAAGACCTTCTTTGTGGGATATGCGAAAATTGCCCTAAAAAACTTTTGTTTTATACATTTATACTTCAAATATGTGTTCAAATCTGGAATTTATTTTTATTTCTTATAAAAAAGACGATGCTGTTTATTAGCTTAATTATATTCTAGAAAAAATTACTCCTTTTTGTGAATGAACGGAATAATCATGAAGAAAAAATCTTATTATTGTGAGATTTGAATTGATGAAATAATTATTTCAAAGCCGGTCTTATTAGCTACATTTATTCGCTTGAAAGATCTAATTGTCTCCATCTTCTACGTCATTTTTCCCATTTAAAACACCACTATTTCGTATTGACATCATTACAAACGTATGCGTCCTCTATGGCATTCTTGTTTCCTTCTGATGTTAGTTTTATTAATAAAACTTTAACTTCAACAAATAAGTATAGGAGATGGTTTTAAATTATATAGCGCTAATCAAATCGAACAGTGTTGTAATTTAAATTAACCTTTGATGTTCTTATACTCCATTTCAAACTTCAAACTCTTGTAAAATTATGCCCTAATTGTTGCGCCATTATATATTTTAACTTGTCATTTTCTTGTTATTCACTTTTCGGCGGAATGGCTTCCAGTACAAAAGTTATTATTATCATTACCATCAAGACTACCATTATGCTTTCTTGGCTCTTCTATCATTCTCCAGCATCTTTCTTTCTATATTTCATATTTATGTCGCGTTTAATTTTATTTTCAGTTTTTTTATCTCAATTACTTTTAGTTATTAGTTTTTTCTTTCATTTCGTTGGTTATTTTTGAAAATTATAAAGCATTAATAATATCATAAATGAATCTTAATATAGTTATCATAACGAAATGTACGCTTGATTACATTTTTCATGAATTAATTTTAAAGATGATTCAGTATTTTTGATGATTTTTTATCAATTTTTTTTAAAAACGCGAAATGCAATTAAAATAAATTTGAAATATTCTTCGAGTATTTCAATATAAAATTCAATTAAAAATCCGCCATTTTGAGATAAGACAATTATCTTTTAGAAATTTCTTAATAGGCTTTCAGATTTTCAAGTTCTGCTTTTTAGAACTTGTGAAATAAAGATTTTCACGATAAAAATTGGTTATTTTTTTAAATGCTATTTTTCAGAAAAAAAACGAATAAAAAATTATTGATATTTATGACGATAGTTATGAGATACTTAAGACAAGGATTTCATAAGGAATTAAAGGCGCATCGATTATCTTTCTAGAAACTTCCTAAGATGTCCTTAAAAGGCATGTGAGGGCCTGTGCATTATGGCATGAGCACCAAAGAAGCAATCAAGCCATCAACCATATATTCTAATTATTTCCAAGAAAGACTGTATCGACCAGTTCTTAAAGGCGAGATCAGTAATATATACATACAAATTTCTTTATATAAGAACTGCTTAGAACCGCTCGACTGGTGATATATTTGACGCCAAAGAATGGTTAGTTTTTGATTGAACTTTATAGAGCTCTTATTTTCATAATTGATTAAAAAAATATAATATTATTCTATGTAAAAATTATATTAAATTATTTAAACAGTTTCTATATCTTCAAAATTAAAAAAAATTTTAAGCTTCGCTCTAAAAAGATTAAAACTTAATGGAATTTTGAAATTAAATTTGAAAACTTTATTGGATAAACTACATTCAAGATTGGAAAAGAGTGGAGTTGATGGTGGTTTGAGATGGAAAAGACGAGTGGGTTGGAAAGAAAAATGATGGTGGGTTGAAACAGAGAATGATGGGAGAAAAGAATAGAACAAAAAGATGAATATGGAAAATAGTAAAAGAAAGAGAACAAAGTCTTAAAAGTTTGGCTTCACCAAAGACTAACTACAAAATCACGTCCAACAAACGGCTTGCAAAACCTTTCTTAACAAGTTCAGATTTTCTGATGAATTAACTTATTCTCATTCAATAAACTGAATAATGGATATAAAAGAGATTATTATGAGATTTGATTATTTAAAATTTTAATATATTTTATGAGCGAATACTAATGCTGCGATGATGCCCAGAAGGGTCATAAAAATGAATTAAATATGAAATTATATAAATTGGTTTTGTGCTCAAAAGATTCCAATAGCATTTGTTTCTGAAAGATTTTAAATATCCCATTGTTTCATTCAAAAATTTGAACACCAAATCTATCGACATTTCAAAGTAAATTCACCAGAAATCCAAATAGAATATTATTGCTAACATGAATTAAAATACTGATGTATTTTTGCATCACACGGGTAGTTTTTAATTAAAAAGCAATTTGAAGTTTTAATACGGATTAAGTGTAAAGAATTAGAACTACTCATGCAAGCAATTATTTCGTTTCACCTTCCATAATCCTCTCCGCCATATCAATTTTAATGATTATATCTCATTTCAATTTATCCTTTACATCACGTCTGCATGATAGTTGTGTGTCTATGGGTGGTGTGATGGATGAAAGTCCTAGGATAAACACTTAACCAATAAGATTACTCACGCATGTGTGCATGAGGGGGGGTACTTGGAACTTCTTTTACGTTCATATCGACTTCTAAAATTATTCCTTATATAGATACGTGTATAAATACGCCAACGTGTATGGAAAGCAATACTTGTAAAGCAATATTTTGTTCTTCTAAATGTTAGTTTAGCCATTAGTGCATAGATGTATCTTAATTGCATGGGAACTCCATCATTTTTTTAATTCCCTTTTTCCTCAGCATTATCTTATACGTTGCATTCATAAATAACAGTTCAATAAATTATTTTCCTTGTAATTGTGAATATTATTTATAGTTTCATCGCTCGAGCGTTGTGTTTGATGTATTAAAAATATAATTCAAGACATTCGAGAGAATAAAGTTTAATTCAGCAATAAACTTTGTATGCGACTTGTCCTGATTGATTAAAAGCAAAGTAAATTTCAAAGCTGTATGTTCATTTCTTTAATCTTTTGATACTTTGAACTTTCTCTTGATTTATTGCTTCTTCATTGGAAGCCTTATTGATTAAAACAAAAAACCAAAAAGTAAATATAAAAATACTCTTTTTAATAGTGAAAAGTATCGTATTAAATTTTGAAAAGCCTTAAACGCTTCTTTCAATGATTAAAAGATTCGAGATTTCAGAAGGTTTTTAACGAAGCATTTTTTAAAAAATTTTAATATGATTAATTGAAAACTTTTGCAAATATATTCAAAACTTTTCTTCTCGGGTATATTCTATATGGAATTGTATAAATTTATAAGCCTACAATACTTGAGTTAGTGTCGCAACGACATCTTAAAACAAATTTATGTGTATCTATCGTTTCTATTCTTTCTTTTTATCTCCTTTGTACTGCCAATCAACAATGATTCACATTCAAAATTTCCGATCAATAATTTCAAAAACGTACAAAAATGTCTTATATAGATACATGTATTGTATCAGAAGTTTTCAATTAAATCGAAAGAAATAATTGAAAACGTGATAGAGAGGATGGTCGGGTGAATTAGTCACGCACTGATGCTCAATGTGAATTTCTCAAAAAACTAAGAAAAGTTCCTATTTCAATAAAAATATCTCCACTTGTGTTACAGCTTAGTTTAATTTCTAAATGTTGCCAAATTCTGAAGCATAGCATTGAATAATTTTTCGTTTTTAAAAATTTCGTTTGAAGGAGGCAAATTTATATAAGCGAACTGATCGCATACGATAGTCCAATGTAAAACACCGAACTGCAATCTAAATGTCTCGGGATTCCTCCCTCAAAACTTCAAAGTCGTTTTTGTTGAATAAACAAAAAAATCTCTGCTACAAACCGATAAGAGCCTGGCTTCATAGTGATTTCTATTAGTTTTCATAGGATGGCGGTTAATGTTTCAGAAATAACAGCCCATTAGTGTCCGAGAAACGTGCTTTGTTATTACATTTTAAAAGATTTATAACATTTTAAATATTATTTATTAAAAATAAAAAATATTTTCAATGATCAATAAAAAATGCAAATGATGAAGCCTAATCCCGTGCATATAAGGATTTCAAGCATGCCTCTATTACTATCTCCGTAACTACTTTCATCAATTCAAAAACACTCCAATTTACATGAATTTTTCGATTATTCAAGAATAATGACAGACACAAGATTGTGTACTTTAAATTTGAATAACAATGAGATTACAGAGAAAAAATTATAAAAAATGTCTTTACACAAGATTTACAAAATGTATTTGCTAAAACCTCTCAGCCTAGTGTTTAAACGTCAGAATAGAGAGGCATAGTGATTTAAATTGGATTCGAGACGCATGCAGCCTCGCAACATTTCCAAAGACGTGTTTCGAATGAACGTACATTATCTTTCAAGTAAACTTTTGCTAGCTGACAACCAATTCTTATTAATAAAAAAACTGCCCAAAAACATAACCAAAAAAACACATAAAAAACTAGAAAAAGAAACTAAAAAAATATAAGCAATAACTTCACTTTTGGAAAAAACGAAAACTAAAAGAAAAAACGAAGAAAAATAGAATAATCGATCGCTTGCCGGCAGATCTTCAGGGGGCAGTCTTTCAATGATTGGTAATTCTTTCAGTATGCCGGCTTTATGCTGTGTACATGTGTTTGTATGCCTCTTTGTCCTCTGGTGTGTGCCTGCTTTTGAGATTTTATCTGGTGCGTTTTGAGTGCCAGTATTGGAAATTATTTTATGTATGATTTTTTTTATATTTTTTATGGCTTCTTTTGCTTAACTTGGAATTCATTCAATAAATAATAACTGTTATTTGCAGTGGGGATTTGCAAGTTTGAATGTTGTGTGTGGAAACCAGCCAGTATCAATGCATTAAAGTTTTTAAAAATTGGCAGCGGTGTGTTATGGAGATAAAGCAAACTTAGATAAATGGACAGCACGCTAGGAGGGCGATGCTTTATAAGCTGAAAATAACACACTCCATCCCATGAATCAATAAGAAACAATACTTTGTATTACCAAACATCAACCACTACCTCTGTTATGAAGAGTATTAAACATTATCAAGTATTACCACTTCTTAATATATCCATAAAACAAGGTTTATTGACAAAGTTTTACGTAGCATTTCCTGGTTCTAACTTATACCATGGAGTACCTCAAAAATTTGTAAACTCTTAAAAAAACCTTAAGATGCAAAACAGCTATACAATCCTCTCATGCTTTTTCACCAATAATATTCTCCAGAGACATACAAAGAGAAGGAGAAAAAAGAAAAGACAGTTTTTAGACTGCCTGCATGGACGCGTCTTAACCTTTAACCCTGTCAGCCACTTCATTAAGTCTTTCTATGTGTATCTTTGTGTGTGTGTGTGTGTGTTTTTTTGTGAGTGTGTATGGCTATGTATGCTTCTTTTTTTGTTTTTACCTTTTTGGTAACATGTCAATGTTTGAAAAACTGAAATGCTTTATTGAATTGAAAATCTTTGTTCGTCTAATTTGTCGGGCTAGTTTGAAGAAACGTACAAAAGATTGAGAATGCATGAATTAAAATTTATTTCGTAAGAATGACATTTTATTTTAAAAATTTAAATAAGAAAAAACCACTTCTAGAATCTTCTAGCTTTTTTCAAAAGTGGAAAATATATTTTTCATTCAGATACGCTTTTGGTGGCTTTTGTATTTGTTAATTTAATGTAGAAGCACTTTTGAAAATAATAAAACGTTGGCTGCATTTATGCACCTTCTGTTTCTGAATTGAAACCATTTTTATTTCTTTCGAGCGTATTTCAAAATGTTTCAAAAGTACTTTAACTAACTTCCGCTCTCATTCCGTCGCGAAAAAGTTGAAACAATGCTTATGTTTCAAAAAAAGTTGAAAGTTTATGTTTTATAAAATTAAGTTTCAAAATTAGGATTAATATTAAAAATTCCAAACTTGAAACTGTGCTTGGTTTGGGTTGGTTTTATGCGTCATAAATGCACAGATCGATGTCTCATCAAGGTAATTGATGGCTTATAAACTCCCGAAAGCATGAAACACCCGACAATAAAAAACGTTCTTTTATTCTCTTTTGATAGTTTCACTTTTATTTTATGCTCCAGGATTTTCAACCACAAGCAAGATATTGAATTTTTAGTGTCCTCCCAAGGAACATAAAATTAGTTTGAAAATGTAATATCGGCCTGGAGATTAGCCTTTGAATCTTGAACTTTTTGGTTGTTCTCTTATAGATTTTTCTCGAGTAAATCTTCTTGAAAAATGGGAAGTAGAGCTTTAAACATCCTTCCATTTTCAGCAGAAACAACACAGGTAATTTTTTCTCTATCATAATTAATCATGTTTATAATCTATCTTCGACTAACACATCTATTTTTTTTTGCCAACTTTTTAAAATTAAGTGCTCTTTTAGTGCTTTCATTCAGACAGAAAATATTTCCATCAATGTTTTTCCCGGAAAGTATGCTTTAAATTTTGATAAAGCATTTTCAGATTTATTTTAATATAAAGCAAACTATTACAAACAGCCCTCGAGCCAACAGTCATTAATAACAACTGCGACTGGAAAAAAATACTTAAAAATTTGAAAATATAAAAATGAAGTTTGATTTTAAATATGAAAAAAAAAGAATCTTTTGATATTAAAAACAACCATTATAGGCGGATTTTAATGAAATTAATAATTTTTAAAAAATGTAAAATATGGGACATAACATGAATTTATTTTTTGAAAAAGAATAAAAAGATAAATTTATAAACGAAAATATAATCTGATAGAGGAAACAATGTGTGGCATGAAATCATTTTTGACGGCTAAACGGAGCGATTCTTGTGTATATTTTGAAAAGCAAATAATTCCGTTAGAACCACCCTATTACAACTGCCAATACATCTCTGGTTTGGTGCCATAAACGCACCACAGCTATATAAGCAGCATTTAAACTTGTACTCCGGATTATCCCTTCACTTCAGTCATACAAAGAAACCTTATGCTAAGAAAATATTTTTTTTAACCAAATAAGCTTTGGTAAGAAGAAAATGTGGAAATATTAGCGTAGAACTGAGTGGGTTAATAGCATCCTCAAAGGTGGAAAATAAAATTTCTTCAGAGTCTCTAAAAGTTTTTCTAACAAAAAACTAGAAAAAAGTTTCTTTTGAAATTGAATAAATGGCTTCGACTCTGAGCAAAGCAAAATTTGGATTAAAAAAAATATTCTCGAATCGGTCCGATGCTTCTTGTATAAACTCACGGAAAATGCTCGAAAAAAGTGCAAAAACATTGTGTTTATTTTAAACCTAGTTACCAAAAAAATAAGTATAAATAGTTTGTAGGAAATCCTAATCGATAGTAGATGATTAGTGTGTGCGAGTGTTGTGCAGTTTGTTAAATATCATAGACATTTAAATTTTTAGGATATTTTCTCAAAAAGGAGAAAAACAAAACAAACTAGAAGAAAGTGAATAAAGAGATGAAATGCGAAATAATAAACATTCTTACATGGTAGTATTAATAGCTTAACATTTCTCAAGTTTGTTCAAAAAATCTTTCTTTTTAAGAAATAGTTTTGCGTTTCGTGCGCAATTTTTCATTAGATTTGAGATGGTTGTCATGGATATATTGATTCGAAAAACACTCTTTGCCTATGCGTATTCATTTTATTTTTCTCATAATTTTACTTCAATTTTTAAAAAATTCATTTAAAATATGTATGAACTTTTTGAGACGGCATCAAAATATTAAAAATTTCTCCAAAGACGAGAAAGATTTATTTAGTTTATAAAGGAATCATCTTGAATTTAAAACAGAGAAATTAATTGAAACTTCAAATTCTCCTGAAACACACGCTGCAATTAATCATTTCATGCGAGGTTGTGGCGCTTTTAATCAACTTTTTCTTACGTATCCTTTCAAAGCTTTCGCAATGATTGAAAATGTGCTGCGCCGATTCCTACTCGAATTATTGAAACTGTTTTTTGATATTAAAAAAGAATACTGCGAAGATATTCAGACACAAAAGCACACATACACACACCACAAAACACCGCAGAAGCAGTGAAGCATTGAATTTTCTTTGGAAACCAGTTAAGCGTACAAAACTCAGACTCATAATTTTGAGCAATATTAAATTTATTCTCGCAGTGAGTTTAAAGTTAATATGAATAACCGTATAAAGTAAAACAAAAAAGTAATAAATTGTAACAATTTTTTATGAAGAATTTTATTTCTTCAGTGAATCTTAAGCCATTGAAAAACAACACCCTTAAGATTAATATTTCATATGTGCTACTTCGCAAGCTTCTTTCTGCATCGACACATGTGCGAGCTTTAGATATTGAAACTCAGTTTAATGTATTTTATTTCATCATAAATCTCTTTAAATGGATGAAGAAGCAATTTTCAATGTACACATGAAGTATATGCTAAGAAAAAAATATAAAAATGAAGAAGTTTAAAGGCTCTTTGTACATAATGCTACATGAAAACTGACGATAATTAAGTTTATTCAGTTAAGAGAAATGAAGGCGAATATTCAAAAACTGATCAAATGATTATAATTATTTTCAAAAACAACTCATAACTAAGAACATATAAAGCACCGATTTAGAATTAATTTCATAAAATTTGATGTAAAAATAAATTCGATAAACATTCTTGAACATGGGTACAACAAAGGGTTGACTTTGAAAAAAAGATTAACATAATTTGTAGTCACTTTGTATTGTTTCCAGTATTTCAATGAATTCGTGTGAAATCGATACGAGGCATAAAAGTAAAGATCATAGCCATTTTTCCAAGATTAATGTTATAGCTTTTAATTTTAAACCCTCATTCCAATTTCAATTATGGATCCTTTATTTTAATTTCTTAACACCCTTTATAAGACACTTCCTTTTCAAACAGTTAACAAACTCACTATGAAATGTTGCGTGCTTTAGAACAGAAATAACAGAATAATTAAATAAAAATAACAAAAACAATAACAATTGGACGATAAAATATCGATTTGAATAGTGTCCATAGCATGTTATTTCACGACCATCAAGACCTCGCAGACTTGTTTCTGTGTTTGTTGACAGGCAGACTGGATGCGGTAGGCTTGGGGTTCTTGAGGTCTAATGTCTTGAGGAACTGCGGTGTTGTGTTTGAGTTATGAAAAATGATGATGTGCGTTTATTATTTAGGATATATTTGAAATAGTCTGATAATATCGGATGTGATATGAGTAACTGAAACCTATGCAATAAAATTTTTAATTGAAACATTTCTTGAAAAAAATACTTTTTATCTACCAGTTATTAAAAAAGTGTGTTCAACTAAAGAAAATCGTTGTGTTGTTTAGTTAATAAGTATTTGATTTAAGTTTTTTTGGAGAGTTAAGTAGTATAAAAGATCACATCTTCACCTGTTTATTGGAAGGCTGATACACACTGACTGATGCTATGTAGTCTGATGGCATGACCTTTATGAAGTATTAAGAGATTAAAAATAAAGTTAAATTGACCTTAAATTTATAATGATTCTAATTGGTTGATCTATAAAATAATCGTGATATTGATTTGTACATATTTAAGGTTTTAAAACCTAGTGAAAAATTTCCTTAAACAATAATTGAAATTCACGCTGAAAGCATAAACACAAATGATTTTTTTACATAAATGTAAAAACCCAGTAATAGAAAAAATGAATATTTAGTTTTTTAAAGACATCGTAGGTTCTTTTTTAAACTTGAACTTTACCAGTAAACTTCAAATTATGAGGGTTTATAAGAACACGTAGAAAAAAATGTTATTTAACCAAAATTTTCAATAAGTAAAACCTCCTCATAATTTGAAGTTTACTGGTAAAAAATATGAATAATATCAATATTGAGTTTTTTTGCTTAAGATAGTTATTTTGTATTGATCAGTTAGGAAAAATGTTGGCTTTCCTCCTCATAGTTGTCTGTTACAATTCTTTCGCCAGATAGCTGACGCAACATTTTAATGGAATATTTCTATTTCAAGATCTTCACAAAGATGCTTTAAACATCATTTAAGCTTATCACCGACTATAATTCAATCAAAAATGTAATCATTCATATGGAAAGCCATCAAAACATTTTCCATAATGTAGTTACAAAATTCTAAAAACCAAAGTAGAAATTATGAAATATCTACAGATATTCAACAATCACCATTATTCACCTTAAACCTCAGTTATCCATTTTCACAATGGTCTTAACTTGAACGAATTATTATGGGACCAGTAAAAATTTAAAAACTGTACTTTCCATGCAATTGTGTCAGGCTATTCTACTTCAACATATCATCATCATCATTTTATTATAGTCAGCATCTTTCCCTTTTCCAAGGGGTCACTGACTTCTTTCCATGACCTAATCTTCTCCCTCCATTTCACCTTGTCATAGCAATCTTCAAGAACTAGTCCAAGACCACGACAAAGGTTTTCCATCATCTCTTTCCAGGTTAACCTTGGCCTTCCCCTTTCTCTACTACCTTCAACCTCAAACCTCCACGCCTGTTTGACACAGTCGTCATCTTTTTTCCTTACTATATGACCCAGCCATCTCAAACTCCCTTGCCTCACCACTTCAACGATCGTACAATCCAACCCCAATCTAACCATCAACTCCTTTGTACTCACACCATCAGCTAACTGCACACCACACATCATTTTAAGCATCAGTTTTTCTGCTCTTCTCAAAATATTATTTCGACGGATCTTACTACCCAGGTTTCCGAGCCGTATGTCATGACAGGCCTCACACATGTCCTATAAATTTGTAAAATAATATTCCATGTGTGTCTTTTACCACATAACATAGAAGACACACTGTTGAATGCCTTCCAGTCCAGCCCGATCCTTCGTGTAACAGCTAGCTCACTTCCTCCTCCACCATTCACATTGTCTCCTAAATAACAATAACTGTTCACCCTCTCCAACTCACCTAAACAACCATTTGAAGCATTCTTACATTCCACCTTTGCACCATTCATACAAACCCTACATTCAAAATTTCCATTCATCCTACGAGAAACACTCTTTACCCTAGCACACCGCGCATGAATCCACTTCTTACATGTCACGCACCTCACACAATTTACCTTAGCCCTTTTACCACACACACCCAATGGATCAATCTTAGCCAAGACAACAACCCCACCACCACTACTTCTCTCCATGACCTTTGTCTTACCCAGATTAACCTTCAATCCTTTCCCTTCAAAGGCTGCCTTCCAACGGATGAATTGTGCTTCTAGTTCTTCCATAGTTTCTGCCATCAAGACCAAATCATCTGCACAAAACAGTTCATATAAAACACCTTTTCTTCCGTCTTCCGACAATACGTCTAGCACTATTGAAAACAAAAACGGCGAGAGAACCGATCCTTGATGGACACCTACAAATTCTTCTGAATGTCCAGCTCCAACCTTAACCCGCGTTTTTGCTCCTTTGTACATCAACACTACTGTCTGAACCAACCTTTCCGGGACCAACTTCTTTCTCAGCGCCCATTCAATCACCTTTCTTGGTACCCGATCAAAAGCCTTCTCCAAATCAACAAAACAGATAAAAAGCTTCCTATTCTTCTCAAGGTAGCTTTCCTGCATTCTCCTAAGAATAAAAATAGCGTCCACTGTGCTTCTGCTAGGCATAAAACCAAATTGCATTTGGTCAACTTTCACTAACCTTCTTAACCTCTTCTCCAGTAACCTTTCCACCACTTTCATACCATGCTCTAAAAGCTTTACACCTCGATAGCTCGCACAGTCCATAACGCTACCTTTCTTCTTATAAATGGGAACAACTGTACTCATCCTCCAGTCATGAGGCATAGCCATTCCATTGAGGATTTCATTTGCTATTTGCAAAATAACTTGCTTACCATGTGGAGGAGCAGCTAGGTGCTCCTTGACAATTCCAGTTGGACCACTGGCCTTCCCATTTTTCATGATTCCTAGCGCTCTTTCCACTTCGTTCAAAGCAAATGGTTCCATAGGACCTTCAACCACTTCTACATTCACCATTCCATCCCATGAATTCTCCTCATTCATGATGGCCTCCATGTGCTCCTTCCACACTCTCTTCCGACCATCCTCGTCAAATACAATATTTCCATTTTCGTCTTTAATGCAATTATTACCTGCTAAGTCGTTTGCTTCTTTCTTCATCATTCTCATTCTACGGAATACGACATTTCTGTCACTCCGTATCTCCTCCATCTCTTTCACCGCCTCATTCTTCATTGCCTCAGCAACAGCTCTCTTGGCTTTTTTTTTGTCAGAGAGATAGCAAGATTTATTTTCAGCCGATGGAAGTTGCTTCCACCTCTGAAAACTTTTTCTCTTCTCTGAGATGGCTTTTTGCACATCCTGATTCCACCACCAAGTTTCACCGTGCTGAGGCCTACCTTTACTTGTACCACACACCTCTTCAGCAGCTTTAAGAACGGAAGACTTATATTTTAACCATGCATTTTGTTCATCGCATTTCTCATACAAAACCTCCATTTTTTCTGAAAATTTTGTTTTGATATCTTCGTTTAAAAGTTTCCACACTTTTGTGCGATATTTCTTTTTAGCACAGCTACTTCGGGCATTTTTAAGCCACCTTCTGTCTAAGACTACCTTCAGAAGCTTATGCTGAAGCTCACCTCCAATTACCCTTACATCCATCAAAAACTTCCTCTGCCTTTTTTTCATCAGCACAAAGTCAATCTCTGTTCCACTACACCCCCTATTAAAAGTTACCTTTCTACTATCCTTTTTCTTTTCAACACAAAATTCTAAGAGCAATTCAAGTTTCTCTTGCCTATTCCGAAACCTCCATGAACACCTTTAAACCCATCAACCTCTTTGCCAATGTGTCCATTGAAGTCTCCTAAGCAAATCAAAACTTCATTTGCATTTTCCACTTCACACCCTCTTCCCATCTCCTCATAAAACTTCTCCTTTTCACTCATCGATCTTCCACATTGTGGGGCATACGTGCAAACAATTCTTACAACCTTTTTACCAAAAATAATTACCACTACCATTACCCTATCTGATATCCTATTTATTTCCACAACATTCATACATAAATCCTCTTTAACTAATATTCCTACATCACCTATCTTATCTTCATTACCAGACCACCATAGTTTGAACCTTCTACCTGAGCTACCTACAGACTTTGAACCAATGCCTCTCCACCTCACTTCTTGGATGCAGCAAATACCAACCTCCCTCCTCACCAACTCTTCACACAACTTCATACTCTTCCCATTTAATAAACCAATATTATAACTATCAAAAGAAAAAGACCTCCCAAAAGAACAAGAAGAAAAAGAAGAAAGCCCAGGGATTCTTAGCACTCTCTGCCCATTCAAGAGCTGCTGGGGACTGAGGGCCATTGCTTTATTTTGTATATTCATGGAAAAATTTTTGGAGCAAAAAAGTACTCGATGGAGCATGCCCTTGCATACAAAGTTGAAATTCCTAAAAGCACAAACCAACCTCAAATATGAACTCCTTGTAGCCAAAGCAGTATGTAGAGCCAAAAGGATTGTTTTCAGATGTTCTGTTGAGAATTACTGGACGTGTAGTAGGCTTGATAAGGTGTCGTTCGATGCTTGACCACTGCAATTATATTATGTAATATAGATGTTTTTTCCTAAACATATAGAAAATTTGAATTATAATGCAATCTATGAATCAAGTTTCTTAATAATTGTTTTAATTTCTAACGATAGAATTCAGTATTGAATAAAACTCAAATGATTATTATTTTTAATTAAAATTTTCATAGCGTGCAATTCACAAATAAACTTGCTTCAAAAGCGCTAATGATAAATTTTAAGTTATATTTGATTCCACAGCGTTATATAAACATTTGAACCAATAAGACCTTTGTGTCAAAAGTGAGGTCGATAACATCATTATCAATCCCTATAAGTGATTGGTTGTGAGGGCTTTTGGATGGGATGGGCAGAGGAATGAAGAAGTTACATCGATAATACCTGTGTAATTAAATCAAAGCATCTCAATGCGTTCATTAGATTATTATAAATGCGAAAATATAACATGTATACTAAAAATTAAAACTGAAGCTTGTAATAAAACTATTCTACAAAAAATTCCACTATCAAATTACATTTATATAAAAAAACTAATTTTATACAAAAGAATCACAAAATATTTCTCAATAGTTGATCCTTAAAACAGATGATTTAACAAAACACTGACAGGTTGAAGTTGAAGTGGTTTGGGAAGTTTGTGTGCATGATGAACTTCTTCACTCTGTGAGTGCGAGCATCAAACAGAATATCCTGTGGTGGAGTCAGACAGGTTAGAAGTTTCATTGGTGTTTGATAGCTTCAGTAGAATACACATGATAGTTGAATGGTTCATTTACAAGTCTCAGTTGTTTTCCTTGCATCCTACAAATTAACTTTATAATTGTTATTTTGGGCTAGAAACTTTTGAAGTTTGTGTTACTATAATAACATTCTTAATTTTATTGTATTACTAAAAAAGGATTCTATAAGTCTAAAAAAAAATTTTTCCAAGCCGGGATTCGAACCCAGAGAGTAAAAACTGGTTTAAAAGCTTAAAAAGAAGCAGGTGATCTGCTGATCATTTTATGAAACGTTCAACATTTGAAAAATAATTACGAACGAATTCCATGCAATCGAACTTTCATGGTTTACTGCAGTCTTTGATCAATAAAAACTATATAAAAAAACCTATCGATTCTGACGAATATTCGAGAAAAAGATGATTCGAAACGTTTGGGGACAATTTTAAAAAATGAACCATCTATAAAATCGTATTTTTATTCTTTATAGTACAAACCGTAATTTTTTGTAGCAAGCGCTTTCAAACTATTAAAAACAAGCTTAGAAAAAAAATATAGACTAACGATTCAATAGAGATAGAAAAAAAGGGAATATATAATAATGCACCAAACAGCACGAACCATGCCATAGTTGACATAATTGAAGAAGTAATCAGAGGCAAGCTGCTGGAGTTGTTTGGAGCCGCTAACACTATGAATTCGCATCTTGTCCTCGTCCTTGAAGTGCACTCCCGATGGACTGCCGATCAGTGATTGAACGTCCTGTCGAGGTAATGGCGCATTATCGTGTAGAAGATGTGAGGGTTTTTTATGAAGTTTGTTGTTGATTAACTAGAAACTGTTCCACAGTGTGTTTTCACTACATTAAATTTGTAGCAAGCGCTTTGATTTATAAGGAAAAGCCCTTTATAATGCTCAATTACATTACATTGATGTACAAGACACACATTTTTATGTTTCTTATACGTGTTTTAAATATAAGAAATAGTTTTAAGTGCAAAAACCACATTAAAATAAATTAGTTTAAAAAATATATTCTAAAAATATTTTAAATTATTCAAAAAATGCAAAGGAGTCAAACCTGACAAGAGTCTCCAAAGTTAACGTTCCTCACCACCACGTTCAGACCTGTCTCTCCAGATGCCAAGACTGTGGAAGCAGGAAAATAGTTAGTATGCAAAGAAAAAGAAGCTTAGTACAAATTTTTATCAAAATACAAAGCTGCTCATATTAAAAGCTTGTTGACGTAAAATAGCCGGAAATCAATATAATAAAAACAAACACTAAGGTTTATTGAAAAACTTAATACACGAAGCTTTTCGTAAGAGTATCTTACATTATCTAGTGTAGATAATGTAAAATACTCTTACTCAATAAGCCTTATAAAAACTTGTGTCAAAATTATATAGTGCTAAGCATGAGTTTTACAACTAATTTTAGAATTTTTGAGTTATATGTATAAATAAATTTTTAAATTTATACATTAATATCATTTAAAAACAACCATCAGAGATGATGTAGAATCTGAAAGTGAACTGAGTATTTGGGGGTATTTTGATCAACTGCAACTTCTGCAAGTATGAGCCTCCATAGAAACAACACGCAGGCATTTCTGGGACCCTGTTTGCATTAACAGTGCATTTTTATATCACGTTTGAAAAATGTGCATATTGAAGATACATAAACGCTGTTGAGCGCTGTGGAAGAAACGCTTAATAAATGCCTTTATTATATTTTAAAATTGAAAGTGAAATAGATAAAAAAATAGACAGATGAGTAAATAGACATAGTTTGAAAAACAATTAATAAAATTTCAGGTGAAAACATCAAACGAACAAAGCATCTTCAAAGCAAGTGCCTGAGTAGATGAAAAGGTTGGAGACAAGAGGTGAGGCTGGTGAAGGGAAGTCTACTGAACCAAACTTTTCCACATGGATAGTCTGTTGTTCAAAAAACTTAAATTATGATTAGTGAATGAATTAATCAAACATAAATCTTTTATAAAATAAATTCCTTTAAAATCGCTAAAGTTAATATTAAAATATGCTGTGACATGATTTGATAGTGATATGAATGAACCTGGTATTTGGGGTCGATGTTGGTGGTGAACTGGAAAGTGAGGCCTCGAAATGAAAGGAAAAACGTGCTTTTGTCTTCTGTGTATTCTTCGTTTTGATGATTATTTATTTGGGATATTCAAACAACAAATTTTAAAATTTTAATAAAACTCTTAGTATTTGAAATAGCATATAAAACTTCATAAATGAACTTATAGTTGTTGAAAAACATAGTTATAGCATTTGAGAAATACATTTGTCAATAATTCATCAATTTCAATTGCCAGATTCAGATGCATACATTTTTAATAAAACTACAATCTCTGATAATTATGACCTTATCATAGAATACATAAGTTTAATATTTTCAGTTTTTTGCAATTTTTATACTTGCGGGGTGGGTAGCTCCAAAACAGTGGTCTATTTGTATGATGGTTGGTTGTACATTGGGGGAGTTGAAATAGTCATTGCTGGAATTTATTTAATAGTATTTTATATTTTACAATGTATATTACTATTAATGATAACAATTTATAAATATGTATATTAAATATACCAATATCTCAGCTTCAATTTTGACATGTCATATACTTCAATAATCTGTTGTGGAATAAGGAATTTAGTGTGAATACACACTTTAATAAATAACTATAAGTATTCATAATTTATCTTTAATTTATGCATAACTTAACTTTATGAGTTGTAATTTATACATTATAATCCATAATTTATACTTTCAATCTCTCTGTCATTGAATCAAAAATGAGTCTAATGGAATCTTGTGTCAAACAGATCACCAAATCATCTGCTAGCACCTCCTTCAAATTTTTATTACATTATTTAACTATTAAGTTCAATATTTTGATAAAAGTAGCTAACTTGTTCATTATACAAGAACTCAACACTTTTTATTTCAGAATCTAAACTTTTTATGAGAGCAATTGCTTGGAACAATGGCATTCCTTTAAATTTTCAATATAGTGTGAATTAAATTGATAGGTTGATTAATTTATAATAAAAACCTAGAATAATAAAACAAAGGATTTGTATAACTAACCTAATACGAATTCCCAATAGGTACTACTCAATGACCTCTCTGGTTGGACTTCTAAATCAAGCATTTTTTTGGAACAATTCAAATTTTCGAAAATATATAACTTAGTATAGTGTACTCTCAGCTGTTCAACTGCGTATCTTTTATTGAAAGATTTCAATAATATATATAAACTTCATAGAAATGAATTTTTAAAAATATCCTGGTTTTAAAAAAAAATTTAATTTGAAATACTGATTTTAGACTAACTCAGTAATTTATTATAATTTAAATTGTAGTAAAACTAAATGAGGATTTCAGTGTAAAGTTATGTTGAGCTCGTCTTTATTCATAATTGAAAAAACGAAACGTTGATAGTTTATTTGAACAAACCTTTATTTATTTTTTTTTGTAATTTCAAAAATTTTTTACTACATAGAAATTTGGAAATTTAAATTTTGTTTGTCCAAAGTTTATTTTAAAATATAAACTTTAATTATTTTGTTTTCCAAGTATTCAAAAATGAACTAAAGTTACGTGTTTCATAATGCAATAAGGACCAGATCCTGAAATTGTGATATAAGACGACTTACGTCAATGAAATCTAAAGGTTAATCTTAAGGCCCTAAATAACGGTATTGGTCAGTATTTTATGCAAAACTTGCCACAATATTATCTCTTAGGCTTTTATAAAATTACTGTTATAAGCGAAATGCATTGGAAATGTTTGCGTAATGAAGAGAAGACAAACGATAGAGATAAGATTATTGCGACAGATGGAATTATTAAAACACACAATCATCATTAATGACCCCGTTAAATTGCTAGCTATTTGTACTGTCCATTCTTTGTATACGAAAGATGTAGCAATAACACTATTTATTCACAAATAATTGCGAGTTTCTGAGACTTTGTTTATTATTACGTCGTAATCCAGCTAAGATATTTCGTAATTATCAATGTTTCACAAAAGATATTTTATAAGAAATAGACATGAGCTATGTTTTTATTGAAACTAATATGAATCTATATCAATAATGTTGTCACGCTGTGTAAACAGAGTCATTAAATAAAGAGCAAATGGTTTTATTAAAAATAATCTATTTCTATGGCTACCACGGAAAATTTAGCGTTTTAGAAAATCAACTTTCACGAATGGATGGATAATTGGATGGATGAGAAGTTAAATTAATTTGAACTCAACATTAAATGTTGCTCATTCAAAATTTATTCTATGTATTCATTAAAATTTGAACGAAGTTTTTTAATTTAACCGAAAGATTTTAAGTTCAATTCGATTAAATGAAAGAATGAAAAGTAAGGTATAAACTCCAAAATTCCTTGGATTATCTGAAACAACATGCTCTGATCGAATAAGAAAATATCAAAAAAAGATGAAAACTAAATCATTCATAAACACTGATTACAACATTGGGAATGTAGTAAAACAAAGAATATCAAGTAAGCTATCGCCAAAGTCCTTTATTTAATTTAAAACTATTTTATTTTGAACTGATAAGACTGAAAAATGACTGAAATGTAATAAATGGTGTTAAAGTTCAGCTTCATTATGCATCGAAACAATAAACTCGCATGACTTTTCCATTTTCTTCTTCATGAGTCTCGTGCCCGAATGCCTTTTCCAGTTAAGTGGTCGGTTCTGAAACATTTAAAGCTATATTATGACAGAGTTCAAGGCTATCTATATAAATATTTGATTTTTATTGTCATTTTTGAATACAAAAAACTGTTGAAGCGATTTTATTAAAGTCTAATATTTACTTTTTGATAATAAAAGCTTCTAGAAATCCACTTTTAATTATTAATAAAAAGTCTTCAAAAATTGTTTCGGATCTCAAGCTTAAAAGCAATTGCGAGAAGCAATTCAGAAAAGCACTGAGGGATGGCCAGCAGTAATCCTGTAGCCTTTATTGATCGCAAAATAAGAATAAAAAAGCTCTAAAATGTCACAATGGTCTCTAAACGGGGTGGAAGGTGTTAGAGTTACGGTCCTGTTAGTAGGCGAAAACTACATTTGAATTCGCTTGTTAGAAAGCAATCCCATGTAATGTAAGCTATGTAAGGTCTTACATTGAACCTCTATGCACTTTATGCCATCATTGAATTTAATTTCTTTTTTTAAACGTATTAAAACGTGTCAGATGCCACTGAAAGAATACAGTTATAAAAAAAGAATAAAAGACTTCGAGTAACTATTATTTTGGTTCAAACAGAGCTCTTATCATTACATTCATAACCGACTTTGATGAATGTATTTATAAAGCTTCGAAAGAGAATTGATCATTAAAATTTATTGAAAATTTTCAAAGTAAAATATTTCTAGTCATTATTTTTATTTATACACTCGAATAAGTCAAGTCTTCAAAATATCAAAATTCTAAGGATGAAAAAGTGAAAACATTGATTAACAATCTTTTGAATTCATAGAAGAGAATTTAATCAAAGTTTTAAAGACTACCTCAATGATCCAACGACCAGCTTTAGAAGAAGGATGGAGACAAGCGTATGCCACCCACCCACCGATGTACATACAGATGGACACACCTAAAATGGCGCATACCATTCCAATCACACCAGAACCCAAGATCGATACGGTGAGAGTGGATGAGAAGTTGGAGGGAAGGTTAACTGAAAGGTCTTTGGACGACCAGTGACTTCCTATATACGAGAGATCTTCACAGTTTATTAGAGAGCTTACTCTCTGAAATTAAAAAATTAATCATGGTAGACTATATGAGCGTAGTAAAAATAGTTACAATAAATTGTATTTATGCAATTAATTTCGTTGTATGTGAACTGATTGCGTAACAAAGCATTTGTGAATTGGACATTGTTAAGTAATTGAACAAATAAAAAGCGATTTGTTCTTGACAAAATATTATTAGAATTAACACTATACAAATGATACTTGTCTTTTTGTTCTTAGTGATCTATGCCAAAGATAAGGTGTAGAGGTTTGATGAAGCGATAAAATGAGGTAATGGCAAAACTTGACTTAATATAACTTTTGTAATATGCATACATTTCATCAACATTCAAAACCACTTTGAAGCTTTCAGTTAAATAAAATAAAATCCTTATTGCTTTTAAAATTCATTAGACACAGCGAGGTTTTAACAAATTAAAGAATATATTTGCAAGAGTGATTGGTGGAGAGGTATAAACAACGTTTGTAATTTGATTTGATACTTATTAAGTCGCATAATTTACAGCCCAAGAAATTTTTAAGCTGAAAAAGTTTGATAGAATCTTGATTAATTAAGAACATTAATCAATCCAGTCTTAACAAGCAAGTTATTATTCTTGTAGTACCAGTGAAGAATAAAGACGAAAATTCTCCAGAAATTTGTGTAAATAATTGTGGTCTTGACCGAATAATATTTTTGATATAGAAAATCCTGTTAAAGCCTCGAAACCTGCATTAGAACTTTTAGAGCGAACTGAAAACTAATGTGAAGGTTTTCATTAAGATTTTTTATTCAAATATATTTTAGATTTTGCTTATCTTTCTATTTATTTAAATCTCACAAAACCCAAAAAGTTTGAAACACGGAAAGTTTTTTACAATGCTAAGCTAAAAATAAAAAAATTTAAACACGCGATGCTGCAAACTGCAAAAATTACACAATTCAACAATGAAATAATTTAATTCCACTACTATAAAATGGCCATTATGATTAACATTTGCTTTTATTTAAAACTTCACAAAACACAAAACCGCCAAAAAAAGTTTTTTTCAACTCCATAAAATTATTTTCACTATAACTTTTTCCTCCTAGCAACCACAAAATAAACCACAACAATCTACAAAAAGCACAAAACAAACCAACCCGCAAACAACAACTGTTGAATCTAAAACACAATAACTAAAGCATAAAACAGATGAAAGGATGGAATCAAGCACACAAGAAACCAAACACAAAATACATTCCCACTTGTGTGGTGCAGCCGAATTCCAGCCAATGCTGCCGCTGCCTCTCCAAAGAGTCTGTGCATTCATTAAGGCCTGGGCACCACTGACACTTGGAATGCAGTCGTTTCGACGCCATTAAGCACTCTAAACATGTCTTCATCATGCGACAAGCTTCGGTGTTGTGTGTGGAGGTTTTTTTATATAAGTTCAGCCTTTGAAATAATTCTGTATTTCTTGTATTGCTTTTAAATTTCTTGAAAAAATATTAATTAATTAAGATATTGAATAAAAATAGTTCTTATTTCGCTTATTGCTCAAAAACCTCTTAAATAAAATATTAATTGATATTTCAAAAAAAATGTGAAGAATTGAACTTGGCAGAGGGTTGATGATGATGGTTGTACCCTCTTCAACTTCTCTCACATCTATCTCGACCCTATGGTACTCGTGGATGGTACGCACTATCTTCGACTCTATTGGAACACCGGAAAAATTAAAGCATTATACAATAATATTTTTAATGCCGTAAAACATTGTGCTTAAATACTTTCGGTGGATCCGTTAGTTTGAATTAGTTTATTATATAAAATTTGGTTTAAATGTTGATGGTTTATTTTATCTGGCTTATTGATTTGGAAGATGAATGAAACTTGGTGGTTCGAGAAGAATCATTTCGTTTTATTAAGATTGAATGTGATAACATGATAAATATAGAAACTTTTTTGGGAGTTTTAAAATGTACCACATAACCACATGAGTTTAAGGCTTGGGGCCTCATTGCAAATTTGTTCCCTTTTATTTGATCACCAGAATATGCCATTTGATTGCTAATGAGCGCATTCAAGCCTTGAATTCCAATAAAAATCGAAGAACCGCCGATAAGAATAATTGAATTGTGAAAAAAGTTGAAAGAAAAAAGATGAAGATAAATTTTGAATAAAGTTTTAGAAAAAAATTGAATTCTTTTGAATTATGAAAATTAAATTCTTCATTTATTCATGCATTTTTTTTAATTAAATGGAGATTCAAAACAGTCATGTTAAAATTCCAACATTGAAAGGGGTAGAAATGAAAAAATTGAAGAAGCTTTATTTCATAGATCGAGCTTACATTCCTGAACTGAAGTTTCGCCTTGATCTTTTCTCAAAAATGACTTTATAATCAAATAGTTTTATACAAGAGAAAATATAAAATCACGCTGAAATAATGAAAAATGAGAGAACGATAAAAAAGCCCATGAAATAATGAGTAAAAATTAGTCAAAATTTACGAACAAAAACATACATTAATCTTAAAGACTGGTTCAGCACCCACTCAATCAAAACAGAAAGACTATGAATTAATCAGAAAAAAATGCATAAAAAATCGTGATAACATGCAATAAAGGCTACTAAGGATGGATTTATAATTGACATAAATAATCTAATTTATTTCTCTCTATCAGAGCTAATAAAAGAACTTTAAAAAATCAATCTTTGAGACTTTTTGAGTTTAAAAGCTATTTTTGTGTATTTAAATTGCGTTCTCTTTGAATCTTTGTGTATTAAAATGTGGATTGCCTAACGGCTATAGATTGATGTTTCGTAATGAAGTAAGCGTTTGTCGTTCTTGCATGTTTAAAATAATGACTTCACCGAACTTATTACGCTTAGAAACGCCTATAAAATTTTCGAAGATTGTTTTGATCTATAAATAAAAGCGGTGGAAAATGCTACAAAAAAGTTATTGCGTTCAGAGCGAGTTTATATTTTCAATTGCAACACAGCCGGGTTTGGCTGTTGAATATCAGTGGCAAACATTTTCATCAAAAAGGTTTGAAAACTTCAAAAAACAATAAACATTTAACAAAATAAAAAACACATAAAACCTCAATAAAGAAGCAATAAAAATATTTTATAAAGCTAAAACTTGAAACGTAACATATTCCAAGCATGAAAAAGTAGAAAGAATACAGCATAAACCCCTAGTATAACAACTAGACACTCACTCGATTTGTCACTATCAACATAGTATGCGTCTGATAAGCCGATCTTCACTGGGTATTCGAGAGATTGAGCCAAACCCAAAAGTGGAACTGGCAACTGTTTATTATGATGGTTGAAAACTTTGATATATTTATGTGATCTCATTTCTATTTAAATAATTTTGTATGCAAACAATTTTATTCATTTATTGCACTTTTTGAACAATTCTATTTTTATCTAGAATAAAATTGAAAAAATTTATTTTTTTTGCATAGTTTTATGCAAAAATTTTCAGTTTAAAGATGTTTTTAGGATGTCCAGGAGTATTATAATGAGACAGCGCAATTCCTTTTGATTTTTTTTTCTCATGTTGTTGCTATGGTTCCAAGCAATTAAGTTCTCACGAATTGTCACTCCTATTAAAAATTCCTTCTCAAACCAAATAAAAATGAACAAAAATTACCGATAAAAAATTATATACATACTTTGTGGAATATTTGAAGATTAAATTGAATACGAGTCGAATTGCAACCAATGAATCATGCAAACAACGATTCATCAATGTTTATACTTATCTTTGCAAATATCCTTTTGACAAACTTGAAAAGATTTTCTAATAAATTTGTTAAAACTGTTAAATTTCAAAAATTAAACTTTTAAATTCTCGTTAAAAAAGCAATTCTGTTACAGGTGCAAAGACATTCAACGTTCGAACCACGATTTTAAGAGCGCTCAAGATTTTTGTTAAATATATAATTTTGCACGTAAAATTTGAAAAAAAATTTTCACTTATAACTTAACTCCTTAGAGAACAATAAACTAAAAAAAATTTCAAACTCAGGCTTTTATGGCTGGGAAACTTTGATTAGCATCTGCAAGGACAGATTATAATGCAAGTATTTTTAGCATTTTTATTAATATGCCTGAAAATCTGTGATTATTATATAAGTATCGATTTTCAATTAATTTTATAACAACATTGCCAGGTCATGCGACTCAAATGGCTTTATAAAACAGGGCTCTAAATGAATATTAGTTATATTTACTTGTCAATATAACAGAGGAAACAACCTACTACTATAATAATAAGAATTTTAGTATATTTTTTTACTGGTATGAATAAAAAAAAAATTTTGAAAAAATCTATTGATAACGAAGGCTAAAATGAGACAAATGAACTTCATAAACTCTGGTACCCATCCTCAGACTAATGACAACACTTCACTAACCTTCATACAGCTTCAAACAAGAAGGTCACACTATCAAAATGTTTGAATAACTTCAATCGGAGAATATATTTAAAATGGATTTCAGACTAATAAATTTCAATTTAGAGACTGGCATACGCTCAAAATGACTTTTCTACGCTCAAGACAGTTTTAAAGCTGAAAAGCATGACGTAAAGTTTGATGTAAAAGAAGTTGAGGTGTCAAAACGACCTGAAGCATTATTATCTTTTCATAAAACTGTTCAAAAGCCATTGGCGTAGTCTTAATGGCTAGCAACAAGTGTTTATTGAAATAAAATTCTAATACTGAGATTTTATTTTTCAAAATTTGGATTTAATTCAAAAATTGAATCAAAAGTTCATGAAGAATCATAAATAAGTTTGAAAGAAAAGCTTTAGTTTTCTGATAATATAATCTCACCCTTATAAATCAGCTATATAAAAAAAATTTTACTTTAGAAGCAGATTTAAAATTTTCTTGAAATTGTATTAGTTTTATATTTAAAAATTTTTTTTCATTATATAAGAATAAATAATGAACAATATTTTATCGAAATTCAATTAACACACAATAAAATGAAATTGCAAAGTTTTTTTGTGAGCAGTTTGGAGCACAATGTGAATAAAATAAAAATGCCTTGGAAATATTTTCCAAGTATAAATGAAAAATTTGAGAAACCTCAAATAGTTAAAAAATTGAATATTTTAAAAATATAAACAAAAAAATTAATTAAAAACAAACTTTTAAAAATTAAAGTATTTTCAACGAATGGAAGAGAAAATAGAACGAAAAAGCTTGAAAGTAAAAATATTTCTAAAAAATGGAATAAAAAATTTAACAAAAAACACTGAAAAACTAAAAATTTACGAATATAAAAAATAAAATTAACAAAACGAGACCTTTTTAAAATGGGAATATTTTTAAGGTAGAAAAAATGCCGTAATTTCACCTTTTCATACAGGAAAATCACTTGGCCGTTCTGATGCAAGACAGCTTGAAAACTGAAAGGTCCTTCGAAACGCAGTAAAAGTTTTCAATTGCTACTAAAACACTTTTATCGCAATATTCATTTAGATTAAATTTCGCTATTTTTGAATCCATATTTTATTAGAAATTCATAGTTTTACTGTTTAATTTTGAGTTTTTAATTAAATTTCTATTTCTAAAGTAATTTATTAACATGTATTAGTTAATTGGTCGTTTTCAAATAGTTATAAAACACTTAAACTCAAGCTTTTGTTACTACAATCTTTAACAGAAATTAAGTTTTAATCTCCACAAAACGTACGTTGTTTCATAAATCTCAATAAATCCCTTATTAAAACACGCGTTTCAAATAAAATATACTCCGGCATTTTCTATTTTTCTCAACGAGAATTTTTCTTCATAACTTTTCCACACAACCAAACTCACCATATATTCATATATAACATAATATTCTTGTGATTCAAAGAATATTTATCATACGAGTTTCATTCATAATATTAAGCCATTAAGCAAAGTTTATTTATCGTCTACTCATTCATTACATTCGTCCCAACGACCTTTTTAACAAGAACAGCTCAAAACAACTTTATGACGCTATTTTTCATGAAGAACCGGATATTTTACATGAAATAAAGTGGTGTGAAGGATTCACGTTTTAAATTATTAACTCTATAATTATCAATGTTAAATGCGATGTTCAACTCAAACCTAAGTCGGTAGTTTCTAAATGAAGATCTTTCCACCAAACTACAAAGCTTGTTCCTGAATTTCAATAAAAAAAATTTAAATTTAAATAAAAATAACGTGGTTATTAAATTTGAGTTTATAGCTGTGTTTGTCTCAGATTTAAATAACAAAGAAACATCAAAGCACACTTGTTAAAGTTCTACAAAACCTACTTCAAATGATTCAACGTTTTGGTTTTTGGTACTTCAAAGCATGAACATGAAGGGAAGTTATAATTGAGCGGAAACATGTTAATTAGCTGTTAATAAACAAAAAATCTTCTTTATTTTAAAAAACTCGCTTCAAATAAATATATCTTTTAGACTTGTTTTAAACACTCACATAAATCTTAAACATTTGAATTAATTCCGAGTAGGCAACTTTAACGTTATAACCTTCTGTTGAGGACTAATACAACGAAAAAACATCAGAGTTTTATATAAATATATAGTTTCGTTTTATGCTGTTTTTACTGGAACTATTAACAAAGTTGAGCTGTGTTATTATGTATTTATTTAATTTACACAATTAATAAGCCCAAACTACAAAAAAAACGAATTAGAAACATAAAATGCTTCAGAAACAAGCCTTCAAAAGTTTTGAACAAAGACTTTAATTGAATGCAGTTTTTGTAAACCATTATATAAAAACATTAAAAATTATAATCTGCTTTTTGCTTCAATTATTTTGAATTTTTGTTGAGTTTTGTGGAAAACTTATAGCAAAAACTTTGTTGACTTTGTGCGTTTTGCTGGGTTGTAAATTAAAAGAGTACCTTCAAAATATTGAAGACCAGAATTACTATTTCAAATATTTTAAATTTAAAAATGTACCATATAAACTAAGTTTGAGTAGCAACCTAATGGCTCCTTTAAAAATTTTTTTTTAAAAATTTGACTGGCATTAATTTAAAAATTCAAATACACGTCAATAGAAGCTTTTCTTCAAAAAATGAATTTTTCAGGAGGAATTTATCAGCTATAAAAGTTTCAAATACATTTAGTTTAATATTTTCATTTTCGAAGGTAAGTTTCAATTGGTTTGTATTTAAGGTCATAAACTAATCCAAGTTGGATTTTAAATTTAGTTTTTCAATGATTCATTGAATGGACATTTTAACTTGCTTTAGATGGCCTATTTTCGACCTAAAAAAGTTTCAAGAATCTTTTATGTTTGGTCGGAAGCATTGTACATGATTTAAAAGGTCAAACATACTAAAAATAAGCCAAAACTCAACTTCATTTTTAACATAGATCTTGCAATAATGCTGAAAAATAAATCGTCTCTGTATTAAATGAAATAGACTTGCTTACATGAACTAACCAGCTTTAAGACACTGAACGATTTCTAACAATTAAGTTTTGTAGCTATGCTTCAACATCGTCAAATCTAATTTATGACGCTTGGATTAAAGCATTAAAAATTTATAAATAATACATATTAAATATATCTAATTTTATTTTAATCATAATAAAGAAGAGAACTTTTGGAAAATTTAGAAGCATAGTTATGGCTTTTTTGGGCATGAAACTTTTCTGCATTGTAATTTACATTATTGAATTAGTTTGAGATTTCTTTATAGTTATTTTGGTGAAGTATTAAATGAATGCATATTTTGGTCTCGAATACTTTTACGCAACCAAAAAGTTGAAGCTTTTTTGAAACAAAATATCATTATTGGTTATCTGATGATGATATAGAATATATCGAAAAGCTTCGTCAAAATAAAAAATTCAAATATTTTCGTGTTTTTATGATTCAAAATTTTGAGACAAACTGTTCACAAAATTACATTAGTTGGTTCAAACAGTTATCAAATTTTATATATTTTTAAAACAAGATTAATAGAACGAGCAATTTACAAACAAAATTTACTTCAGAAACGCTTTGCATTTCTGAAAATTATGAATTTTTTCGCTAACGTTTTATGATAAGGTATATATGGTATATATTATGATAACTTATCGAAAATTATAGCTTCCAATTCTCAATAAATGTATTAAAAATTCCTCTTATTTGATGTTTTTCGTTAAAAAATATTGAAGAAAAATACATACGATGTCTCTGAAAAATTATAAATAAAAAAAAACATGGTATTAGCGCTGTTTCAGAGGTTTGGGGAAATTTTTGAAGAAAAGTTACGAACACAGGTTGAGTGGGAGAGAGTCCCACAGACGCGGGACTTGATGAAATAAAAACGACTTTAAGAAAATCCTAAGACTGCTGATATAGCTAGAGACTAAAGTTTAGAATTAGAAAGATTGATGGGTGTGTCTGATGAAGAAAAACTTATACGAATCAACAGCATGACTTCAGATGAGTTGAAGTTGGTGCAAAAGATAGCTCGGTAGGCCACAGAAAAACGAGTTTCTGTAGTCCAGTCTGAGCAAAACTAATGAGATAACAAGGACCTTGGCAGTTTCGAATATTAAAAAATTTATAACTTGTAAGATTGTCTTTATATGGGAGTTGGAAGATTGTGCTGTTCGTAAAAAAAGAGTTCAAGATTGGAGTCTAGAGTACCACATCGGATTTTGACTGAAGCATGTTGGGAGATTAGAGCGGTCAAAGGTTTTGGCAAAAAAAAATTTTATACTGGTAAAAAAAAGGCTGCTAATGAATACAAATTTGTTTTTGAAAAAGTAAAACAATGGAACATGTTTTATAGAAAGCTGGTTCAAGATCCAGACATGAGAACCTAGTGGAAAGGTTTGTGCCATCAACAAACTGATTGGACGTTGTAATTAAGTGAAAAAATTATGTAATGCGGTATTCATAAAACGCTTGTTAGAAATTTAATTCAGCAAAAACACTCCGTGGAGCAATTGCTAATGGTCAGCCCACGCGGCATCGAACCCTTAACTTTAAGTAGTTAGTCTAATGCTTTACCACTGAGCTATACGGGCCGACGTTGATGAGGATTTGTGAGTAAAAAATAGATTTTTACTTTGAAAAAATTAGTGAAAGGGTTCACAAGATTGTTTCTTAGATATTGCAATGTGTAAGAAGAGATCTGTGTAGAATGGATTTAGCAGTTTTTCAAAAAACTTTCAAGCTAGGAGTGAAAGATGCAAAAGCATTATAAAAAAGTTTGCACAGAACTCTAAGATAAGAGTACGAGCAGTTTTGTGAGTTTGTTTGGGAAAAATGAAAAGTCTGCTTGAAACAGATTTGCCATACTTTTCAATACAAAACCCTTCTTTTGGGTTGTTTTTTTAAACACGAGAGTTTTAGTGGATTAATTGTAATGAAGGTGATTGCTAGAACGAAAAAAGTGAAAGCAGAGTGGAGTTGGTGGTAAACCAGTGACTTAAACAAATTTTTTATGGTTGTAAGAAACCTTTCAATTGAAACATCAGAAGAACGAATGAAATGTTAATCACGGATAAATGGTAAGTCATTCTAGAAGGCAACATGTTCAAAGTTTTTAAGAAGTGGGAAGCTACAACTTGAAAATGGAAAAAGAGAGGGAGGTGAGGTTGAAGTGGTAGAAGATCAGAGTCTTTTCAAAATGAAGGATAGTTTTTGTAGTGATAATGAAATGATGAATGTCACCAAAAAGTGCGTCTTATCACACCAATAACATTATTAAACGCAAAAAAAGCAAATCATTTTTATATTCATAAAAGCCATTAAAAAAAACCACCAAACAAAGATATAAAAATAATACAACTGAAAATATAAAAAACATGACTAAGTAAATAAAAACCTATAACATGAGCGTACCATTGTCGAAGTAGAGAACATCAGACAGCGTGGAGAGTTGGGTGTTGAATGGTGCCATCAATGGGGCCAAGTACTATATTGGGTTGAAATGGCCTCCAAAAGGTATTATAGGACTTAAAAATTTAATTATACACAACTAAAAGGATCTTATCGTTACATTTTATAGACAATTTATGTCATGGAGTTGTTTATGGGGTTGGTTTACATTATGTTAAGGTTTAGCAGAGTGGGACTATACATGAAAAAAACTTGGCTATGAAACAAATATTAAAATAATATTCCAATATCGCAAGTGTCTGTCAAAGTTTGAGCAATTTAAAATACACAAAAGTTAGTTTAATCATTATATTAAAGGTTCAATTGTTTAATTATATCAAAAACCATTCTTACTTGCATGCTCTAATTATCTCTAAAAAAAATTTTTCCAAACTAAAGTACTTTAATTAATAGAAACTCGTAACGTATATTTTATTCATATAAAAATTTCAAAAAACTTTCAAGACACTGCACTATTTTCATAATGGCACGTCCTTCTAAATTCACCTGGGAAGTTGTCAGCCATGGATGTAGAAAATCACTCATGTATAAGAAGCCTAAGACGAATGGGGGAGGGAAGATAGTTAAATGAAGGATAGGTGAGGGAATGATGGATGGATGATGGCTTAATGGATAATTGATGAGTGGTTGACAGATAAGTAGTGACAAAAATGAATGGTTAATTTGACTGATGAGTGTGAGAAGAGTTAGTTAACTCAAAGAGTAAACGATGCGATGAATGAAAGGTCTGGAACCTTTTTAATACAACTTGGTTGGACTGATATTAATAAAATACTTTATGCAATAAAAAACTTTGGAAAAATGTTAAGATATGCATAAAAAGATAAATAAGTAGAATGAAATGAAACATTGTCCAAACGACAAAGAAAAATGATAAAGCCCATATGACCATGTTAGTTGTTGAAAACATGAACATGAGTTAAACGTAAATTTTTTATTGAAAATTTCATTAAAATAATAGCTGATAAGGTTCCAAAAATTCTGAGAGAGCATTTTTTCCAAGTGATATTTATCCGCGTATAAAGCTGTATTGACCACAAGGCAATCCATTTTGAAACATATTTGAATGCTAAAGTGTGATCCATAAAACCATAAAATCTATAAAAAATTAAGTTTTTACTGAATACTTGTAAAAAGCTTTTTAAGCAAAAATAAGTAAGGTGCGTTATTGTGAAAGAATATTTTTTTCAGAAAAAAATGAGCTATCTTACAAGTTCACATTTATTCATCCCGTATATTGCTTATTTCTGTATTACAATGTTTTCCTACTACGGATCTGTCCATTTTTTGCTATATGAGCTCATAAATAAAATTTTTTGTACATCTACAATAATATTGATATTATTACCAAACGTTTATAAATTATATAAAACATTAGAGTATTTTTCATTTGTTTTCACTTCAAAGACTTGTTTCATTTGTTTTTCTTTTTCTGTAAGCAACCAAAATCTTTTCCGCCTTTTGAGCATTCAATTGAAAATAATGGAGAAATTCGTTTGGGTTTTGAAGTTTTTCCTAGCAGCTAAATTTCCAATTTTCTCAAAATTGATCCTCAATTTATTGCAGTCACTATCAAAAAAAAAGTATTAAATTTTAAATTTTATTCAAATTATGTGAGCGATTTTAAAGCGGTTCAAATGTATGTTGAGTGGAACCACGATGCATCCTAATTTCTTGACATTCAAATAATTCAAGAGCTTCCTTCTTTCACAACCCCATTGAAGAGCTCTCTTACACATTTGATAAATGTCTTTCACCTTGACTTTATTCCTACTCAACGTTTATTAGGCATCGACTCCTTTTTTTGAAGTGACGTTGCTAAAAAGATTGCGCCCAAGATTTAATTTATAAAGATATTTTCAAAGGTTTTTTTTCAAGTTTTTAAAATGCTGAAATTTTTTGCAAGCGTCTATTTGAGAACATTCTAGAAGCATTTAGCATAAAAACGCCGTCATTATACTGAAATATGGATGAAATTTTAATAACTTTATTCCAACGTGCCTAGTAAGACCATAAGAGATAAGGAGTTTCATGCGTTTAGATATAAGTTTTAAATCTTAAAATTTAAAAAATTTTACTTTCATTGTTACCAGAATTAGAGATAGAACTGCAAAGTCGCAAATATATTCCGACTTTTCACAGTACAAAACATTTGTTTATGAAATCAATTGCTTCAAATGATAAATTCAAGACTCATAAAAATAAATATCTTTTAATATTTGCTCCAAAGGTTTTTTTCAATGAAGAGAATAGCATACAAGTTCTCACGAAATAAGCTACAGAAGAAAAAATTTCATAAACACTTCTATAAGCATAATGTCATTAATTCGAGTAATCTCGACCGCCCAAAAGGAGTTAACGCACTGAATCTTAATACAGGCTATGTATGTCTTGTGTGGACCTATAGAATACGCCATTTGTCCATATTATAGACCCTTTCTTGAGAAATGAAAACGTGTGTCGTTTCATACGTTAGAGGGTATTTCTTAGTTAATCTGTAGTCATGGTGTTAGTATACTCGATATATTGAAGGTTTGAGTTTTTTATTAATGTAATTTAAAATTTAGAAGAAAATTGACCATAATTCAGTAATCTTTCATGATTGAAGATGTGTTAAGGTTTCTTATATAATCTTTGTTTTCCAGTATTTCGATAATTTAGTTTTCAATGCAACGTAAAATGGAAACTTAACCCATAGAAAACTCAAAAACAAACGTTTCACGCAAGACCTCGAAGCGTATAGAACAAAACTTAAAAACAATATTCAATATTGAAAAATCTACGTCAAGCTGGATTAGAATTATGAACCAAAAAAATAACTTCACCGCACCCAGACCATATAAATATCCACAAAGCATGAAAGAGTGTAAGGAATAAATCATAATGCACTCAAACACATATTAAATATACGATTGGGCTTCGTATGTAGGAAACTTTTCAACATAAAGCCCATAACTTTTGTTCCTCTTGAAACTATTTCTTATGTTTTTATTGAGTTTTACTCAAGCAATGACAGATAAATTCGTTTATTTTATCCAATCACAAAATTTTTCTGATTTTTGCATTAATTTTTAAAAATTTATTTCACAATTGAATTGAATCGTATTAAAAACAGTCACAAAATCTGTTTAGTTATTTATAGACTTTTGTTTGAAATTGTATTATAGACAAAAGCAATTACACATATAACCAACCCTCCGTGGTCACTGTGACTTGACTGACTTCATGGCCGTAAAACAGAAAGGGGAAACTCAGTGGAACTGTCTGTTTGCAAACATAAATAACAAAAAAAAATGGAAATGATGACATTAAAAATAATTAAGTGAAATCTAAAAATGAGTTATTAGAATATTACAAGTGAAAAATACTAGAAATAAGTTTAAGAATATGATAAGCAAATAACAGCATAAATATCATGAAAATGAATACACAAACAGTAACGATAAACCACTGAAAAGCCATGCTATATATATTTGATGTCCCATATTCATATGTATTTACAAGACCTTTATTTATGAAGCATGAAATTCCCTTCAAAACTTAAAAAATAATTTAATGCTTAAGAATAGCAGTTTGAGAGTTATTATTTATGTGCATTAAAATCAGAAATTACTATGAGAATTTTGTTTTCTTTCTATTTATGTAACTTGTTCAACCGTGTTCTGTGGGGAAATCTATTGCGTTCTTTTAGTCTTTACACGCACATGAATGGGAAAATTTAAATTAGGAACTTTACTGTTTTGAAATACATTAAACTTCAATTTATAGGATTTACTTATTCAAAAAAATTTCAATAATACTTATAAAACAAAAAAAAAGTCGTCACATCCTCAAACAAATAAAGATTTTAAACCAAAGGCTGCGATTGATCAAGTCTTTATGGCATGTATAAGCTGCACTGAAAAGATGCAGAGGTTTGTTCAATTTAATTCATTGTTGCAAATTCTAGACTGGATATGCTTTGAATAATTGAACTTCTCTAATGGAATATATATTTGAGGAATGTTCTATTTTTATAACTTGGTTATGTTTTGAGTTTTTTCTTATTGTTTTTTTTTCTGAAATAAATCACTTAATTTTTCATTATTATTCAAGTGCAAGTTTAGCATATAGGGAACATTGCAAGACAAATGAATAATGGTTTCTACTGGCAAGCGTGTTCAAAGAACAAGCCTTGAAAAAATTATAAAAAAGATATCCGTATTACTAGAAAATATTTTTGAAACTCATTTTTCTGTCCAATAATAATTTTCAAGTTTTTAAATCTGAAATAGTTTCTAATGGATAATTACTTTTATACTTTTACTCAAAAAAAAATAGCATCTAACAAAAAAGCGGTAAAAATTAAAGAAACTTTTCACAGTAGTGTTACATGAAAACGCGCGGAATTTTTTCTATAGATAAAGCCAATTATATATAAAGACAATTAAAGTGCTAAAACCACACTAGACGTGAATAATGTAGAACAAATAGTTATAAGAAAAAATGAAATAAAACAAAAGTAAAGTTATTCATTCTAAATGAATTAAACTATCCTATCGCATTTTAAGCCCCAGATATTTTTCTTATCTCTCATTGTGTCTTGTGTCACAGCTCCTATAAAGGTCTGGTAACTACCTTTTGAGGATTTTATATTGCGTCTTTATGATTGAGCGTTTGTGATATTATCACGTTGAACGCATAGCTTTTATTGTAGTGGCTTTACAACTCTTGTAAGTTTCTTGAGGGTGCTTTTATGCTTCTTAAACTGTTTGCTTTCAAAAAGCCTTTTGATGCTTTTGAAGTCTTGAAGCTAAAGTATTCATTACTTTGGTGGTTCATTTCAAGTGTTTAACATTTAATATTTTTATATAAAAAATATTTTTTGATGAAAATGACTAAATAAATTAAGTTGAAAAATCCCAATTCATAAAGAATATGATTTCAACAATAGAAAACATTTTGAAATCAATTTACCACTGCTTTTACATTATGTTTTGATGGATTTTTTTGAAAACGTTCGTTTTTCCAATCTATTTTTAATAAAAATTTATAATTGGAATTCATCAAAGATTAAAATAGATCTTTTTCATTTTTCACGATCAACTAAAACAAAACCCTCAAAAAAAAATTTTAAACTTTAAAAACGCTCAAGTTTGCTAATGATTTTGAATATATTTCCTCTAAAATTAAAATTCATCAAACCCAACTTTAAATCTATAGCAACACTGTGCAAAAGTGAAAAATTTTTTTCGATGTTTATTATTGTTTTTCGATGATAAATTTACTAGACTTTCTCCTTGATTTACTTCTTTCCTTTGAACTCACATTTCTATTAGGGCTTCTTAACTACAAAGTATCTACTAAAAAGAAATCTTATGTTTCATATATTTTAAGTTGTTAATAAGCTTACATTAAAATAACTTTTAAAGTCTTTTAGGTTTTTGAATAGTTGAGTAAAATAAACTGAAATAACTGTAGCAGCATCTGTTTAAGGCGTTTTCGATCGCCATAAAGCATGGTTGTATGAATTTTAATTAATTTCTAAAGAGTCGAGAGGACAATAAAGCAATCTTATCACAATTTTCCAATCATCCTACTGTAACTTTATTTACATTTCCAAAATACTCCGGGTTTTTGTGCGCAATGGTTGTTTATAAAGAATTTTTGTGTATAGTATGAACTAATTAAAACGCTATAAGAAGCAAAAACGTAGAAGTCTCTATTAAGATTTTGTATTGACTTGCTCGCATAACTCGCCGATGTTGGATCAAATTGACTTCTCATTGGCAATCGCATATATATTGATTCGTGTCATAATCATGATTGTAAATATCTCAAGCTAAAAGAACTTTCGATTTCATTATTTCGTCGCGAGCTTTATAACTGATATCTTAATTTTATAGCCAGTTCCTCTGATGTAACCCTGTGCAGCGTTGCAAAAAATATTATATTTATTATTCTCATTCAGGCTAGTATCTCAAGGATAAACCTCAGTTATATTTTCAGTTAAATAAATTAATGTATCACCTAAACACGCTTGGTTTGTTTGTTAGTTCTCATCGTTTCAATACGTTAGACATATTCTTTTAAGTTTTGCAATTTTTCACGCGTCAAACTTTCAAGATAGGTCGAAGTTGTTATTTATTCAATAGCTTTCCAACATCTCGAACCTTCAAGTCAAAAAATGCGCTTGCCACTTTTCCATCTGCTTTCATTATTCTCACCAAAAAAATTCAATTTAAATCTACATAGTTATATTATGTACGTATAGAGTTTTCAAAATATGTTTTTCTAGCGTTTTCAGTCTACTTGCTTAGAACTGACAGTGTATAAAGCTTTAAACTCTCACAGCATCACTGGATCTCTAATAAGTTATTTAGAGATTTATTGCAAGAGTTTTAAAATATTAAAAATTGATTGAATAATTCTAAAAATACCTACTTATTCTAACCATTCATCTTGCCTCTTTAAAATTATATTCTTATGACATTATGAATCTGCATGATTTTATTTTATATTTATGAGAAAATCTTTTGGGGCGTAACTAAAGTCATAAATTTTTTTATCGCAGTTCTCATATTCAGTTTTTAGTTTATGGCGCTTTGAGTGATAAATTCCTCTGACACCTCAAAAACATATGATTTTCGTTTGAGAATACTGGGATAAGGGGTCACAGGTTGCGAAGAGCGGCAGTTTTTCTCAAGCCTTTCGTACGTTGGTAATTATAGTGAAAAGATTAATGCTCCAATTTTGCTGCTTTTGTTTTAACAAATTTTTTTTTAAATTATCGTAGTTTTCTTATGGAAATAAATTTTTAAAGATCGCATTTTTTAAATAAAAATGCAACTTTCAAAAGCTTTATACTTATTGCATGAACCTCACTCAAGCACCAAAAAAAAATATACTTAGCTGTAATAAATCAAAGTTTCTCTTTCGACTTGAAAATTATTTATAATTGGAAAATTTTCAAACTTACCAAAGCGTTTCTTTGTCTACTGGACCAGTTGAAAGGTGTGGGTGTTGGGAAGGGTGGTACTGAGGTTGTGTCTGGTTTTGATGTTGAATTAAATACTGAAGTAGAATTTTTTAGCGTTAAATAGGATTTTTTAAATCTTTTTAGCGGAGTTTTTTCAGATAATTGAGAAGAAATTGTGTTGGAAGGTGGTGAAATTTTTTTTGCTGAAGATTCCACAGATGAATCCTTACTCGGAACACTATTATTAAAAAATGTCATCAAAGTTTCTGTCGTTACGGTTTCTTCTCCCAATGAGATTTTTTCTTGTTTGTGAGTCGTTGACAAAAATGAATGAAAAATTGCTTGGGTAGTGATGTCCGAAAATGAATGGCTTTCTTTTGTTACTCTAGTGATATCTTGAGAGATTTTATCATCAATCAATGTATCTGAGTTATAAGTTGTGTGAGAAAAAACAGGAGAAATATATCGAAAATATTTTGACGCAGGTTGTGTTTTTGATGTAGTAAACGGAGTAACAAGGGGTGGCTTTTGGGGTGAGTTAAGATTAGATGACATTTGAGGTCCAGGCGATAAAAAATATGAGAGCAATCTTGTAGTTGACGAAGAGATTTTTGATGGTGGTTTCAAGAGAGGCGTTAAGGATATTGTAGACATGGTATCAGAAGATGATGACTCTGATTGTGATGAAGACGAATCAGAGAACGCATATTGCTGTTGAACAAAAGGGTAATCAAGATCATCCGAATAGTCTTCATCAGCAATAATAATAAAAGAACTGGCAGGAACCCAGAAGTCTCCTAAACGACCATCCAAGATTTGAGTTTCGTAGTAGTTGTGTTCTTTGTTCTGTTGAAATAAATATGATTTTCAATAGTTATGATTCGAACGAGTTTTATATAATTTTCGCTGTGTCTTTGCATCAAACTTATTCTGTAACCATCACGCTATACAAAAAAAATATAATAAATAAGTAAAAAAATTAATTGTATGGATGTGAAAAACATTTTAGATTGCATGTAAAAAATTTCTCTATTGTCTCGCAGGCATGCTTTTTGACTACCATCCACTTGCTCAAAATTCCTGATCTAATCAACTATTTTCAAGGCACAAAACCTTCAATCTTTTACCTCCCAAAAAAACCAAAAAATCATTTCCATTCAAACCAGCTATTTAAATAAAACTATGAAAGTCATAAAGATTACTTTTGATCTAATCATATTTCAATACTTTGCTTGAGTTTTCAATAAAAGCTAGAAATAAATTTATTAAAGGCGACATTTTATGTAGAAGCTTGAAGTTTATTGGTTTATCTACGTTTGCCCATCAAGATCACCCACTAAACTATATTTAAGAAGTCAAAAAAATAAGCACTTTTCAACGTTCATTTTTGAGTGTTGCCTGAAGCCAAAAAGTTAAACGAACTAATATGTTTTAGAAAGAAATTTCTATGTATAAATTTTTTCTATTGCTTTAAGCATGGATTTTTTAAAGTTACAATTCCTTGATAAAACATGGGTTTTTGATTGTGTACTAGCATTGTTATTTAAATCATTAACTTCAATCTATCATCTTTGCCTGATTTTACGATGCTTAATTGATAAACAAAAATATTTATACCATGAAATTCTCGTTAATAACAATCTCGTGATGAATGATTTCAAAAAGTCTAATGAATGCAATTAAGACTTTCTTCCATGCATAATTCCTTCTGTAGTTATTCCACAATTCTTCACAGTTATTGCATTGAGTTCAGGAAAAAAAATACTATTTTATATAGACTAAGTTTTTCATGCCTTCTCTTCTTCCACGCCTTTTTTATTCTATTTCCTATTTTCTACGCCATTAGACCCGTGTGCCGCCTCAACATAAAGTCGATATACTTCTACCTTACCTCAATTATACACTGCTCTGCCCAGATTTCACTCTGTCTCAAATTCCAACGCAATATTTGAAGTAAAATTTTATTGTAAAACTTTTAAAAATAAGCTGATTGATTTATGGGGTATTCTAGTACCTTATTCAAAAATCAATCAAAAAAACTTCACTTTGTGACCATTAATAAATGTGAACCAATCATTAGAAACCTAACCAGTATATTAGGTTTAATATCAAGTAATTTATAGCATGACTATTCTATATCTGAATTTGTATCATCATCATAACTACAAAATTATCCTCCCAGCTACCCTACCTCCACGCCCATCTTTCCCACCACCACAGTAACCTCTTCAACGTTGAAGGTAGATACTTTGTAATGATCATAATCATTGTTCCAAGGAGAAAATCCAATTGCATTTTCTTGGTACATGTCATCTCTGCCATTTTTTTTCAAATTTTTTGTTGTACTTTTAACATTTTTGATTTGAGAAATTTTGTTTGACTCATCGTTGTTTGCAAAGTCAATAATTTCCTCTTGTTTACTCTCAAAAGATTCGTCTTTTTTATTCAATTCTGTATTTTTTCTATTATTTGTTTTATTTTGTTCTTCTAGCTCAAAATTCTCTCCGTCTATGCTTTTTTCTGTTTCATTTTTATCTATTTGGAAGTCTTGTTTGTTTGTTTCCTCAATGGACTTGTCAGTAACGTTCTTATTGCTATTTTTGATTTCACCCCCAATTACATAACTTTTTTCTTTTCCCAATGTTTGATTCAATTTTTTTCCATCATATGAGCTTTTGTTCTTTAGCTTTTTATCGATAACTATTTTTAATTTCTCTTCAGTTTGTTCCTTCTCATCGTGCTTATCCCAAGCGTAAATTTTCCGAGTATACCCTCTAGAAAAGTCTTTCACGTTCCAAAAATTATTTTTGGAATCATTTTTATTATAAAAGTTTGAGCTTGCCTTTGTACCATAATATTCAAAGTGAGATTTTAAATTATTAGAATCATATTTCGTATCTTTATTCCTCGAAGCAGAACCATTTGTTTCTTCAAATTTTTCTTTTGCTTTATCTTGCCTTGGAATGACCTTCTTTTGTTCCAGAGAGTTTTTCGCTGATAAATTTTCCACGGCAATTTTTGATTCCCCTGGGTTTATAAAGATATTCTCAAAGGAATTTCTATTTTTTAGATTGAAGTTATTTTTTTCTTCAACAGAGTTTTTTTCTTCTGAAATAACATCAGCAACATATGTTAGTTTATTGAATTCCGAAAGAGAGTTTTCAAGCGAAGATTGCTTTTTTGGAGTATTTGTAACTGTTTCGAAGAAACTCGATAAAATTTTTCTTAAAAAATCTATGTTTTTTGAAAGTTTGCTGTTTTTTTCAACTGATTCATTTTTCTTTTCAATTTTTGTTTCCTCGATTCGACTTACGTTTGAGGTTTTTAAAAAAGGTACTTTCAATTTTATTGCCGTTTTTGATATCATTTTCCTCCTGCCGCTATTTATTGCATCTTTTGCGCTCGCTTCTGTCTTCTTTGTTTTGTGCAGTGTCCTAACGTTAATGTTATGATAATCTTTTAATGTTTCGACATTTTTAGAAGTTTTCATCGGAATATTGAGCACATCACTGCTAAGAGAGTTAGCATTGTTTAAAGTTTCATCACCCGGCCTTGTTGACTTGCTTTCTAAGCCAGCGAATCGTGATGTATCGAGAGAATTTGTGTGGTGGTTGGCTGCGGTAGATGGATAGCCTGGATACTTTGAAGAGAAAATACTAAACCACGCCAAAGATGCATTCTGCACAGTGTGCTTGGTCGATTTCGCGGGAGATTCTTGCTTTTTTATGCGCTCTGTTGCACTTGATGTAAAAAACTCTAAATCAACAGCATTGTTTGCTCTTTTTTTTGCCTTACTTTCGTTGCGAATTTTAATAGGACTTTTATCTCTAAATGTAATCTTGTTTGACGAAAGCTCTGCATTAAATGGTTTGATGTTGTGAATTGAAGAGCCTTCATCCATCTCGAAAGCTAGCATCACTGTGAAATACAAAATCATAACTATCACTATGATTATACACTTGAACTCTTAAAAAACTCAAAACTCAAAAAAACTGAAATTCTTCAAGAATTATACATGATAAATTAACCTCTAATTATGAGGATGTCTACTTAAATGATACTTCAAAAAGATTACAAAATTGCGTTGTTGTACAAAAGCAATATTGATGGCATGGCTAGTAGTGGATGTAGTCAACGCGAAATGAAAGAAGAGCACATGGGAGATTAGCAGTGCGTGAAAATTTGGTTTTATGCCTTCGTCAAAAAGGGATGAAAAAAATGATAATGAGAATAAAAGGTGTACAAAGTATTTTTATATTTTCTCAATAATTGATTCAATTATTATTCCTAAAAAATTGTTTTTAGATATGATTGACCAAAAGATAATAAACTAAAGCTTTTATAACAAAAACTTTATTTATGTACTATATGATGTTTATCTGCAAATCTGAAAGCAAAAATAGTGATGTTTTGGGAAGTAATCATGATTCTTTGAAAAGGGTATAAAGCACCATTAAAAAATTTCACAAAAACACTTTAAAACATACAAACTCAACCACTCCAAGCTAACGAAACTCACGAAGTAGTTTATCTTTTATAATTCGTATATTTCAATGTGTAGCTTCTTTTTTTTAACAAAAAACAATATTAAAAGAAGTTCATAATACATTTATTGAGATTCAAAAGCTATATTATTCTATATTTAATCTCATCATAAAATGTTAGAAAAATTAAATAAAAACACATACGATCTTCATATATTTCTTATTATATTTCTCATTATGTATAAGCAACTGTATTGATGTACTTTTGACAAATCTTCTTCTTTAAGAATCCACTAATCTCCCACAACAAAACACACGCATAGATATCTCTCATTATTAATCTCTGCAGATCTCTCATTACTGCCCATTATTTATCTTTTAAACGCTCATTTTATATATTTATATGAGCTCTTCTATTAAAAAGATATATTACAATGAATTGCTTTGAAAAGTATTTATTTCATTTCTTATATATTGGTGTGGTAGTTTGTGCAAAAATTAATAGAGTGGAAAATAATATTATTAACTGCAAAATCAATCCAATTGGTGTCCTTATTAAGTTGTTAACGTTAAGACTACACACAAGCGACAAGTTGGTCATGTAATTAGTTGCAATATTAAAACATTTTCAATGAAAAAAACTGTTTCTTTGCATCATTAAGACATCATTCGATTACTCATTAAATAGAAGCAATGCCTTTTCTCAAGCATTGATTGAAAAACTGTGAATTGATACAAAGTCACATTAATTTCGTCAACGGCATTCCTAGGGGTTTTATTGTTCCACTCACTCGAATAAGAGCATTTTGATTAACGCTCGATAAAGTAAAAGATTTAATTAATAATCAATTGTTAGGGAGAAAACTTTTATTAGTGTGTGCTCTCATGAAATTTCTGAATGTTGAGATATATAAGAGTTAGCGTGTATGGGACTCACATGGTAAGGTAAAGTACAATTGCATTATAAACTTCGAGTAACGCATCATGGAATCAATGTAGTCGAGACAAGAATTAAACGTTTTGAACAAGAGACCGGAATTTTAGATTTTTTTTATTTTATGTTTAGTTTCATTAACTTGTTATTGCGAAATCATATTTTCCTTTAAAGTGAATTAAATTACATGAAACTAAATTGTTTAAAAACATCTCGAACAAGATTATAGTTTCGTTTGAAATGAACAACGCTTCCTCTTATATATACGGGTTGAGGCCACATAACAATATGTCTTCGGTATTGCTTATATATATCCGCAGAGTGCTGTAAAGACCTCAAACTGTAAAATGTTTTTTAATATGACAAAAAATCTTGGAAAAACTGCCAGTTACATTATTGATTAAATAATCAAAATTTCAATCTAAAAACTACTATAATAGAAAATTTCTATTAAAAAATTCATTTTTTAAATTTTGATAAAATCTATAAAAAAAATTCAAAGTACAAGGCTTAAATCATCTTTATCACCACGAACGTCCTTCACCCAGGCAGATCTTCTTGGCCTGAAGAAGGCAGGGCGTAAGCAGTCCAGTATATAACGTTGAAGAAGATAAAAGCCAATGGGAAGCACTGTCTAGACAGCTTATCAATGTGGCGAGCTTTTTTCTTGCCGTCAGATTCTGGTTTGCTCGAAGAGAGTTCACACTGTTCAAAGGTATTTTGGAATTTCGTTATGAATATTATAACAGTTTTTCACAATTTAAATGAAACAGTCTTCTTCGACTTGGCATAACTCATGTTTTAGGTAAATTGGTTGGGTAGAAAATGTTTGAAAACTTCAAAGCTCTACATTATGATTTAATGTTTTAATTCAAAACTTATTTTTGGGTTGATAATAAATTTCATGAGAGTGCAATGAGTCGTTGGATTTAAGTGCTTTTTGTTAGTTTTTGGCAATTAAATGCGAAGATGAATGGATTAATAGATTATGGTGATTTAGGTTGTGTGGTATGACATGCTTCACGAATGATCATCTGCCTTATTGCACGTTAAAACCCGTTATCGGTCCCATGCCATATTAAAGTTTATATCCAATAAAAAATTACGCTACTAAAATATAAAACCAATGCAAAAATATTTAGCGTGTTTTTTATTAGAAATTGCTTTTTTCCACAATAATAAGAAGATTGCTGGATTCTGTGCCAACAAGGCGGATTCGTTGCGTGCTTTTAAGCAGTGAAAATGATAGAAAAAAAAATTGAAACATATAGAGTGATTAGCATTGAATAAATTTTTCACATTAAATTACCTCCAAGCAATTATAGGACTTGGTTCTTTTTCCCTGTAATTAATGATACTGTGAGATAGGGTTCAACTAATTGAGAACCTTACCAATTCAAGGCATTTCAGGCACCTTTTTGAAGTCTGTAAGATAGTTTTGATGTTTTAAAGAATATTTGTTTAAAAGAAATTTTAAAATTTTGATTTTTAACATCAAATATAATCTTTTATGAATATAACAATTTCTATATCTGTAGAATGTTTTTTTTTCAAACCTTTTGTCACAAACCAGATTGTGAATTCAACAAAAATGAAAAAATTGAAGCAAAAAATGAAAAAAAAACAAAGAGCTTAGAAAAATATCAATGTCTATATAAACGCACTGTTTAATTGCAGCCACCAAGCTTTTAGTATAATTAGCAAAAAAATTCCAATTTAAATTTTAATACGAAATAAAATCAATTTAAAAGTACTTCAGAATCTTTGTTTTTGGGACTCTTCCTCGACATAACGTTCACAACGGCATACTCGATCAATGATGCAAACACAAATATGAGGCATATTATCATCCACACATCAATCGCCTGGGTTGGTTGGTTCTTAATAAATTCCAAGGTTACCACTTTGGTTTCAAATTAACAGCGTTATTTCACATGCTGTTGATGCTGATTAATTTATGGAAAAAACTTCAATCTGAAGTGTTCTTAAAACTTATCGTTCAAATATTTCCTCGAAACGACAAGTTTTTGAAATATATGCCTCTCTTGAGAAAATAAAAGTCATAAACAAATTTATATAAAAAATATATCCATAAAACACCCTTCATGACACCTTAATATATGACACCCTAGGAAGACTCGCTCGAGCCCCGGCGCTCATCGTTGTTGTGGTGAGGACGGTCAAAAGCCCGATAGAAACCCGGGCTGGGGACGACTCTATATTGATCCAAAAGGATACCTGTAGCAACGTTTTAGTCAATTAATAAGCGATTATATATTCATTTTTGGTGATGTCGATACAATATGAATTAGGTTGGGTTTTATAGTGACATCAATATATTTATGGCTTTGGAGAAAAAGCTAGAAAAAAAATCCAAGCAGGAGTTTTTATTATTCGTAATGAAATAAAATTTTATCTCTAGTTCTTTAATTTGTTTTTCATAAGATTCTTTTTTGTTTTTAATTTCAGTGTTAAGATTTATAGGGACTTTTAGTAAATCCAATTGAGTTTTCAATAGAAAACTAGGTTTTTTATACCAACCCACGAAAGAATCACGATAAGGATAGATGGCACGTAAACTTGAATAAGGAAAAAGCCAATATCCCTTCTAAGAACAAACCTTACTTCTAAACATGGGTACTGACCTTGAAATAAGTTATAAACTGGTTTTGTATGGTTTATAACTATTATATTATGATAAATATAAGTTGAAATCGATTTAAAAAAAGTTAATTTATGAGTAATTACAATAGCGCATTTTAGAATTCATATGCACGAAGCTCAAAGCAGATAAACATCTAGTCAAATGCTTATATCTCAAAGGACAATCTAAACATAAAGAAATCGATTAATTTATCAGTGTTACTTATATCGTATAAAGAAATTTTTTTATCTTCCTACTTGATACTTAAACAATTCGAAAAGCTCTTTTAAATGCTACTTAAAACCCTTTTATACTGACTTCACAGAGTCAAAGCTTTTATATCGATTTATACATTAAACATACCTGCAGTGTAGTTTTGTTTGCAATCATGGAGGGTGAATTTCTCAAGAGTGAACTGCGGAAGTTGTCTGTTGTTTCCAAGACTGATGGCTGGTTTCGTTCCTCCGTACTCCATCCATGCGTAATCCATAAAGTTTGAAGTGTAGCCAACTGTTTTTTGGAGTTTTTTGTTTTAGTTATTTGTGGTTCGTTTAGTTAAGTTCAAGGCAGGTGTTTTAATGTTATATGAAATGATTTTATAGTCTGTAAAGGGAAGTTTATTAAAAGATGTGACTCGTTTTTATTTTAATATTTAATCAAATATCAGAAAAAAGTGATAACTAGAAAATTAACACGAAAATTGGACATAAAATATCAATGGCTTACAGCTTTCAATAGTGATCGGACATATTTGCGTGTCTAAAGGGTATTTCTGAAGTTTCATATGGCAGGAGAATGTAGCTGAAATTCTGGAATCATAAAAATTAGAATTGCTTGAAACTACAGCAGTTTTACGATCGATTTGTGGTTTAGTTTCAAATTAAAATAATTGAAGTGAAAAAGATTAGTGTGGATCCAATTTATATTCAAAAATTTATACAAAATCTCATAATCTTTTTCCCATTCTAAATGCATATATCAAATCAGAATTTCATCATTTTCCACCCAAATTAGTTGAGTTTTTTCTAATAAGTTAATATTCTTCCAATATTTCAACAAAAATATAATCACTTGAGCTTATAAAGCATAGTTCCATCATTGCCGAGTCTCAAGTGTCTATTAGCCACAGTCACGTCGTGGAAGTTTGCCTACGAAACGGATGTTTAACAGTGTGAATAAATGGAAGACGCTTGAAAAATTTCAAAAATCAAAAAGTAAACATCTCAAGTATTTTAAACCACGTTTCATAAAAACTCACACCTTTTTTTCATTTCTGAAGAAGGTGTCAGGCACCCAGACTTTAAGCCACGACCCTTCACCCAGTTTTATATGGTCTCTGTCGTTCAAATCGCTAGAGTTGAAGACAAGACGTTGGTCGTTCCATTGTTGACTCAGGTAGAAACTCAGCATGTAATCCTAGGTAAGTTTGCATTATATTGTGGTAATTATCTCATGAAGCTTATTGGAATATTGTTGCTGTATTGTCTACACTTTGCGTTATATTTTTATCACTTTTTTCGCATAAGATTACGCGGTGATTATGTATTGTAGAAGTTTATGACAAAAAAAAGAATGAAGTAGATATTAAACGTTTAATAATTGAAAATAAATTAGAAAGTAAATCATTTTTAATATAATTAATGAATAATTCGAAATTAATCCCCGATATTGGTTTGGGTTGCGATTATTTTCTTGAAAAGGGTTATATTTAGATCGATCAATGTTCAGCCTCTCAATGACAATAACCCTCTCCAAAGAAATCCATAATGCATTGCATTTGATATTAAAATGCACCTACCATTGTAATTCTTGGTTGTTTTTAGAGTGAATGGGGGTTTCAGTTTTCAAGGTTTACAAAACACTATTGAAGCGATAATAAATGATTATTTGAGAAAGACTTTAATGAAATTATTGTGAATTGAATTAAAGTGGATACAAGGTTTAAAAACTTAGAAAAATATTTGGATTGTGTCCAAAGACCATTATGCTGAAAAATAAAAATTTTTAATTAAAAAAATTACAGAAAATATTTAAGTCTCAAAACCAATGCCAAATAAGCCGTCAAAACACTGTGATAGGTTTCGAAACGCAATGATTTATTGCAGTTAAATGAAGTCAAGTACTCATCATAGGTTACCATTGTGGCTTCACTAATCGAATAGAAACTGTTGATCTGGATTCCAAGTTGCACAATCGTCGGTTTAGCATTCACTGTTATAGGGATTAAAAAAATTATTCGAATTAATTTAAACCTTCAATAAAAACACAAAAAATATAAGCAATCTTCAAGGACCCAAATATTAGCATTGTTCAGGGTAGTAATGAACATACGCAAGGACGGTGGATCGTTTTTGGAGTAGCCACTCAGAAGATTTTGTAGAAACGCATCATTCTTGTTTTTTCTATTAGATTTAGTACACATTTTATCATTACTTAAAGTATATTGCACTTTACCACACTTTCATTATCATTCAGTGTGGGTGATTCTTTCTCATGTTTTGCTAGTTTTTGTATGATATACTTGTGAAATAAAATTTTAATCAGAACATACCATCTGTATAATAGACATTCTATGCAAAATATGTTTTCGGTCAGAAATAACTAACTATAAAAATGGAACGAACTCAGGTTTGTTGGCGGATGATAGTGAAATGGTGCACAAGAGTATAATAAAAGAAAATCCTTCTGTCAGCTGCATTTGAAACTTTTTTAAACAAGGAATGTATTTATTATCAAAACTTTCTTATTTATTTTAAACGGGTCTCTACAATGCTTGAACGATAATTTTTTTTATCGGTAGAGTAAGTGAAAAATTTTCTTTCCTTTATTTTAGATTTTTTTACAAAATGTATTGTAAAGTTATTGAAGTTACATTTTTAAATGCATCTAAACTTTAAAGTCAAAAGCAATATGAGTTATAAACAAATAACAATTGTAAAATATACAAGCTTACAACTTTTTGCAAGGCTGAAGACGGCAGCTAAGGTGAAGTTATTATGAAACTATACAGAATATATAAATTTCCTAACTGAATCATTTAAAAGTAAATTAAAATTTAAAAAGTTAGCGAACAAAAAAACCTATGAATCATTGTTATTTGAATAAGAACAGTTGCTTAAATATTTCAATTGAAAACACCCGTTAAAAGTGAACAGAATAATATCTAATTATTAAACATAACCAAAAACCGTTGAAACTATCAAGAGATTTTGAAAAAAAATACATAAAAAACAAAATAAATTTCTAAAAGCATTAGCTCGAATTGTAGTTTTAGTGTTGAGCATTGGAAAATATAGATTCATTAGATATATCTATATATACACATTATATGGTTAAACTAAACATATACAGATATGATTATCACAAAGATACGAATGTTTGCAAACCTTAAACCTATGAAATAAACTAACTAATATATCGACACAAACCTATTAAATGAACACTGAAATGAAATCTTGCAAGTAATCATGTAAACTCACTGAAGGCTTTTGGGTAGTTAAGAAAAGAACAAAAATAGAACTTTATTATAGATCTTACATATAAAATCAATAGACCTTAATGATTCATTGAATCGTTGATTTTTGATCAAGCTTGAACCGCAACTTGAAGTCACTTTTTTATATGATATTATATAATGCATAGAGATTTTCCTAAATCAATCTCGATACTCAAAAGTAATATTGCAACGAAATCAGACTCAGACAATTTTCAATCAACCGCTGTTAACCATGGGCAGAAGCAATTAAAAGATAATAAATAATATTTAAAGGCGACCCATCACAGGTGCAAATATTATTAGTATGGTTTATTTCAATTCACATTTAGTTATAATTTATAATAAAACTCACTAAGAGACACATAGAGTTAAAGTTTCAAATAAAACACATTATACCAATATATAGGTGGTATTTAAACATCATTATATGATATATGATTAGTAAATAAGAAGAGATTAATATCGACTTGATTCAGATCGGCTAACCCTGGGATGTTTCCTTTTAGGGGAGGAAGGAAGAGAGCTGTGAGATGTTTTAATAATGTAGGTATGTTAAAATAGCTATGTTGTGGTTATATAATAGATATTTTATAATCATTTAATAAATATAAAATAACTTTTCAGAGACATTGTGTGTATTTTGAAAATAAACTTTTTAACTTTAAATTTAAAAATTTTTTTAAATTTTTGAATCCATTTGTTTTAATCAAAAGCTACCATTTTCAATAATTTTAGCAATACCAAATATCTTCACAAAAATTTGATAATGAAACTAAACTTATAGAAAATTCTAGCTTTTTTTCTTGATCAATGTAACCAAAAACTCTTGAAAACTCAATTTTAATTGAAAAATATTCTATCACTTCATATGTTTGTTAATAGAAGGAGATATCAAAAGTATGAAGTGTTAATAGAATGAGGATTGTCAATATACTAGAAGGGTGGGCAACCCATCCGAGCTTTGATGAATAAATTATAAATAGCATATGAATTATTCATAGCTTATGAATTATTAATAGATTATGAATAATAAATAGATTATAAAGTATTTATAGATTACAATTTATTAATAGATTATAAATTATAAATAGATTCTGGATCATTAATATCATGTGGATCAACACTAAACCTTAAACTTCGTTTATATCTACTATGGAAAAGTTCATACTACATTTTAATACAGTTAAAAAGCGCAATAAAAAGATTATTAGTCTAGCAATCTATGGTTATATTGAAATGGTTTTATCTTTTTAGCAAATTAAAAATCTTTAAATATTTTTTAACTTAGTCACTATGGGTACACATATTCTGTAATCTATGATTTTTACAGCTTTCAGTGGCTTTAAATCTTCAAGTATTGTATATACCGATATATGTATATATTTATGTGGCATAGTTACTAATTATTTTTATTTATCGTTTAGTAGTCATAAATTCAACGGTAAACCATAAAAAGTTGAATATAAATAAAAATATTTGAAAATAAAGTCTTCATGATTTTAAAAATAAATATAACACGTATAACGACAAACTAAGATTTCTCATTATGAAACTAAATGAAAACAAAGATTTATACATTCTAGAATCAGCATAATCAGCAAAAAAACAAGACTTTGTTATTGGAGATCACTTTGAAATTAATTTAGAATGCAAAACACAATTCCATGATCACAGTCTACTATTACGCACTCACAAGTTTTGTTTATTTGAACATTGTTCAACTAAATCCTCTTTTATATCTAAATATTAATACGATCTTGTTTGGATCTTGTTTAGGGATCAAATATGAAGTAAATATTAATTGGTGATGAGTGACTGGGATTACAGTTGACGTTTTAAAAGATTTATAAGTATCAATGAAAAAATTGATTGCTAATAGTTTTATAATAAAGAACGAAGCTTTTCTCTGAGGATGTACAATTTTCAAATATGTGACCATGAAATAAAAACTATTAGTGTATAAACTTTTCTCCATTTCACTTAGTCTTGAGAAAATCATTATGTTTTATAAGTATTGCTGAATTAGGAAGTATTAATGATATGCAAATTAAATTTTAAAATGATTCAGATCAAACTAAATCTTGATGTTATTTCGATAAAATATGGCTATCACTTTCAAAACAATGTGAAAAACAATCTTTTAAATACACTGTATATTTTACCTGAAGTTGTGTATTAAGCTAAAAGTTTTACTTTTTTTTCTAATTGAATACTTTTTTTGAGAACTTGAATCTAAATATTGTATGAAATTTTAAAAATTTATCAAAAAATAGTCCATGCTAAAAAAACACGAATTTTCTTTAAAACCATAACAACTGACATCAGCTTTGGGCGATGAAACTAACTATTAAATCTAATTTTGAAAAAGGTCTATTACTTTTCCTTGTGCTATACAACAAAATTCTCTGCATATTTGCATCGTTTAGTGCTAATAGACACTCTCTCATACACCACAAAAAGACACAGAGAAACATGAAAATATAAAGACTAAGCAATTTCTAGTTTATGACATCACCCATGTGTAGCACTTAAAATACTTAAGAAAAAATTTACAAAAGAAGTCTCACAAAGTTAGTTTCAAATATAATCTAAAGACCTCTTTGCTCCAATAATTTCCAAACTTACCAACTTGTCTTTTTCACAAGCAATATTCCCCGCCTCCTTTAAAACAGCACAAATTCTCCCTTTGCTTAAGAAAAGCAATTTGGACCCTACCATTTTTTCGAACTACCGCCCTATTTCTAACTTGAGCACCATTTCAAAAATTATCGAAAGACTCGTTCATTCCAGAATAACTTCTCACGTTTCATCATCTTCTAATTTTAATCCTTTCCAATCAGCATATCGCAAGCACCACTCAACAGAAACCACACTTACACATCACTGACAGTCTTCGCAACATCTGCGCTACTGGACATGCGGCCGTTTTGGTTTCGCTAGACCCTTCTGCTCCTTTTGACACTTTCGATCCCAATATCTTAATTGATATTTTGAATAGACACTTCAATATTTTTGACCTCGCTCTTTCTTGGTTTCGCTTTTACCTTTCTCAACGTTCTCAGTTGGTTAAAATGGACAATTTCTCTTCTTCTTTTACATCACTCAACTCAGGCGTGCCGCAGGGGTCCGTTCTGGGACCAATCCTCTTCTCTCGTTATACATCACCCATGTGTAGCACTTAAAATACTTAAGGAAAAATTTACAAAAGAAGTCTCACAAAGTTAGTTTCAAATATAATCTAAAGACCAACATGATTTTAAAATTTATATATATGTATATATTCAAACGCACATAAGATGATAAATACTAGTATTTTCAACTTTTTAGAGACGTCTTAAGGTACTTTTATCTTAATGGACTAACGTATCATGGTGAGGCTATACTTACCAAAAATTCTAGCTTTTTTTTTGCTAATAAAGGTACTAAATTTTTCTCACTGCATCGACATCAATGATGAATATTGATAGTATTTCCAACGTATCAGATACAACCAAATAATGATAACTACGCAAATACAACCGTTCATTGAACAACGAAGCTTTTCGTAAGTAGAATTCACATTATCAAGTACTTGAGAATGTAAAAAAGCTTAAATGCATAATGAACCTGAGTGTTTGTGCTTGGTACATTCACCACGTAACTTTACGTTAAGGCGCAAATACAAGGTAAGTTGTGATTCACACTACGCTTATATAACGAATCGTAAATTTTCTGAGACATCGTATCTTATATAATAACTTGAACTTTATATAGTTTTATCAAATTATTGATATTTTTTAAAAATCACGTTTATTAACACTATCTAAGCTTTTAATGAATAAAACTTCATAATTCATAATGTAAAAAAAACTAAATACACTAACAAATTTTAGAATAATAAGTAAAGCAATAGAGTAACAGAACCTTGAGGTTGATTTGAAGCAACTTTGTGGCATTATGGATAGTGATAATCTCTGTAGTCTGTTCACTGTTGATTCGGAGAGGTCACTGCAAAAAATTGAAAATATCTTTACATATATCAAAAGAATCTGAATTAAAAAGGTATATAACTAAAAGATACATACGATGTGGACGATGTGGCTAATAAAAAGTAAATATATAAAAATGTTACTGCCAAATATATTCTATAATACAAATATAAACAAAAACATAGAATTTTTAAATAGTTTCATTTCCCTAATTTAAAATTCTTTTTTTTTTATAAAATACTCACTTTTCAGTTGTTTCTTGACACCCGATGGGCTTGGAGTCGCTTGAGATGGTGTAGATGTACAGAGAATCTTCATACCGTGGCGGAATTTCTACTGTTGACCATGCGTTCAGTAGTGAATTATTAGTTTAGGAATTTATTTATCTAAACACAATAAAAAACATTGAAAAATATATTCATATGAATAATATCTAGAAAAGTGCTTATATTAGTTTGAAAATAGGTATTAATACGACGCAAAGGTATTATGATGTACTTGATAATATATGTTTGTCTTGGCTTATGTATTTTTAATGCCTTTAATTATCAAAAAATTTAAAGTTTTACAAGATGTAGAATATGAAAATCAAGTGCATATTATTTGACTTCAAAATTTTTGTTTCTTTTTTATAAAAGTTAGATTTTAAAATAGGCGAATATAAGTCTATTTTCCTACTGTTAATAATGGACCGATGGGAACTTGCTTAACAGTTTTTAGGTGCGTGAAAATCAATAAAAATGTTGTTAATTTTTGCAATATATAACTGGAAAAATTGAACACATTAGGATTTTTTACATTTTATTTCATACATCTGCATGGCACACCGTTTGCACTATGAACTAGATGCAGAGGCTTGTATAGAGAGCAAAATGAATACTGGAATGCAGTTATAAGAGTGAGTTTAAAAATGCTTTTATGAGTGTTTACAAAAGGTAGAACTCAGTAGTAGAAGCTCACATAAGTGAGAAAAGCAGTGTACAAAAGAATCAGAGAATACACGCTGCTGCCATATAATGCGGTCCAAAGACTTGAAACGCGTGGGTCTGTCTAATAGAAAAAAGTTTGTGCTTCTACTTCTGTTGATTATGCCAGTTAAGATTGAGTCACGTTGAATCTTCAGAGCTTTGGTAAGCAATGAAGACGATAGAAACGAGCACGAGATTAAGAGTAAAAATTGATAAATGTCTTAACCCTTTACCCGCCGCATTAAGGCTATGGGAAAACTTAATATTTTTATTCGTCAACTGCTTCATTAGTCTCTAAAGAACATTTCAGAAGTTCAAAGTTTTTGAAAAATCAGTCAATGTTGGAGCCAATAACTTAACAAGTAGGATGGAAATAAAAAACTTCTACTTTCTCTCAAACGATTAAATCTATTATAACAATTAAAAACTAAAATATTAATTATACTATCAATCATTATTGAAATATTTTCATTCATTTATGCATCCTAAAAATAGGCTCTTGGCGGGTAACGGGTTAACGGTATGATTTAGCGGCTACAATGAAACAGTTTAGTAGACCGTAGTGAACTGCAGTAATCAAGCTAAAAAAACTTTAGAAATTAGTTAAAGTCCTAGCTGTAAGAAAGCAGAAATTCTCTTGCATTTTCGATCACGTAGAAATGAAAGTTTAAAGTGTATATGAACCAGAAGATTAAAAATTCTTAGTTGTAACTAGAGTCAAGTATCTGATCTTAAGATAGTAGGTCATGTTTGAAGAAGTGAAATGTCATTGGTCTAGTCTACTAAAAGAAAAGATATTCGTAACGATAATAATTCTATTTAAGAACAATAATAAATTTTATTAAGATATAAAGCTTTTCGTTAACAAAGTAACATTTTCGTAATGATGAATTTGAATAAATGTTATTATCATAATTATTTTTATTATTATTGTCGTTGTTGTTACTGTCATTATTTTATATCATCATTAATTTTATTACCGTTTTTATTGTTGATTTTCGTTATATAATATAATTATTTTTATCATTTTTGTTAATTTTCGTATTTTTGTTTTTATTATTCTAATTATTGTTACTAATAATAACATTATTAATATCATTTCTTGCCATTGAGTATCATTTCATTGGTGCTGAAATTATCATTGTTGACACTATCAACACTGTTTTAAAAGAAAAATAGTAATAATAAAGTATTATCAACAAAACAAATGAAATAAAAAATTTATTAACCAAACGAGTAGTAGTAGTAGTAGTAGTAGTAGTAGTAGTAGTAGTAGTAGTAATAGTAGTAGTAGTAGTAGTAGTAGTAGTAGTAGTAGTAGTAGTAGCAGTAGTAGTGGTAGTAGTAGTAGTAGTAGTAGCAGTAGTAATATTAGTTGTAGCAGTAGTAGTGGTAGTAGTAGTAGTAGTAGTAGTAGTAGTAATATTAGTGGTAATATTAGTAGTAGCAGTAGTAGTAGTAGTATTTGAATTTTATATCTTTTTACGCTTTTACATATTCTAAATAAAATCTCAAAATATATAACTTTGAAATGATTATTTGAGTGACTAAGTTAACCATGATGTTTCTTAAAGAAAGTGTTCAAAAAATTCCAAACAAATCAAAAGTTTTTGTTCACTATGTAAATGGTCATTGAACTCAGTCGTTGGACTACTTTAGCCGGCTTGAAACGTTACCATAAAAATGACATAAACTATAAAACAAACCTTCCATCAATAAATACTTACAGAGTTTTTATCGCAATTAATTTAATGAGTCAGAGTAATTAAGCAGCTTTGCTTAACGTAAATATATGTTTTAGTTTACTGAAGTAAACGATCAATTTGACAAGGGATGTTGACGCATGCATAAGAATCTAATTCAAACACATAACCATTAAAATTAATATACCAAATATCAATGGGGTTTATTAGAACCAACCTTGACTACTATCCTCACTGTAATAACTGACAAAACTTCTTTGTCTTTGAAAGTTGTTGTACAATGGTGGTGGTGAGTCTGGTAAGTTTGTTCCCTCCCCGTTTGGCAGATTTAAGGTGACTTGAACGTGTTGCTGTGTTGGCGGTTCTTCTGTTTGGTGGAGTAGTTTTAATGAGATTTTAATCATGAATTCGTATAAGCTATAAATTGTGAGTCAATATATGCTGAATAATGATTTTTAAGGCGTTTTTTTGAAGTGAAAGGATGAATTTAGTGTTTCTATCAAACAATAAACTGTATAGATCAAATAACTGTATATAACAAGGAATTTCAATAGTGATATAATGTTCTAAACTTATAACAGAAAACCATAGTGTGATTTTTATAGAACTAAAATAGAATTCTTGCTTTATAACCATAGAATAACTTTGGCCATAGTTTCAATTATTAAAGATTGTTACAAAAAATTTTTTTGAAAAAACTTTAAGTATTTGAAAAAGGTATAGCTAATGTATTTTAATAACCTCAAATGCCCAATATAATATAATAGTTCTAATTATTTTCCTTATAAGACTATACTTTTGTAAATGTCCCAGTAACTGGAGTTGACATCGGTGGCTTAGATTTTTGATATTACTTATAACGTAATTTTTTAAAAATGTCATTTTAAATTGAGAGAAAATTTTTTTGGAACTACCAGCTTAAGCTAACTTAAAATTATCGGAACTCAAAATCCGTCGTTCACACATTTGAGCAGTTTACATTACAATCCTCAACTATGATCATCCTCCAAGCCGAATGACGACGATACCAAAATACCATTTTCAATACCTGCTACTGGAGTTTACTGATATCGAGGTTATAACAGAAAAGCTGTCATTAAACTATGGGCGCTTATGCTGCTTCAACTTAATGTCGATGTGGAATAAGACAACATTTTAATAAATGTTCTTGAAATTTTTCATAAGACTTTTTAATAAAATTGAATAATGTTAAGCTTGGAAATCAATATAAATATTATTCAAGCATACTAAAATGAGTTTTTCACGAGAAAGAGAAGTTGAATAAACTGAACAATGCCCCAACAAAAAAAATAACGACTAACAATGAAGATTCACAATATATTCAACTGATACACTGTGATATTAAAAGATAAAGTTCAAGTTCCAATTTAAATGAATATATAGCAAATGATAATATAGAGATAATGATAATATAGAGTAAATGATGATAAATTCGAAGACTTGTTTCTTATTACGCATGAAAAATAGATCATTTTGTGTTTAATTGTTTGGTGAAATAAGCTGTTTGAAGCATGTCAAACGACGATATACCAAATGGGATCAGTGTTGTAGGAATCAATAGAATTCACATGTATTTAATCCAATCAGTTTATTTAATGTATAAAAAAATAGTATAATATGATAAAAACATCATCTTATTCCTTAATAAACACTGGATACATTGCAAACATTCTCCAATCATATTGGCCTCAATCTAGCTCAGTTGGTAGAGCATAAGACTAATTAACTAAAGTTACCGGGTTCAAACCCGTATTGAGTCAACAGTTAGCATCTGCTGCATAGTGTTTCAGTTACATTGAATTTGTAGTGAACGCTTCAAACTTGAAGATAATTGGCATCATAAGATATCATGTTATTTCATTATTTTCTCGATTATTTTAATTCTTCGAGCCAAACATAAATATTCAAATAAAAACACTTTTCAGGATTTTATTTCATTCCACGAATCTTTTCGTGAAATGAACTTACATTATCAAGTGAAAGTACAAATATAGATCTTAGTTATAAAAAGAGCTAAAGTTCTAGTATTTAATAAATAACCCTTTGTGAGTAATAAAATTAATTTTTAATAATATTTTCTTAGAAGAAAATCCTTTTTGAGGCGCTTTAAACACCACTTGACCTTCGATAATAACTGCGAAAAATCGATTAATCATTGAGGTCTTCGAACTTCAAGTGCTTCTAAGACTTTCAATGCTTCGAAAGGTTATGTCGTATGGGCTATTAATGCAGATATATATTAAGATTATTTCAAGCACCATACTAATAATTATTAGTAAGTCAATGATTTATTAATGTAAAATTATGTTATCGATATTTTTATTAGTCATATGATTATTAATATTGAAATCGCTTTTTTATTCGAAACAAAAAAACGCTGTTAATGGTTCATAGTTTTATTGCAATATTATTTCATGCAGTTACAACTTGAGATAATATGAAAAAAGACAACTGGTTTTAAATTGAAAAAGAATAATTTAAAGCTACTGAATATCTAGTGGTAAAAATACCAAATAAAAAATAAAAAATGACTGCATTGATATAAAAAGGCTAAAATTTCCAAGTCCAACCTTTTCCTTATTTAATGATTATAAAAAATCAAATAAGCTTTCTCAAACCTTTTCTTTTCCATATCTTTCGCTTGAATTTGTAATATTGGCCCTTAATGAAATCAATACATTGGAATATATATTTAATAGAAAAATTATTTCAAATCGAATATATGTCTTTAGGTCGATAATTTATATTCCTTGTTTGAATAAATATAATTATTCTTATCAAAAAATCTCAAAATGAAACTTTTTACCAAGGTTTTTTTATACAAAAGATTAGTGAAGTTTTTGATGAATATTTTGCTTATCGATCGAGATTCCCTGTTGTTGATCGTTAGGTTGAACTACTTAGCATGCGAGTTATTGAACGCATTTTTAGAAAATAATAACTAAGTCAAAATATGAATATGTTTTTAAAATAATAATAATTTTAAAATTTTAGAAAAATTATTTAATTTTAAAAAATTTTTTAATTGTTTTTTCGAGGTTTAGTTGATTAGAAATTGGAAAGATATGACTTGATAAGAGTTTAAAAAAAAAAATTTAATAATTAATTTCCAAACTATTGATGGTTTAACGCTCAAAAACATTGCTTACACGAATATTCATATTCATAATTATAATTCTGATGCTTTTGTGTATGAGTGGTAAACGATAAATAAGCTTCAAATGAATAAATTATAGAAATTTTTATTGAAATCTCAAAATTATCTGGTCAAAAAATTTTATGAAAATTGCTCAAACTCCACGATTAATTCCAACGAAATTGGTGGGAACACAGATTGAAATACAAAAGAATAACATGCTAGGAATTACCAACGCCTAATAAATTGAATTGAATAAATTTTAAATCATCTTATGATACAGATTAAATATTTCATAATAAATCTCCAAGCTCACCTGCTCGATGGTCGATTGCCTTGCTGCAGGCTTTTCTTATTTCATGGGCACAAATAATACACAATGTTAAAACAAAAAAAAGACAAAGAATAAATAAAAATGGACTCCATATTGGGATGCTTTCTTTTTCATTAGCAGGTTCAGAATAACTGGGTGTTTCCATAAAGAATAAAAATTAAGTAAAGTTCATTACATAATGAACTTTATGAACAACAATTTTATTACTGAAATTAATGTAAAATTATTACTGAAATACAGTTTTTTTTCATCAGATTACTACAAATAGTTTACATTATTAAGGCCTAAGTTTATTTTTACACAACATTGTTTTTGTCATAACACCCGTTCAATCAATCAGGTAATATAAAGCATTGCTCAACCAATTAGAAGGCAGTATTTTTATATGTAAAGGAATTAACACATTTTTTATAATATAACTAAACAAAATTTAACAAACTGCTGTCCTTATAGTTTTGTTATATAAAAAAATTCTCAAAACACAAAATTTTCCATAATATTAGTTTTGGTAAAAAACATACAAAAATTTAGCAATTTAATTTTTATAACAAATTTTAAAAAAACTCATTTTGAAACAAAATCATTAAAATAAAATTCACTTTTAAATACAGTATCCTTCTATCAAGCTATAAATTTATAAGTTTGAATTAATAATAGGTCTAATGTGAATTGTAAATATGCGAAATCAAGATGATTTGAGTGATGAAAATTTAGCTTTAATTTTCAAGCATATTGACAAATTATTTGACGAGGCTCAACACACAGGGGTGCTCAATCTCAGCTCCAAGAAACTCACAAACCTTCCTCGTTCAGTCACTCAATTTGATCTTTCAGATTTGCATTTTGCAGGTTATTTCACGTTTGAGTTTCAAATTTAGCTATTTTTTGCAGAGGTTTTTTCACATTAACAAAAAATATCGTTAAAAGATTCTACCATTTGAAATTCATTCACAATAATTTAATATTTTTCATAACCATTACAGACTTTTCAAAAAATTGTCTTCATCATTTTCCAAACTTCATTTTCAATTTCCTCTCTCTTGAAGAATTGGATGTACATAGAAATTCCTTGAAATTCATACCAGACTCAATAAGCCAGCTCAAAAATTTATTAGTTTTCAACATTGCGTCAGTTTTTTATATTTTTTTTAGATATTGTTTCAATAACAAACTAAATTTAGAATAGGGTAGCACTCATCTTTTATAGAAGGACATTTCATTATTAAAAGCATCAATTTTATCAATTTTTAGAGTAAATCAATTTCAACAATTCACAAACAGCTCGAACCAGTTGACTACATTTCCAACTCAAGCATGCGTACTCCACAATCTCCAAATCCTTAACATCTCTTCTAACAAAATCACATCTTTGCCCTCCGATATCCATCTTCTCTCCAGCCTCATGCAACTTGTTTGTTTTTTCATTATCCATTTGTATGATAAACCATAAATTAATTAATGATTATTTTTGTTGCATAAAATTAAAATTTTTTCTTTTCATGGTTTTATTCAGTAGAATTAAATTATTTAGATTTCAATATTACTGAAAAACTCATTTAAACTAAAAAATTTTTCAAAATTCAAAAATATCAACACTAAAGGCCTCTAGAACATCTAAGATAAATAAACCTACAAAAGCAACATTACTTACTCTCAGAACAATAACGACACATCAAAATGATTAGAAAAGCTGACTAAAATAAAAATTTATAAAACATAAAACAAAATGTATCCACCAATAAAAGGTTGAAGAAAATAAATTAATATTCTATAGTATACAATAATAATTTTGAAGTAAAACCAGAATTATATTAAAAATTGAAGACAAACTATGGTAACAACAATATTAAAACACTTTACTTGTAACTATTATCACCACCATTACCGTTTTTAACTGTTAAGCAGAAAATATTCTTATACCCAGTATAAATAACCATAGTCTGGCATGCAATAATATATGACACATTATTGATATGAGTGTTTTGCTACTTTATAATTTTTGGTTATTATTATCTTTCCTTCTATCATCACTTCTACCACCACTACTACTACTACCACCACCACTACTACTCTTACTACTACTATTGCTACTACTACCATCACCACTCTTACTACCAACAATAATGATTTAACGAATATATTATTACCAACACAACCCACAATCACCAGGATGCTAGCAACAACCTTCTCACAGAACTGCCTGAGAGCTTCCATCAGCTCTTCAGCCTCCAGTCTCTTGATCTTCATAGGAATCATATCACTTCACTCCCTTTGAGTATGTCTTAATCAAACTAGCGAGCAATTTTTCCATAAATTTATATTTATTACTCTTAACTAACTTATTAATCAAATACTAAACCATCTCTTCATCCAATCGTCTGCCTCTATAGCTCAATGGTTGAGCATTAGACTTATTATCTAAAGTTACCGGGTTCGATCCCGCGTGGGCCGGACAATTAGCACCTGTTCCACAGTGTGTTTTCGCTACATTAAATTTTTAGCAAGTGCTTTAATCTATAAGGAAAAGCGCTTTATAAATACCGCATTACGTTACTATGATACACAGTGCAACCACCTCTACCACAGACATTTCAGATGTACCTCTCATAAGAATGAATGTATCAGTAAACCTCATCACACACCTGCCTGAATCTCTGCACCTCATGAAGAGCTTAGAGCTTTTGGTTCTACATGATAACCCTCTCGTCTTTCCACCTCCTCACGTTTGTTTTTTAGTTGTAGTTTATATGGGTAAGGTGCCTTATGTTTTATTGTGTTATAATGGGGTATATTTCACTAGGGTTTGAGTGGGTTATGTTTTATGATGGATTTTTGATCTGTTTTTAAATTTTAGTTTTAGATATTTTCATAAGGTATCAACATTCAAACCAAACACCCTTCTCTCTTTATAGATTGTGTTAAAAGGCAAAGAACACATGCTGGCTTATATGAAGAGGTTGAGAGTGGAACAGAACAAGAAAAGGCTCGAGGTGGTCATCAGAAACTCGTCGAGTGAACACCAGTACCTAGGGTGAGTGGTGTTGTTTTATGTCAATTGGTGTTGGTTGTGTCTTTGTGTCACTTGGTTATCATTAATTGTTCAATCTCTCATGTGACTTCTTTGTAGATTTATAATCAAAAATTGAGATTCTTGTTTTTGATGTCATTTTGTTTTGTTTTGACAAAATAGGATGATTATTTATTCGATTTTTGCATTTTTCTATCAAGCTAAGCAAATTGATCATATGGTTGCTTCTAATTTAGGCTTCTGTTGGGGATGTTCACTCTAATGAATTAGGTCGAAAACCTGAAATAATGTCGTTTTTCAATATTTTATTGTATTGAAAGTTATCAATTATTTCAATTGAAAATAAGTAGTATTATTGAGAAAGAATTGTTATCATTTATTTGAAGATATACTTTTGGATTGAACTTTTTGTTAAATACACTTAGAACATAATTCAGTGTGAAACTTAGCTTTAATTAGTTCTATAACAATGAACATTATCTTCAATTACTAAATAACATTTTATCTACCAAACACATGTCTTATTTATGAGTATTTATATGTTTTTATTCATATAGTTTATAATTAAAATGGAAATTTTGTAATTAAAAGGACGTGACGTTCTAGCTAAATGTCGTTTACCTTTTTCCATTGTTTTAATTCATTAATCATTTTATCATCTATAGTTTCTTAATCAAACGCTAAGATTTCAACACATAAGACATAGATAAGTTTGTTATTGTCTTTCTTTCACATAATTAACATATGCCCCCCTGGGCGGGTGAAATGCCAGACAATGATATTTTAATTTTGCGAGCCAAACATAAATATTTAAACTAAAACACTTTCTGAAGTTTAATATAGTCCACGAAGCTTTTATATTTGTATCTCAATTTGATAATGTAAGTTCATCTTGCGGAAAGCTTCGTGGAATAAAATAAACTACAAACAAAATTTTATGGTACATAGTATGGGTAAATTATGTTGATGCTGAATTATGAATCAACATCTCAGTTCCTTATCAGCGTCGAGATTGGCTCAGAGGAGGTTAGACTCGGACACATGCCTCAACACCCATCTTTACACCCCTCTGGTTCACCACAGAGTCAATGTACCATCACTATTATTTGGCTTTTTATGTTTTTTTTTTTATTGATTATTAAATTTTCATTTTAATCTTTCATATTTTGTTTTTGTTTGTTTTTGAATAATTTTTTGATTATTAATAATGCTAACCTCTCCAAAGCCTCTGACTTCGGGTAAGAAGACAAAGGGATCATCATACGCCACTTCCACCATTGACGTGGCTTATCACCGCAGACAAAAAGAAAAATTGGCAGATTTCGATGTCAGTCCTCAAGGGAAAGTTAGACGCAAGAGCGATACTCAAAGCGATGAAGATAGAAAAAACGTGAATACGTTTAGAAAGTTGAGCGTTGGAAGCAGTGGTAATGTACATACGAGTAATACAGATATAATCTTGAAAAGATCTCAAAAAACTTCAATTTTAAAAGTCACTCAAGCAAATTTACACCACAAGAAACCACCCATGCACAGTACACCATCATCCTATCGCAAGCAGGTCTCATTGGTGGACCTCTCCAAACGTAATCAACATAGAACTTTTCAACACAGCAATAATAAAGTTTCAGGAGATTTTCGTAACGATTTGGAAAGCACTAGTGAAGAAGAAGAAGATAGTGATGAATCATCGTCAGAAGAATCTAATAGAACACTCAGTGCTGGCTCCCGCAATGATAGAAGTGTGAATGGCAGCCTTGAAAAAGTGAAGAGTGATACTAGAATATTTGGTAATAGAGGTTCAACTGATGAGGGGAAAAAGGAAGGAGGAAAGTCTATTGAAGAAACCATCAAAAGAACTCTCATGAATTTGACACAGCCTGATGTAGCTAATGTTACTTTTGTTTCATTCTCTTAGTTTTTCATTTTTATTTCAAGTTTCTTAAAAAGTTAGCTTTTAGTTAGCAAAAATTTTAGTTTTTCTTTTTTCTCATATTCAATGAGGTGAGTTATGGTAATTTTTGTATCGCTATTTCAGCCCAACTTGAAGTTCAATCTGTCCGATAGTTATGGAGAGGAGACCACAACATTTCCTGCCACTGAGTCCAACCCCAGCGAAAAACAAGAAGAAAATGACGAGGAGGATGACGATGAAGAAGATGAAGATATTTCAGATTATGGCGATGGTATTGATGATGAAGATGAAGAAGAGGAAGAAGAAAATAAATATGATAAAAAACATCAATCCAATACTTTTAAAAGGTTTGTAATGTATTTTATAACATAATCACTCAATACTTACTTAATTTCAATTTTTTAAAGGGCACCAAACAATAAGCAACAACGATCAGCTTATCAAGTATATTTTTTTCAATTCATATTTAAAATGAAGATTAAAGTTTCATTTATATACCAAATATCAGCTATAAAAAATTTAAATTCGTCCAATAAACAATCTGGTTTAATATTAGTATCAAAAACAAAATTTTAATTAAGAATACAAAATTTTGTGTTTGCTAGATTCATATTCACATGTTAATAAAATGTTTAATACATTCCTTATTTCATGATCAGCTTCTATAGAATTTATCATTGTTTCTTCCTTATACATCAATAAGAAGGTTGAAGAAGAGTTTGTGGCAAAGGCATCGGCATTGAAACAACAGAGGGAGAGGGAAGCTCGCAAGATTAAAAAGACCCTGTATTCTCCACCCGCCGTTAGTCATTATTTTTACGTTCGTCACTGTTTCAATACATTTATTTATTACTGGTTCATCATCTTTACCATGGTTTAAAGTTCGTATTCATGCTAGCGTGGGTTGATGAAACTTGGCTCTAGTGTAGATTTTGTATTAATTGTCGCACTTTTTTTTTACTATTACTGCTGGTGATACCTCTAACGTATGGTAATATAAGTTTGGGACGCTCAAAACTGCTAATGGGAATATGGGTATTGAGCATAATAATTATATTATTAACACTTTGTTAGTTCATAATAACGTCCGAAGGCTGCTGCAAGTAAAACTTACAATATCCAATAATACATAAAATATAAAAACAATCTTAATAATCAATGGAAATTTAACAGGAACCACAGACGACAAACAAAGGCTTATCCTTGAAATGCCAGCAGATGCTGGAAGCCATGTCTTCCGAGTTGAACTCACAAGACCCTGTTCTCACCATTAGGCGGAACTTGGAGCATTCCGCTATCGAGAAACAACAGGCGAAGAAACTTAAGAAAGTTCGGGCTTATTGTCTAGATTAATGGATAGTGTTATAAAAATGAAGCATCTATCTCATCGTCTTCATCATGATTTAATTATTTTAATTAATAAACTTTAGGTAAACATTAATGTAGTCCAAAAGCAAGCGTTTAACTACCTCAACAACCATTGCCCCGCAGACCTTAGAAGACGTGCTGCACTGTAGACTGCATGGTGATGTGGGTGCTTGCCTGCAAGATGGAGTTTTGCTGTGCAAGCTTGTCAACAAGCTTTTTCCTGGATCTGTGCCTAAGATCCATCTGCCTGCTAACCGCCAAGAGGTTGTGGTGGTGATAATTGTGTTGTGGTTAATTTTTTTGTGGTAGCGTTGTGTATAGTTGGTTTAATTATATTTTTATGATGAATTTTCAGGAATTCAGTTGAAAAATTTTTAAAAGTTATTGATATAGAAAGTTTAGTTAAAGGAAGATTCACAATTTCATAACTCATGTAAAACACGTTATCTTTCATACTATAGAAACTATCCGACTCAAAGTCTCGGAAGAACGTCGAGAATTTCTTGATTGCATCCAGGAAATTGGGGCTTACCAAGGTGAGTCTACTTTTGTTTGAAGTAGTCTAGCTTTAGGTGAATTATTCGCTTGTCTTTTGCCGATTGAAGAATTTCACCGCTTTTTTCATATTCAAACGATAAAATGCTTATTTAAAACTAATGATTTTTAATTGCAGTGATCAGTTTTTCTGGTTTTCATAATTATACATTTATTTCTTTTAGAAATCCGATAACCATTAGTTGTCATTTGTAGCGAATTGTAGTCTATATGATTATAAGAATATAAATAAAGGATAGTAAAGAGATTGAGAAAAACGTTGTCATTATTTCAGGAGGTGCCCAAAACGTTCGAAAACGCTATTATGGCATTGATAGTTCACTTAGATAAGTTTATAAACGCCACCAACCCACCTGAACACAAACTCCTTCTTAACGGTCATAATGGCCACATAACACCGCCGTGTTCTTTCATCAAACACACCAACACACCTCCTACACTCAGAGATAAAAACATTGCTTGCTTTTGTATTGGTTTTTTCGTTTGTACGTGTCTTGCCTTGTTCTTCTATCCCCTTCCCACCGAGTAGAGTGTCCATCGACTTTATAACCGATGTTGAATGCCTTTAGTTCCAAATTGAGTGTGTCGCTTGTTATTATTTTTTGGTTTTGGTGTTTAGACTTTATTTTGCACTTTTATTAGAAAAGAAAATTTCCAATTTTGCTTGCTTGTTGTCTTAGCTTACCACCAACCATTTGTTCGTTATTTTATTTATACATCCTTTGTTTTAAAAACACCTAAAGTCAGTTCGATCTCAAGTATTGATGCATGTTACACTATTGCATCTCACTTCATTTGTCATTCAGTATTTTATGACAGGTATTATTTCAAACTCAAATCGGGATTAAAACTCATCGCTATATTCAGTTCAAAGGCCTTGTTTCCACCATAAAATTCTCTTCGATTATTTAGAATGATACTTTGGTTCGGTTTCAATAGTTATTTTTGTTTAATTTTGGAAATTATTTTCGCTTGTTATCGTAGTTTTTGTTTATTATTCTTTTACATGCCGACTAACATGATCAGCAATTTACTAGGGTGAGTACACATTGTTTTGTAATGTTTCATGTGTGTTTAAATTAAGATCATTTACCCATGTTTATTTATATAACGCATCCAAAAACAATTTATTGTCTATAGCTATGATTTCGATAATTGATACAAAGCTGAATCGGGCGAGCCTGTGCTTTGCTTTGAATAAAAAAAAAATATTTTCAACTTTTTGAGTTTTAACATATAATCGAAAAGCTGAAATATTATAATATACTGAAAATACGTTGAAACAATAGAAATTTTTGTTTTACCTCTTAGATGTTCATACATTTTCGAAAAAATACACTTCAGTCTAGCTATATGAATATGCTTCTTACTATGAATACTTATTATTACTAATATCAACCATCTATATATACTTGAACTATGAATATACTCGAAATGAATCAAACACCACAGGATAGACTTCCATCTGAACACGAGGTGCTGGAGAACAAATGCACACAGAAGCTGCAGCACATAGCAGGCCACCTCGTCGACACCGCAGCCTTGGTTAAACAGTCTTCAGTTTGACTTCATCTCAGTCTTCCTTAATTGTAAACATAACCTGGAGATCGTTTCATAGCACGTGTTCACGACTAGTGAATGATTTGATATTTGTAATGGTTTCTGTGTTTTATCATTACATGATCAAGGCTTCAGTTTCGATTCGTTCAAAAGTGTGGTGTTTTCATGAACGATTTGGTGTGGTTTGAGGTTTCGTGATATTTGGAAGACTGTGAACTTAATTGTAAATTTAAATTCCAATTTATAATCAAAACAACACTCATTTCAGCTGACCAACATGCTAAATTATTTAATCTTTCGTTGCTCATTCATTTCGTTAATTCCATTTCTATGTTTATCATTCATACTGCATTCAATCATTGGACTCTTTATTGTTTTGCTCAAAAGCATACTCCTATATTGATTTTAAGGAATTGTAATTTACTCTTAAATCGTTTGACCATGTTTGTTTTATTTTTATATGCATTGACCTTTATTCGATGTGAATTTATTTTTTCACGACGGATGGTTGTTGAACCGGTTCAGACAAGTTTTGAAACTTTTTGAGGATGGCTACTAAACACAGGAAACACCGATGTTATTATTCAATCTGTAAATAATCTTCTAGTACATCGATAATGCTGCTTGTAACGTAGTTTAAGATATTAAGAGAGCTTAGTTTTTTCGTTCTCTTCTATAAGAATATTATTTATAAATGTAGATCTATTGTAATGTTCGAATTATTTTTTTCTCACCGTGACCACTTAACGATATGCATCTCAATTGATAAAATATTTTAAACGTTATCGTATTTTTGAGGTTTTTACTCATCAATTTAATAAAATTGTCGAAAACTTATCGTGTTGCTACTATAGAGTTTTAAATACAGATGATCGTATTATCATATTCAAAAAGAATCATCGATAGGACCCTTGGCATATGTTTTAATGGAAGCTAAACTGGCGGATTAATGTGGTGAAGTAGTACCAAATAAGAAGGAAAAATTTTCATAATATAAATCACTTTTACCTTCCTTTTATTGCGCCGTTGAGTCTTTCCACTGTTTCTCATCAAGGGAATGTCATTTTTAGAGCTTAACCTGACGGCTTTATCGCGAATATAAATTTAAATAAAATTAAATACACCCGTTCACTAAAGCAACGTTATAAGTAACGTTTTAAGTGTAAGGTAAATCTCTAATGAAGTTTTAAGTAGCGTTCCCCAAGGAAAGCATACGGCTGGTGTTATAGTTAAGTGTTTTTATTATTATAATTTTAAGTTTTTTTTCATTTAAAAATGAAATTATCTATATAATTTTTATTAGCCCTTTCAAAGACACTACCGACTCAAATTTCTACGCTTAGTATTGATCAGGAGACTGATAAGGAGTCGAATTGCAGATGATATCTTCATGATAAAAAGCCTAAATTTATCAATGTCTTGTAGATTTGTGGATACGTTGCTGACTAATGTTATTTCATAATGACTTTTGACTTCTTTTCGAAACAAATGCCGTTAAAATTATTCATCTATGAAAAATTTCTATATGCTAAAACACACCAGTATACATCAAATATTTAGTACTGTGTAGAGTTATTTCTTTGAAATTTTTATACGTTGAAATAATTCATGAAATATAAAGTTGTTTCTTTGATATTTATTGTTTCCAGAGCTTAAGTAGACTCACTAAAAGTGCCTTTAGTTGATTTAGATGTCTGCAAATTTGAAGTATCTGATAAAAATGATCCAGATAAAACCAAAGACGATTTTTATACATTTAAACTCTTGTCTTTAAGGGCATGTGTACATCATTGTTATAGATACGTACAATATATATAGGAAAACAATTTTTCATAAAACAATCGACGGGAGTATCAATTGAATGCATAACGCTAGGTCTTTATATTGGTCGGCTCAATGTAAAACTTTTCATTTCCGCCTTCAACTCGGATGCTTTTGTTACTTTACTCTCAGTTATGACTTAGAAAAAAATGTTTTTCACAGAATTTTGTTTTAAGCTGTTTTTTAATTTTTCGCCATAATTAAAAAAAAAATTTTGACAAAACTTTGAACACGCGGATTTAAAATCACAATGAATAACCTCACAAACTTCTACAACAACTTCAAAAATATTCATTCACCTAACAAAGTAGTTAACCAGTTAGCAATACCACTGTTAAAACCTTTCCCAATGGGACTTTTAATCATTATCTTGTTAGCACAAACCATACATGGACAACAATTGAGTAGGGCGATGCATGGAATGAATATGAAAAGGTCCCACTCTTTCCTCAATCATCCCCCACCTACCGAAGTCCTAGCTTTGTGGATCGACGGTGCCCAAGTGGAAAAGATTACAGGTTTATAATTATTTTATTTCATCAAAAACGGAAGATTACAGTTGTTCATGTATTACATTAAAAGTTAATCGATCCTTAATAGTTTTTTTTCAAATAGTTAATGATTGAAAATTTTCAGAATGATTATTTATAGGGTTTTTATTAAATTTTGTTTCTATATTTTTCGGTATTTATTTTGTTAAAACTCAACTTTTTCCAAGTTTTCTTCAAAAAGTTGTTGTGAAATTAGTTAATGTCCATATAATGTTCAAAAAATTGAAAATTTTATACATGCAGTATTGATCTATATTAAAAGTCCTTATCTTCATTGAGGTTTCAAATATCGACCACTTAGTTCATGTTTGTTTTCAGATAAGACTATCAAAAAAAGTTTCAGAAATAGTACAAACTTTCTATTAGTAAAAATCTCTTTTTGCTGGTTTTATTTGAATAAATATTTAAAAAATTTGAAAAGTATTGAATAGACTACGTTAACATTTCATAAATCAAATGTGTTGAAGGTAACTGATAGATAAGTAATTGTTTGATTGTTGTAGGGTAGATGTAGTCGTTGAAGAGTCATTGATCTTTCTTATGTCTCAAACTTCAACGTTCTCTAATGATGTTTCTAACGCCTGGTGATCATTTCTCTCTGTTCAAATTCTTTCTTTCAAAAACTGCCTTTCTTAACTTATGAATAACTTAGGAACTTTTTCAACATTTTTAGTTGATTGTTTGCGCTTTTTAGCGAGTTTTTTTTTCATTCATCTATAAAAGCCACTTATCTCAATTCAAGAAGCAACTATACACCGCAGAGTTTTAGAAGTAATGCAGTCTAAATGGCCCGCAAAGGGCTACCTCGCGAAACCTGCATTCAGAACGGGTCATAAACGTCTGCGGGTTGAGATTAAGTAAATTTAATGGTCTGCTTGCAGATAAAAGTTATCTGTGTAATGAGACGGTAATATTATTAGTATAGATATTGCTTTTATAGTATTCTCCTAGTCCATAATTAAAAACTAATCAAACGTTTTGCTTTTAGTGTTGTTTCTTCTATTGCGGATTTTTTTATATGCATGTTTTTAAGAAACTGTAAATAATTAATTAATTAAACTGACGGCTCGTACTGATGGAGTAATCATTTTATTTTATGGTAAATTTATTGATTTTTCATCAGTATTTTTTGAAGAAGAAATATCATCAGTTTGTTCAACATTACATAAATATCAAAAAATTTATCATTCGCACTATATGATAAAAATATGAATGAAACTTGGGTAAATAATGAACAATGCTGCTTTGATCTAGAGCTTCATTGGAAAATAAAGCAATACTTATTGATAAATGCAAGTGATTTCAACTTGAGGCCCTTAATAGAAGAAATTGTAGATTAACATTTTCACTGCAATATTCCTTGAACAACAATAAGTGCAGGCGGAATAAGAGGTTAGTAATATGAAGGAAGGGCAAAGTTTTATACGATAGAAAGTTAAGTGGTCTTGAAGTTTCACTCAAACTGTTTATATTAACGTTAAGGTTAAGTTTTATACCAAGGCGTTTGATAATTTAAAAATAAACATAAGATTTTTGAGTTAATTGAAGGTGAAAGAAAGCCTTACGATTTAATGATTAATCACTCGTTTGGCTTTAAAAAAAAATCTTTTGTGTATTAAGTTATACAATTATATACATGTTCAATTTCTGTAAGAAACGCGCCATATAAATAAAAATATATTTTACCTATGTATTGATAGAATTTAAAATGGTTTTCATGTAGAGTTATTGAAAAAATTGTTAAAAATATATAATCTTAAGCTGATTTATTTTATTTTACATTTGTTTTGATACCCTTTGTAATTATTATTTTTCCTTGTTTCCCATTTTCGTTTAATATAAATAAACTTGTTATTTAAGCTTTTCTTAAGAGTTATATATGATAGGAACTTTTATACTATTTCACCATTTGAAAACTCATTTTCTGAAAGTGATGTTCATTTTAAATTTAATATTAAAAACGAAAATGATAAATTTTGAAAATCATTTAAATACTATAAATTACTAATCAACAAGGTTATCAATATTTAACTAATATATACGTTAAAATCAACCCTAAAAACCCTACTAAAATCAACGATGACAAATTAATAAGCAATACATCATAGACAACTGTCTTTATATAAATCAGAGAACAAATAAATGACTTCTTTTTTGTCGGCTCAACTCGCCGTTACATCTTTGAAGTTGATCGCAGTGTCTGTTTATTTAAGTTACTTCAATTCCTTCAGTGCAAAGCACATCGTTCAAGTAAAATTTATGGCTCTTCCTACTCAGGAACGTTCAGAGGAAACCTTTAATTAGTGTTGCATCATTTCTGGCTTCTATAATATCTTTGTTTTAAATATTTGTTCATATCGCTTTTTTTATAAGAATTTTCAATCAAAAACACTTTTGAGATAAAAATAGCGAAAATAACAGTTTTGAAGATAAAGAATGAAATAAGTTGTTTCTCCTTCATCTTCATCAACTCTTCATTATTTTTTTGCCCACAGCTCTCAATCCCTTTATTTCATCACAGTAGAATCATTTTTGATAGTCAGTTTGAAAGCCAGGAATTTTGATAGATTTTTATAAATAATATATGAATAAATTATAAAAATGTAGCGAATTTTAAAACTTACCCTGATTGAAATTCTTTACTCTAAAATGTTAAGTATGCTTTTTTATGTATGTATTTAAACACGTGTTCAAAATAAATTCTCTATCAAAACCACCTTGGGGCATGGCTCGATCTACTGTACGAAACAATCAAATTGAAGGACGATGAACGCTTTTTGAATGCTTTTTGAATGCTTTTTGAGGGATTGAAAACAACAAATAACTATGAATATGGGTAAGACGTAGAATCTACTGTTGGTAGTTGATTAAGAGGAATGAATATTCTGTTTTAGTATTAGTAGTATAATAATAATAAAAAATACAACTGGGAAATCGCGTCAAATAAATGGTAATAGGATGAGAAATCTTGTTAGGAGAATGTTCAATACAATTAAGAATAAATCAATTATATAAACCCAAGCAATCTTAATGAAACAAGATCATAACCAAAAAAGTGGATTACTGCGATAATAAAGATAGAAATACCATCAAATAAGATGTGTAATAAAAAGAAAAGTCATCTCAATCAGCTCTTAATGGTGTAGGAATGAGCTGATGGGGTCCTTTAATGGTGATTGCTATAATGTATCCAAGCGTGCCAAATCTAACGGACATTCGAGGATTTTTGACTTCGTTTTGTCTTTGCAAGATTTTAAGTTGTGTTTTGTGCATTGAATTGCGAAATGGAGATTGGAGTTAGTAAATACTAAAACTTGGTGTGAGGTTGTTGTGCTTATTAATAAGATGACTGAGAAGTATGAATATGAATATAAATATGAATTTACTTTTAATTAACTCTGCATGGCAATGCAAATTCAAGGTTGCGGTTTCTTAAAAAGGAACTTAATTGATTTAAAGTTGATTAAAACATATTTTATAGGTTCGTTCTAGGTTGAACAGCCGATTTTTTTGCACTTAAACTATAGATTCTATTAGCACGTTATTTTTTTTAGAATATTCACAGATATAAATGTTTCAAGTGACAAAAATGTTTCAATAAATCTTTATTTATTCAAACGGAGTGAAGAATCAATGTTATAAACGAATTTGGCATGACAACTAACGTATTTTGAACGTTTGCCAGTTTAAAACATTCCAATATTGACCTGTTCAATAGACATTTTATATCAGATAAGAGTATTCAAAAATTTGTAAGACTTTCAACAATTTCAAGCTTTGTATATTAATTTTGATCGTTAACTTAATCACATATGAATTAGATATATGTTATGAAATTTTTTTCGAGTAAAAGCTCACCTATTTTCAGTTAAATTTATTAAGTGTTTTAAGCTGTTACACGCAGGTAGAATAGAGAATACTTGAAGTTTTCACCAAAGAACATAAAGCCTTTCACATTTTTGAGGCATTCAACTTTCGCAGTTTAAAAATGAGCAAACATACAGCCTCAAAAACAATTATGAAAGAAATCATTTAAAAATAAATTGAATCAAAAAAATTTTGTTAGTATCAACAGGTACAAAAAGAAAATACAACACAATAGAAACATAAAAAACTACATTAACGCATAAAAACCAACGTGCACATACATAACAAATAAGCACATGCTTAAAATCTCTACATATACATAAAAAACATCACATACAACTCAACATACACAGACATAACAAACACACACATACTCACATTAAGTTCATGCAATCAAATATACGTGACAAGATTGAGATCTGCGCGATTAAAAGTTTACCAATGTTTCCTTGCATTTGATCTTCGCAAAGTGCCGATTCTACTCTTAATTACTATAGAGATTTTTATGGAAATTATTGAAAGGGTTTTTTTGAGTATGTGCAGTGTTTAAGCTGTTAGTCATGGTCGGTGTTTTAAGGGGTTTAAAAATAGTTTAAATTTGTGTTTTTATAAATGAAAAACATTGAAAATATTAGATGTTTGTTTTCTTGGTGATATATTAATAAATTTCAACTAAAGATGAAATTTTTGTGTAATAGTAATTAAGATAAAAGTAAATACAAACTCAATACAAAAAAGCATTCAACAATCACGGTTTTAATAATACATCTCACATTCAACCAGTTGGCTTTAGAAGAAATTTATTAACACTAAAAAGGGCATACGCACCTTATATTTACTGCATCTTTTATTATCTCCTTATTCGAAGCATTTAAAGCTGTTAGACTTTGTTACTTCATGATTGCTTTACGACTCTTGTATCAACTTTTCATGTTTATTATATCTCTTGTGATTTATACTTTTCTACTCGGAAGTATTGAGTTGAGAATTAATTTCACTTTTAGAATATTTTATGCGAATATATTTTTTCTCTATCAATCATATATATTTTTGTTGTAGTTATTTTGATAATATAAATGAGATGCAATGTTAATTGTTAGTTTCATTTGAATTACGAAGCGTTATGTAAGGTAATAAGCGATTTGAGGTCTGTTGTTTCCGTAAGATTCAATAAGTATAAATCTTATTGTTTGTTTCCTTGATAAAACAGGAGTCAAAACAGATTCATAGAATAGTGATTATATAATTGGATCTGTAAATATTTAATTACGAAGCAAGGGCAATACGAATAAATACTATTAGTCGTTGTGAGAAAGAGTGTTTCAAATTATTAGCGCTGAGTGATCGGAGCTGAGCAGCGTGATGTATGGTTGCATTTGTCGATGGAATCTCTTCAGTAATATACCTTCGTGGATTTTGATGAAGGAACGTTAACAGACGATCAATTTTAATTTATCCTTCTTTTGAGCCACTTCAAAAGACGTTTTGACGTTGCATCTCAGTTAATACTTCATCGATCAAACTAACGTTTCACCTTCACTTGTTCCGCCCTGTTTTAATTCTAAAGCATAACCGCCACCCCACCGAAATTTATTCTTGAGAGAATAGTAGGTGTTGTAAGCCTGATATCTTTATGCCTTAGTACTTTGAAAGTTTTTACGGCTTTTCAGCTTAAAACAACAAATTGAAAATTAACTAATGAAGACGTTAATAAAAATTTTGCAAGTTTCAAAAACTTTCAAAGTGTTTTATTGATTAATTTTTCAAAAAATTATATTCAAAATTTTGTTAAAAATCAAAAATAAAAAAAAGCAACGATAACATCTAAAAACTAATGACAACAGACGCATTCCTACCCATCATACCACACTAACAACTAAATGCTCGACAGGAATATTTCTAGACGTGGACATAATACGAGGAGGAATAGTAAACTACCAATTGAAAACCCTAGAACACCATGAACTGCCCATCCTACCTCACGACCTAGACCACGTCAAACTGGCTTGGATGGCCCAGAAAGAAACGGTTTTGGATTCATTTTTCCAAAAAATTTTCACTTAATTTTATCATATGTTGATTTTATCATTTAGTTTTAAGATGTTAGGAATATTAATTTTTTATATCTTTTTAAATAAATTACTAGTTTGTAAAATATTTTCAAATAAATTTTATAAATTATTTAAATAAATACACCACACTTGCAGTTCCGTTACTCCTTTTCCAAACTCAAATCCCTAAGCCCTCAAGTCTTGTACGACCCTCTCCTCTCCATCCCTTCCAGCGGTGACGTGCCCAAAAACGCTTCAGGCTGGTCTTTGCTTTTTTACCATGCATTTTTGAATGTTTCATTACTGATTTTAAGATTACCAAAATAGTAACTGTTTAAGGTTGTTCTATTCTTCAACACTATAGACTTTCAAATGTTCCATTATCAGAATATTGAATGTTTAAAGCTATTTTTTGCTCCGAATATTATAGATTTTGTGTCTCTAAATGTTTCATCACTAATCATAAAACCATCAGTATTGATTATGTTAAGGCTAGTCTTTGCTACAATCAACAAAGTGTTTGTATCTAGTTTTTATCATTAACCATAAGGTTGTTAAACTATTGCCTGTAATAAGTATTTTTTTTATTGGAAATCCCTTGAGTACAATGAATGATTGTGCATGAATACTTCTAGATTCATCCTTCTCAATGCTTTCGTGGAATTTTTGAATAACTAAGCAAATAAGCCGACTTCTGCATTATAACTTTATGATTACCTACTTAAAGTTTAAGTAAGATTTGTTTGAAATATGGGACGTTTTTATAACTAGCCAATACTCATTTCCTTGTGAAATCTTTCTTTCTAACTCCACGTCGCTAGGTTTGTTTTCAATGCAACAAATTCATCAACACTAATTTATCTTTGAAGAAAACAGAAAAAATCAATTAGATTGTTAAGAGTCTGTTGTTTTAAATTAGTTTTTAGGCTAAACTTTGAAATAATTTTTAATCCTTTGGTGTTTTTTGTAGTCTTATAAGTGTTTGGAAATTGTCAAAATTCTTTTTTGTTTGAGGGTTTGTGAAAGATTTTTAGAACAACTATTTCAATAAATTCTCCATTTTTTTGTTAAGATCATTATTTCCTAATTAATCTTTTATAGACTTAATACAACCCTCAGAAATTTACGTTGTTTTGGAGAAAAAAACCTTAAATTAAAAATGACCTCCCGAAAACATACTTTGAATAAGTTTGCACTGCTTTGCTCAAAATACCTTTTAACTGCTAAACACTTTTATTGAATATTGTTATTATTTTTATTATTTTTTTTTATTAATATGATTATTGCTTATTTGTTTTTCGACTGCGTAAAATAACGATAATTCCCAAGTGGAAACTATAAAATATATTAAGACAATTAGTCACGAAACTGTAAAGATATTTTTCTTCTTAATCAGAATTTAAGTAAAAGCTTCCTGAAACCTGAAGTTTTTCAAACATTCTCTATTTATACAACATTATGAGTAAAATTGAAACATTTGACTTCATGATAAAGATGGTTATTATTTAGAATATTTCAAAGCTTGCTCAAAACCACTTTTTATAATGCATTACGCTTATTACCTATAAAAACATATAAATCTTTTATTACGAGTAAAAAGGGATTTTTTACAATTACATTTTTTTCATTATATATTTCAACTACAGATAAATCAATAATTATGACGACTTCAAAAAAGATCAGTTAAAAAAAGTAATTTATCACCCGTTATTCATTATCAAGACGTGTTTTTAATGACCAAAAATAGAAACAATCTGTGTTTAATATATATAAAAGATAAAAATTGGAAAAACAATATTATTATTAACACATTCTTAAAGATAGAAATATACAAAAACTAAATGTATATTATTAATATAATTCCTTCAACTATCACATCAAAAAACAGTTTTTGAGATCACAATCCCCTGCACAAAGAACAAGACTGGCTTGGCTTCTTTGTTGGTGGAACTTAACATAACGAACTCTCTTAACCAGCCCATTCCTGGTTCTCCTCTAGAGTTCGTCGTGAAAAAGAAATGCTTTGGAACCGATGGTCAGTTGTTTTTGAGTAACTTGAGTTTTTGAGTGTTTTTTCCTATTCCTTTAACTCATTTAGTTTAGTTATAATTCAAGCGGGGCTGTTGAGATGAAGTTTAAAAATTCTTCAATACAAGCTGAGCTTTAAGGGTCAGATAATATGAAAAATTTGAGTTAAAAAAATAATAATTCCAAAAAAATAATCTGTTTAAACGATGTAGCATGAATGTAGAGTGTGAAACTTGTTAAGTTAATATAGAGAAGATACAAGTCGGATACGATTAATGGGCTCTAAAAGTTCATGGAAATAATAGGAAGCTTAGAATAGAGTTTGAGCATTGTACTCAGTATCTTCTTGAAAAATTTGATAAAAACTTCATCATAATTTTGTTATATGAAAACTTCTCACAATAAAGTTCATTAAAAAATCTATTAACAAGGGAACTGCCATTGCAAGAACGGTGGGAAGTGTCTGGAAGGGGGTCTATGTAGTTGCTTGGCGGATTCCTATGGCATGAAGTGCCAGTTTAAAACAGGTTCGCTAGTTTTTAAGAATGTCTATAAAAACTTATTTTTCTAGTTTACGCATAAAAATATTTCAAAATAATCTATGTTGTTTTTAGAAGCTATATAAAAATTGGATTTAGAGCATTATCAATGAAAGAAAGATCATAGACTATCTCAAAGCAAAAGAATGCATTTTCGAATTGAAACCAGCATTGAGTTTATCATAAAGTGTTGTTAAATGCTATGAAGAAATATTAGGTGTGAACTATTTTTTACTTCTACGGCTTTATAGACGAACGATTGTCTTGAACTTGAATAATTGAAATTTTTTACAAATTTTTATCAAAATAATGATACTTCGGTTAAAAACCAACTATTTATTTGGTTTCCAGAGAAAAAATTGTTTGTATTACCTTTTAAGTAAAAAAACATGAATGAAGATATATTGAGATAAAAATATTGATAACAAGCAATAAAAATAAAATCAATGAAGAGCTCTAAAAATATCTTTATAAGGGTTTCTACACTTCAATAGCTCTTATGCTGAAATTTTAACACCTTCAGAGGTTAAATTTGTCAAAGTGATAGCTTATACTACAGCATCGAAACTTTTAAAATTTTGTAACACGGTCCCACATCACAGGCAGATGCAACTACATTTGTTTGAATGGAGGTGTTTGCAACCAATTCAATTTCTGCTCTTGTCCTCAAGGATTTGTGGGAAAGTTCTGCCAAAAACGTTAGTGCTTTGATTTAAAAAGTAGCTGTTAAAATAAACGATTCAACTAGCTCAAAATTTCGTCTTGGAAACAATTCCACGTATATAGATTTTATTGAAGGGTTATAAATAGATATTGAGATGAATCTAAAATTAACAACTGCAGCGATATGTTCGCAAGACTGCGGCCTCAAGAGAGTCTGCGTGGCTCCAGACGTTTGTGACTGTAAGCCGTGGGCCCAAGGAATCGACTGCAGCAAAGGCTAGTAGATTATAGCTCCATGTGCTTTATGGCTATATTGTAGCGTTCAAAAGAATTCTATCGCAAATGGTTTTAAACGGAAAGTTTGAAAAATATAAAATGAGTTGAAATTTGAAGAGAAATGGAAAAGTTTCTATGTTAAAAATTAGCTTTGAATATTTTCAAGTTTTATATATATATAAACATATTCTCAATTTATATGATTTTGACTAGTTCTCAATGAAAAGTCATGTTTTATAAAAAATTGATTGGAAGCCATTTTTTTAAATCTTGTAGACATATCCCATAACTTTCTTCGTCTGTGAGAAATACTTATCGAATTCAAATTTGAGCATATTAAATGGAAATTAAAGTTTTTGAATTTATTATTTTAACCCGTTTTCATTTCATCTTGCAATCTTATGATAAATTTTTATGAAATTCAAAATAATACTGAGAATCTCACCTTATACAAAATGAACTTCAACAATTCCAATAAACATATTTATTGGACAGAAATGTTGCAATGATTATAATGTAAAATTCCAAACAGCTGTAAGGCTCCATACCAGATACGACCACCAGAAGTCTCGCAGAAGAAAAAGAACCCGGAAACAAAGACAGAGCGACGCTAGTCAGGTGACAAAGGCAATAATTCTTATCTTAAATACAGAAGTTCTTTTGATTTGATACCATATAATATTAATTAATATATGTTAGCATTTTTAAATTTATGAAATAGAACATTATTCGAATTTGAATGGACACAAATTGGAAAAGATGATAGATATGAAAGTTAAAAAATTAATGACAGATAAAATTTAAAAAGTATAAATTTTTCCAAAGAATTAAAAGTATGAAAAATTGTTAAAAATGAATTGAAGATAAGTGTTCACTTGGTAATGTAAGTTTGTCTTGAAAAGCTTCGAGAATTTTTTTACAGTAATTATTTAATGTTTACTTTTCAAACAATTATTTTTAGCTATTCTATTTAATTCAAGTAATTAATAAACTCAAGCTGTTGCTCTACACCATTCAAAAGTGTGCAGAAAATTGAAAAATGACTGTGTGAAAAGAATTAAAAAAAACATTATTTTCGTATGAAAGCATTTACGTCAATTACTAAATTACTTGCTATACTTACCAGTTGTCTGAAACTATTATAATTAACATTGTGTGCGATAAATTTTTTAAATAATCGTGAGAGATAATTGCTCATTTTACACTTTCGTTCAAACAGAAAGAAAACATAGCAAACGGCTGGAAAAAGAAAGTTTTGGTGAAGCCCCATTTAGACCACTTATCTTCCAGATACCCTCCTCGTAGGAATAAGAATAAAAGACTCCTTCCTTCGAAAAGAGGCCGTTTAAGAATAGCCAATAACAACTATGCTTTTGATGCAAGAAACCTTGGTTACAGAAAGAGGTATGCTCAAAACGAGATTATCGACAGAAATTATTTCAACCAGAATGACAAGTATTATAACATCAATAATGAAAACAAAGGAGCATACAAGAATGATATTGATGTTTCTCAGAATGGCAAAATTGTGAAATATAACTTCAAGAAAAGCCAGAAGAAAATAAGGACTGCATATCCATTTAGGGCCCATCTGGTCTCACAGCCAATTAGACTCCAAACTATCAAAAATGAAGATCTTTACAGTGATGGACATCATATGACATATGCTCATCAAAATTCAATGAAAAACGAAGTTAATGGTAATTATGTTAATAATAAAATTTCAGACCAATATCGGTTAAAAAAGAAAAGAAATGGAGGGAAAGACACAAGCAAAAAAAGAAAAAGGACCAGAAACTTAAGACATAATCTCAGAAAAAAAAGTAAAGAAGAAAGGAACATGAATAAAAAAAACATAAACAAAAAGAGAAATAAAAAACAAAGTAGAAGAAAAAAGAAACAAATCTATGCAAAAAATGAACTAGTAGAGCATGAAATGATACAAAACAATAGACATCTTTCAAACCAAACACACACAACTTTTGATGTCAGAAGTCTGAGGAGACATCCTAATAGAACCAAAAGAGTGAACCGAAAAAAATACAGAAGAAATAAAAAATTAAATTTGAAAGACTAAGTGAGAAATGTTATTAAAAAACGAAATGTTGAGATTTATTTGTTGAATTTAAAATCTCACTGAGTCTTTTGTTCATCGCTTCTTTAGATAGTTGTTTATTTTGTGTAATTATAACTGTGTAAAGTATATTTAAATGTTTGAAGAACTCTAGATTACTTTTCACACCCCTAGGTGAATCTTCAAAAAAATAATAGTTAAAATATAGAGGTATATTTATCTGTAATAGTTAAAATAGAAGCATATTCACCTAGAGTTCAATTGAAATGGATAGTTCTTTTAGTTGTTTAATTAGAATCTAAATCATGTCATGCATCTTTGAATTTTTAGCCCAATATCTGTCCATGCCATCTAATCGTTTGAAAAAAGACTGACTACTAGATAGATTTGAAGTCAAATGTATTTTTCAAAAATTTTCTTGTTTATATATCTTTTCCACCCTAAGCATGTTGGTTTATTCTACAAGTTCTTTTACTTAACAGTCATGCCATAAAAGTATTACAGTATCGAAAAAAATTTTTTTATTTGAAAGTTTTATTTGATTAATTAAATTTATTGTATATTCAAGCCAGTCATAAGTTCGAAAATCACTGAGCTCTGAACAATTCATGAAGTACGAAGCTTTTAGTAACAAGCATAAGATTATGGCTTATTTGATGAAGTCACTTTTGTAACCAAAACATTGTTTATAAATAACCAACTATTTATTTATGTATCTGGCATAAGTATTTAGTTTTCAGTAATTTTTGAACCAAATTTATTTGAATTTTAAAATGTCTTTTTAAAATATTTTAAACGTTCAATTCATCCGTCTACTTTTGAAAATATACATTGTACGACTTCATTATTATAGAAAATTTTAACTATAGAACTACATTATTGCTAAATAAAACTATATCGATTGAATTTTTAGGTCAAATAAAATAACTTTGAATAAACATCTGTGTAAAAAAATAAGAGTATTTGAGAGATTTGAAACATAATAACTCGATAAATTTGTTAACGAGTTAGCCTACGATCAAACTGTATAAAGATAAACACAGGATTTTAAACTTTATTGAAATGCAAAGCTTTTTCGATTATTCGATATTAATTCGATTAAATATAATTTCAATTATAATTCTAAGGGTTGTACCACTTCACCTAGAACGTTGGAAGGTAATATTGCGTCAGAGTACCTTTTGAAAGTTCCAAAGTTTTCATTCTCACAACGATGTTGTGCTTAATGAATTGTGATTTAATTGGAATCTAGGCATCTTTCTCAAATCATTTATTTGTTCTTATTTCCTTTTTCCCCCACTTTTAAGCTTAAAATGTTTTAATTAATCTATATTGTTTTAATTTTAAATTATTATAGAAGAAATTATATATTTTTTCGGACTATTCAAAAATCCGGAAAAGATCTGCTCCTTGAGCTTCCGCATTTTGTGTATAGAGCATCAAACTTTCTAGTGAATTTAAAGAAAAAAGTTTCTATGTTCCGAATAAAAATTAAAATTGATTCAAAAATAGAAATTATTAAAAAAAAACAATTAAAATAAAATGAAACTTTGTTTAGAGACCCATTCAAGTGTAAATCTTAAGCGCTTAATCATTGCACCAAAAGTAAAATTTGAATGGTGTGAAGCCGATGAATTAAGATGCCAAGGTATATAAAAATTAAGCAATAATTTGAATATTTTGTCATGATTTTGAACATAAATGGGTTCAAATAATCATTTGTGAAACTTATCTCAAATGTTATTTAATGTCTTACATATTAAAATGCGTACACATCTTTCATAATTATACTAGTATTTACTTTAAAAGTAAATAACGAATTTCATACGATTTTTCTGAATATTCATTAAAAATTTAGCATCTACCAATTTAATTAAATTACCAGATGCATAAATAATTTCATTCTACCATAGTCTCCCTGGGAGAGTCCCTCTTTCAGAAGCCAATAGACAACGTGATGGAGATATTATTGAAGATCTTGACGATTTTGAAAGTCCTATTTCTCCAAAAAAGTATTTGATTCAGACATTTTCTCACTCATAAATTTTCACATTTTATTTATGAAAGTGTTTTTAATTTTTTAAATTGTGTTTTTTATAATTTTTTCAAAATCAGTTATAGGAAAAAAAATTATATTCAAGTTGGGTTTAGTAAAATAAATCAATAAAAAAACTAACATACTTAAATGACAGACCTAATGAAGAGGCTCCAATCAAAGAAATAATAAATCCTGTAACCACATCATCTGTCAAAGCTGATTTTTTCAAAACACCTCTTGTAATTAGTAAGCCTTTTCCAAACATGTTTTAATCAAATTTTAGGAAATGCATTTACTATACAAAATTTTTTATGAAAAGTTTAAGACTATAGGTTAAATACAAAATTGTATTTCAAGTTTGAAATTGTTTTGCATTGAGAATTCATAAATTCAATATAAATTTTCATATAATTTTAATTTTTCATGTTTTAGATAAGATGAACTCATGAATTGAAATTGTCTATTAATTCACAATTTTCTTGTTCTCAAAAAGAAACCAAAACATAAGAAAATATAACACAACTCAAAAAAAAATCAACACAGATAAAGTTTCATCGAAGCCTTCAAGCAGCCATTTTCCCAGCAAAATAACCATGCCCCAAAGAGTTCCCTTGCATCAGTTCTTGAAAGCATTACAAGAATCAACACCTCAACGACCTGATTTCAACAGTTCTTTAGCAAGCACCGCATTTGTGCCTATTGATGGTGAGTTGTAGTGTTTTAATCATTTTCTTCTGCTATCTCTAATAGTAGTATAAATAACCTAAGCCAACTGTTGTCAACTCCAACTACTGGGCTACAGTGCTATAATTGAATAGAATTAGTATTATCTATATGTTGATTATCCTTGTAGTCATTTGCTTAATGTTACTTTATTACAACTTCTATTATTTTCATTAAACTATTGGGATTAGTTATTAAAAATTTTTCCCATAATAACCAAAAAAACAATATTCAACTTGAAAAAAATTAGTATAATAATTGAAATATGGGCTAAATGTGTTCTATTTTATAAAAGAAAATTCAAACTTTATTAAAATTCATAACATTTAATTAATTTCTAATTCTTTTCCAGTTTGAATCTTTAAATGAAGTTTATGAATTTTCTAATAGCTTTTTAATGCTATACAATTTTTACTTTTTTCTGTGTTTTATAAAGGTTTCTCCTACCAATGGGGGAAAAGATTGTGTTATAAAACTTATAAAACATATTTGATCAATTTTTTTCTATTTTGCACAGAACTGACTCCCGCTTCAAAAAATTCCATTTTCACTCCAGCCCCTGACAACACCAAAACTCAACTACCATATGATTCAACATTCTCATTTAACCACTCATCAAATTACTCCATTTTCAGCAAAGATCAGTATTCAAAAGCACACGATGAATACTTCAAAAAGCCATTACCAACCAACAAAACATCTTCAAAAAAGCTATTTTTTGAGAATGACTCGCTTTACAACAAAAAGTTTGAGGATATATCGCTAAGTAGTTTTTCTCCAATGAAGAAGGATGTATATGATTCATTCCACCATGTGTCCAACAAGAGTTCTACTGCTGCATCTGTTTATAATACTTCCAATAATATGAGTGCCTCAAATACGTTCAAAAATGCATTTTATAATTCGAATGATTTTTTAAGCAATAAAACTGCATTGAGTTTCGAAACGCCATTGTATAAGGACACATCAAAAAGCAAACCACCACTCATCAGTAGTTCATCGTTCACACCATCACAACACACCCACCCATCCTTCATCCAACCCATGCCTTCCCACGCCTCTTCCACCTCCAAACCTTCTTTGTATGAGTCTCCATTATCTTCATCTTCGTTTGAAGATCAAGAACATTCTACCTACCTCAGCATCAATGGATGCAAGTACAAGATACTTGAGGAGATAGGAAAGGGAGGCTTCAGCAGAGTGAGCATCAATGTAGATGTCCCTGTTGTAATGCAGGGTTGTCTGTGTCTTAGATTCGTTTTTGTATTTAGGTATTTTAATTAATAGGTTTTGTGATTTTTTAAATGGAAATTACATAATAATATTGAATGTTCCTTTGAAGGATGTTTTCATGATGAAGATAAATCAACTTTAAGCTCAAATTTTCCCATTAATTTTTGAAAATAACTACTTAAATTTACAGTCTTTTAAACATAACAAGAAGAATTTTAAAACGTTAATAACGTAACCACGAACATCATGTACTTACTATTAACATTCTTCCACCCCAGGTGTACAGAGCATGCAGCAAGAGTCTCGAGGACTGCGCCATCAAGTGCATGAACCTCAAAGATGCAGACTCGTGCACCATTAGTGAGTACCTCAATGAGGTGGAAATTCTCAAGAAACTCAAGGGTTCTGTCCACGTCATCTACCTCTACAGCTAGTTAGTCTCACGTATGATTGATTGAGTTTTTAATAGTGGGTTGGGTTTGTTGGATTTGGTTGTGTGATCTTAGTAAGCTGTTTTTTCTTGATATTATAGCATATAACCCATATCAATTTTCAAAAAAACTCAAGGCGACGTATAATATATTGGCACATAATCTTTAATATGTGATTCTGAAAAGTACCGCTAATAAGAATCAAGATATCTATAATTATCTCAACAGTTACTACGACAAACCGTCCAACTGTATGTACTTAGTGATGGAGAGGGGACAAAAAACGCTCAAAAGTTTCTTCACAGAAGAATCTTCGGATGATCCTGTCAATCAACTGAACCTCATCAAAAAGTGCTGGAAGGATATCCTAGAGGCCGTGATGGTTATTCATGATAATGGTGCGTTTGTGGCTTAGGTTTTCATATATTCTATATTATATATATTAGGTGGCCGTTTTATATCGTGATGATGAAATCGTGTATTAAGGGAGGTTTTTTTCATTTAAAGTTGGTGTATTGTTTCACTTCATTGTTTTAAGTGTCTTCAATCATATTTAGAATGAAAAAATACTCGATTTAAAATATACACTGAAAATGATGAATCATGTCAATTTTAAAAAATAAAACTCATCAAAGTTTAGTATGCTGTATTTTTTTTTGATAACGCAGCAATAATTCCATTTATCTATTGTTTTAATTCCTTCCTTTTTTCCAGACATCATCCACTGGGATTTGAAGCCAGACAACTTTGTTTGGAGTGGTAGAAGGTTGAAAGTCATCGATTTTGGAATTTCCAAACAGGTTAGGTCACATTTCAAATTTTCAACTATTTAAAATAACGTCATAACGTTCTATTAGGGGAAATTTTTGCAAATTTACTATTACCAATATTAAGTATAGTAATTAATTTAAAGTTTATTAACTACTAATATTAATTTTTGGCATATTACATACTTAACTTTTTTCTTCACCAAAAGTTCTTCATTAAATAAAGCAATCGGTACATTTTGAAGTTATATAATTCACAGGTGTTGCCAGACCACACAAGTGCCACATACGCACAAATCATCGGCACTTACGACTTCATGAGTCCAGAGGCTTTGACCAATCTAGGGGATGAGAAATTAAGGGTGAAAGTTAGTCTCTTATGTTTAGCATGTTGTATCGTAGTCTTCCATGTATTATTGGAGTTTTCATTATTTTTTATGTTAAAGTGGTTTCATACGTTCGCTAGAATGTCATGAATTATGAGGAGTTTAATAGTTGATTTTTTTTCTTTTTTCTCCCAACCTTTGCTGTAAAATAGTTAATAATGATGAGCATATTAGGTTAAATAATCCGTTCATAGGCGTATAAGAAATCAGACGTCTGGAGTCTTGGGTGCATCTTGTACAGGATGGTGTACGGACAAGGGCCCTTTAAAAAGATTCACGATCCCATACAGAAGCTGATTGCTATTCGCTCTGCCTCCCATCAAATTCCCTTCCCCACTACACCTCTAGGCACTGATGTCATCAATACAATGAAGGTTCGGGGCCTTTTTTGTGTTTTACCTTTGCTTAAAGGGTGTAGTATTGAAGTATGTTTCAGTTTTTGGTTACATATTTATAGTTAAATTCAATTATATTTTTATTTACTGATATTTAATCAAGCCATTGATATAGAAAATTTCAGATATATAAAAAATTCGATCCGTATGTTTTTAAGCTAATAAACCACGTAAATTTTCTTTTGAAGAAATGCCTCCAAAGAGAATCTGCAATAAGGCCAACAGTGAAGGAGCTGTTGTACGAGGATTCACTGCTGCGGGATTACGACGATCATTAATGAAACAATTGTTAAAAGTTTTAGTTGACACTCTCAAATTTCACATTATATTTATTCTTCAAAGAACATTCGTTGAGTATTTTTAGTTTTTGTATTAACCCTATTGCTTGTAGTTTTTCGCAGATTTCATGTAGTGTTTTAGTATTTTAACTGCTTCCAAAATTTTCAATCATAAATATTTGTCTTTTTTAATTCCCATTGATAAATTGGCTGAATTTTTTGTAATTTAAACGCTTCAGAGATGTTGAATGGAAATATTTCAAGAATGATAATTATCATTTAAAATGCCTTTTCACACATGGCTTTAAAAATAGTTTATTATTTCAAGTTATAAATGGTATTTATCATTGCCACAAGAATTTTGACCGCTTAGTGCCTTGTTAACCGGTCCAAAAGTTGAAGAGAAAATTTCACAAATAAACCTGAATTTGTAAAAAAAAAATTTACTTTATACACAAAGCCTTGAATTCTTTATCGAGTAAAGGTGAAATGTAAGCGAGAGCTTGTAATTAATAGCACACAGAAACAACTGAGTTAATGAGCATTGAAACGAGAAGATTTAGTGTTCAATCGCTCCTACACACGCAACCTTACAATTTTTTTTTAGAAATTCCTTCTTGTTTATTGACGCAGAATCGATGTACAACATTAATAAATCTCGTATTCCACAAAAAAAGGATTTAAAGTGATATTTTTCGGCATTTATTACATTAAAATTTTCATGTATGTGAACAAAATGGCAATGGTCACGAGTAATATTATAGTTTCTCTTGATATATTGCTACCGAGCAAGAAGGTTTTTTCTTCAAAATGAAAAATTTTTTCAACGATTTTTATTTAATTTTACAAAAAAAAATTCAATTCAAAATTTAATATGGTGCTTGATGATTTTCCTAAATTAAATTTGCATTAATTTTTATTGCATGGAAATTAATCTTCGAAAACATGTGTAGCCATTAGCATTAAAACCCCCACGAAGAACAACGTGCTCAGACATTAAACGATACATTTATACCATCGTCTAACCATCATATTCATTATAGTTATTATTAAACAATTGTACTTGAGTAAGAAAGCTTTTACTAGCGTTGTTAAAATGCATATGAAATAAATATCCTTATGTTTTTAATGGCAGTTCTAACATAGCCAATAAAAGCAGCTTTATCACCAAAGAGAATTAATAAACTTTTTCGTGTATCTTTTATTATGAAGAACATGCAAAAGTTTTAAATAATGAAAAGCTAGAGTTTTTATTCCTTTGTAATAAGCACATTGATATGAGTAATATAAAGGTTTTATGAAAAGATAACGAGGGATGGTATATATGTGCAGAAAAGATCGTATCAGCCGTAATTAAATGTGATTTTGTATACAGATTTTATGCGCCAGAAATGACAGCCATTAAACATATATAAAAGAATAACCTTCGACATATTCTAAATGAAAAAGCTGTTTTAAAACCAGATAAAATATAATCAAAAGTAGGTATCATCCCATGTGACATATTGAAATATAAAATTAAGGTTAATTATTTATGTCAATAAAAAGCGGATGGATGCTTGCGAAAGAAAGGTATATAAGCAAAGAAGCGAGAAGATGCTCGGATTCTGCTTAAAGCAAAAGCTTGTCCGAGTCTCCCTTCTTACCTTACGTTCAATTATATATACCAGCTGATAAATAAAGAATTTTAAAAAGATCTTGTAACTCGTAAAACAATGTTTTTATTATTATAAAAAAGTCAAAGACTAAATATAAAAATACATTCAATAGAGAAGACAATAAATAAAAGGTTCATTAAAAATCGAAAATGGATTAGAATAATTCATATTTGGGAAAAAAATCTCAGTGCGCTGGAACAATAGACATGCCAAAAATCGCCAAATTTGTGTGTTTGTGGTTGTCTTTGTATTCTTGCTTTCTCACTTTTACCTATGGAAGTGAGTCTCAATAATTTTATTTAACTAGCTTTTCATTTAAAGGTCCATTTTTGCTTTATTTGATTATATTTGGACTTTTTAAAATTAATTTGAATGAATTTATATAAATTTAGTTAGGAAGTTGTTCAAAAATTTTCTATTTATATTTAATTTTTATGTTTATATCTATCTTCAAATTTATATTTTTATTCAATTTTTTGAAATCAAATAAATTGATTATAAAAAAATGATAAAAATATCCAAACAAACAAATGATCCAAAGTTTCTATCGGACACACACAATAACCAGGCTTAAATCATTGCCTTTCATCCCGAGCAATTTTCGAAAAGTTTGCAATGAAAATAATTTTTATAAAGCTCGATTCTCAGAGAGATATAAAAAAAAATTCAACTTAATTAAAACTCTTTCAACTAAATTAGAAACATATAAAATATGAAGCTTAAATTCAACACCTGATCGCCTAGAAGATATTTAAGCAATTAAACGTCAAAACCACAGTTATATAGAGGATATTTAACAATAAGATTCGGCCTTTCATATCATTAGTGGAAAGCATGTCTCGGCAACTGATGAGACTTCACTTATCCAGATGAATGGGATATTTGATTAATTAGGTAGTCTTTATTGTCTTTTATAATCACTGGAGTCTTATTTTTTAGATTCATTATAGGGTTTTGTTGGTAAGGGATTTTTCTTGAAAAATATAGTTATTTTAGAAACACCATATGTTTTTTAATGAAATAAATTTTATACAATTTTTTCTAACTATGAAGAATTTTGAAAGAATTTTTTTTCTGAGAAATGGTATTTGTGTATAGAAAGGATAAATACTGCACAGAAGTACGGTGTAAATAAAGCATTAATATGCGATCCTCGCACGCTCTCTAGAGTATAGACAAAAAACAAACATACAAAGCACCGTTTAAAATTTTAAAAATATTTTTAAGTTAAAACTTGATTTTTTACACCAAACATGCTTAGTCGGCTGCGTGTGTAAAACAATCAAAATTAATATAAATAATTAATTTTTTGAAAATTAAGAATCTTTTTGAATCATTTTTAAGCGATCGTAAAAATTTTCAGCCTTAAACTTAAAGGACTGAAAACTTGGAAGAACGCATGAATGAGTGTGCGCAGACGTGTACATTGACGTACACAAACATGTGCTGCTAAGAAACGCATTGTGATACTTTCCATATATGTGTTAGATCCTAGTTGGGTTTCAAGCCTTATTAACCTCTAAGGCAAAATATTCTTGGGCTTTTTTCAAGGTTCTCATATAAACTGTCCTAGTCAGTAATACTCCTTACTGAATCGGTAATTCACTTGTGTGGGGTTATTATTACAAAATTCATGCAATTTTTAAATAAGATGAATGTTTCCCATTCAGAAAAAAATTTTCTTATAGTAGAAAATTGGAAAGGGCATAATAATGATGAGGAAATATAAATAAAAGTTGGAGAAGGAATTGCGTAAATGATTTCCACGCCGGATAGATATAAAGTTGAAAAGACAGATATGTGCGTGTGTATTTAAAGTTAACGCATATTATTTATTGCACGGAAAACTAGTGTCGTTATTGCTAAACAAGTTTCAGAATTAGCCTTAGGAAAGTTATGTATAATTTGAAAGGCCTTTCTTCTTTTTTACAGCGTTTTCGAGTAATTTATCAATCACCTTGATCTGTTTTGTTTTGAAAAGTGCCTTCAACTTTTTTGAAGCATTTATAAATCTATCATAATTTCCTTAAATCTACTTAACTCGTTCATGAAAATTTATAATTCGCAGCTAATAGATTTCACCTTGGTGCAACAACGCGCAATACATTTTCACCACAATTTCAGGTTTCCAGCATCATAACTACCTCAAAAAAACAACCAACGATGACACATTTGCTTCAGAATCAACAACAAAGAACATTAAAGAGCACATAAGTGAGAACGAAAGAGAAATAAATTTCACGAAAAGTGACAATGATCTGGACGGTATATTAATAATCTCACCCAGCCAACCACAAACCAAATACATCGGCTCTTCATTGCTTCTCACCTGTTCCATCAACAAAACACACCGCAATAAAATAAAAGGACTCCCTCAACTTTATTGGTTCACACCTCACAACAAAATAGTCTCAGATCTTTCTACAGATAGGTAACCTATATTTATACTGTCTCGTTGACTAAACTACAAAAGATGACTTGTTATCGCCTGAAAAAATAGTGAGAAAAACAAAAAAAATATTCATTTAACTAAATCCACAAAGCCAATTGAAGACAAAAAAATATTTGGGGTTTTGTTTAAATCTACATTTTTGGCATCATTAAACGTCTAAGAGAATCGTCATTTTTCTCAAATTAATTTGAAATCTAATGATATAAATGTTTTAAATAAGGTTTTAAGCTATTTTAAGCCTATAAGCTTAAATGATATCCCCTTAAGATTGCGGATCGAACGTCCGGATATCTATTCAGTGAAGTTATACGTGAGTGGTGTGACAGGAGCCGACAATGGTGCTTTCAAATGCTCACTATCCTCCCCCACCGCCCACCAACTCATCCGAATCTATGTATTAAGTGGGTCTGCTTTTCATAACTAATAATTTTATAATCTTTGAAAAAAAGCATTAACACTTGAGTGTTTTATTAAAAAAGTACTGAAGTATTTAGTGCTTTTGTTAACATTATCAAGTACAGAGATGTGGTTTGCGTGACTTTTAATGGAAAGTTGATTGAAGCATTTTGCATTATTTCTTTATACCCGCCCAAAGTCATTTTTGAAAGTTAATTTTACGAATTAAAAAAATCTTTTTTTGAAATAAATTTTTAATTCTCATTTATATTCTTTTTACAACAAGGCCAAAAAAATTTTGCGTTAGCTTTTATGGCACTTTTATGTTTATTTTGTACACTCGATTAATTTTAAATTTTCTCCCGAAAGTCTTGCTTCCATTATTGAGAAAACACATTTTGTGGGTTGCAGTAAAAAGTTTACGATTTTTGAAACCGCAGCACTAAAACCTTCTATCAAAATATATGTTGCAACGACGTCCAAACATGCAAAGTTTTAAAAAAAACATTCCAAACAGACGATATAACCTTTGATAAATCACAAGAGAGTTCTTACGAGGCATCAGAAGGCAAAGATGCATTTCTGGCTTGCAAAGCACGGGCTCAACTTTCACCTTCAATCACTTGGAGCTTTCGAGGGAAATCCCTCAATCCTCCGTCCTCAGGTGGAGAAACCTTGAAAGCGTTCATGTTATATTTGTTAAGCTAATTAGATATTCAGTTTATAAGATGTTGAAAAACACTAATTATGTAGTTAATATTTAACTGTATATCAATTGTAGGACCTAAATAAGTTTATTCAAAAGTTTATCTCAAATGTCGTTTGTAATCTTCTAATAAAACAAATTATTCAAAAAGAGAATATGTATAATTAAAACATCCACCTCATCAATTATTCAAAATATTGACTCAGGCAGGGGAGGAAAGTACCGATTGAAGAAAGATGGGACGCTAGTGGTAAAGAGAGTGAATAGGAACGATGAAGGAGATTATGAATGCAGAGCCACCATCGAATCTCTTGGAGCTTTCAAAAACAAGGAAATCTTTCTGCGGGTTTTATGTTAGTGCTCTTTTGTACACTTTGACATCTATCCGTCTATTGTGTTTGAGATGTTTTTTACTAATAAAGTTTCAAGGATTTATTAAAAAGGATTTTTAATTAATTTAAATTTTATATTTCAAAATTTTTTAAAAATCTCTTTTTAAAACTGTTCAACAAGTTTGTAAAAATACATTAGAATTCAAAGTGTCTTACACCCTTTTACAACACCGGGCGTGAAAAGTATAAATAAACATTAGCACGTCATAATAGATAGTTCCATTAGGAATGTAATTAAAAAACAGATAAGCAATGATACCTTTCAGCGTTAATATCACGCAGAAGAAATAATGCATTATAACAGAGATTATCAGAAGAATATCACTCAGAACTCATCTTTTATCTATTCTTTATGACTTTTGAATAAAAAAGTTTATCAAACTTCAGTGAAACATGATTTCTTGGTAGATTTATGGAATTTTTTAATTAAATAATAAACTTGTCACAAAGCCGTTTGCGAAGTATTCAGATAACCCTATAAAAATTCCTTTTTTTATGCTCCTTTCAGTAAACATGAATAAAAACGTTAACACACGTGCTTAAAGTTTACTTTGGGAAAAGAATCTAGTTACAAGGTTGAATCTGTTTCACAAATGTGCTTCTAATTCACTAGTGACTACCCTTGAAAATTAAACTTCATTTGAACGATCTCTACAGTTATTCATATTTACACTTATAGTCAATTCTTTTGGAAGTTCTTCTAGACCCCTCGTTGCAAATCTAAATTCTCTCGAATAAATTAATGTCCGGATAAAACCTGCTAAAAAAATAAAAACTAGAATTTTCTAAATTGATTTAATCTTGTTTCTGAAACTTCAAAAAAATTTGTTTCTAGAGAATTTTAAATTTTAAAATTTAAAAACTGAGCAGAAAATAAAGAAATAAATAATTTCACAAGGTAAATAGCAATCAGCACATATTTTAAAAAACATCAAAATAAAACTAGCAGAATGAACAAAGAAAATTTTCAATTAAGAATCTGTAGCTAAACACCAAACAAACATGAGTTATGGACGTGAGCGCATGTGACTCTAACCTCATCACTTCATCATTCTTTTCTGTATTTATTATTAATTAATTTGCACTATTTTATATTTATTCTACTTTTTAACACTATTAACATTCATTCGCGATAAATTTCCAGTAAAATCCTATTATAATCAACCATGCATTATCAAATGCATGACTATCCATTTTCAAAGTAAGAAAGAAAAGTATTTGATTTTAAATGTAAGATTCATTAAAAAGAAATATTTTCTAATTAAAACTTTGCTTGGAGGTGTTATAATACCATCATATGATTTTTCCTGATTTCCACCAAACAATGGTAAACACTTTTATTTTTCAACGTGTGTTTAATCGATCAAGTACACATTATCGCTTCATTTTTAATCTTTCTTACTTTCATTGTGCTCAAATCGACCTACAAGTTAAAAGTCTATTTAGTCTGTCATGACTTTCATATTACCTCACTCGATCGCAACTGCTGAAAAAGTGTTGAAGGTGGTAAACTCTAGCACTAAAAAGAACTAATTTTTTATAGGTGAATAAAACATTTTCAATAGCTTTTGAGTTTTTTGCTTTGAAAAACGGTACTTTTATTTGCCAACGATGAGTTTTGAAAAAAATTTTTGCATGAAGATTTAACGTTCGCTTTGCCATTCATATGCCAGCAGAAAGCCACTATAAATCTAAATTTCTACTCGGTTTCAAAAATTCTCAAAGTTTTTTTAAAGTCGAAGAAAATTGGAATATGTTCAATGATAATAAATATTTTTTCTTTGAATTTGATTGCGCAACTGCCATCGTTATTAAATTATTAAAAAGTAAATTTCGTTAAGATAAATCTGGTAACAAAATTTTATTAAGTTTTTATAGAATTTTTGAAAAAAATTTTGAATATTTATATTTCAAATAATTGCGAGAAAACTGGTCATTTATTCATGAAAATTCGAGAAATACTCTCAATATATAGTGGAACCCCGTGAGAATTCGAAACTTCAAAATAATTAAACTCTAATTTCTTTCGAGTTTTCAAAGTAGAATCTTTCTACCAAAATTTCTTGAAATGAGTATATCCTTACAAATTTTATCCACATAATGCCTTCAATATAATTTGTCGAATCTACCCTTTCCAGTGACATCTTTATTTAAAATACATTCCTAATTTACCATGTGGTACCTTTTATTCATCCTTCAAACAATTTTTGGTCTACATCAGCTCATTACCTACATAATCTATCACTATCAGCACTAATGCGATAAGCAAAAGTAGCGATAAACGCCTAATGGGCGGGTTGGTAGGTTTCTGGTCACTCACAACTCTGGTGTGAAGTAAACGTTGAATCTGTTGTGTTTATAACATACAAATCAGACATGTGCTATCTTAGTTATTTTTACATGTGCTTTCATAGTTATTTCCCCTTCTAAGTAAACTCAAATAGGAATGATTGCCTATAAGCGAAACCATTTCGAATACATGATGACAAGAACAACACAAACATATGAAAGAGTTGTTTGTTTGTGTGCGAGGCCTGGATGTTTATTGATGGAATATGTGGGTGTTTTTACAAGCGGTAACATTATTTTTGGAAAGGCGTGAAATATGACCGAGTCTAAAAGCTTACGTATTTTAAGCGAGTCTGTGTGTTTCCGTGTGTTTATGTGTGTGTATGTTTGTGTGTCTCTGTTAATGTGTGTTTTTTTATATGGGTTTGTGTGAGTGTATTTTTGTGTGTACGTGCCATTTTGTGTGTTTTACGGATAGGTATGTTTGTTTAACGTTTTAAAAACTTTCATATTAAAATGGTTTTTTCCAAAATATGAAAGCGACCAAAAAGCGATTTACAAGCATCTCTAAGCCAAAGCTCCATCGAAGTTATTGACGATACAACCACGTCTTTAATTATTTTAACACTAAGTCAACATTGCAGTGCATTTAGGATAAAGAAAAAACACTTTAAATGCAAAGATCTTCTGAAAAATTCATCTATTTAACAAAGAAATTAAAAGATTAGACTAAGAAATAAATTTTGCACCAATTCCTAACGTGCTAAAAGCCCATATATCTTATATCCTTCCTATTCCATTCTTTGGAAATGAAAAAATTCATTAAATAGAAAATGTTAAGAACAAAAGAAAATTTTAGTTCAAGATACATCATTTCCACCACTAAATGCGTTGTCATATACTGTTGTAGCCCAGGGGTGTTGTGACGGGCTTAAATCCTTCTTTTCAATGCATGTTTTCAAGCATGCCTGTTCTCTTGTACGCGTTTTTTTATTTCTCCACATTTAAAGCGATTTGAAATTTTTCTTATATTTGATTCCAACCATACATTTTTAGTTGATATTTAACATGAAGGTCAAGATATGAATAAGTTTAAAACCTTTTTTCTCACCTTCTTTATATGTACATGTACACTTGCTGTCTTCAACCATTGGTCTTTTTATGCTTCCCAGTGCGCAATAATAAATTACAAACAAAATTTACATGCCCTAAAATTGTTCTAGACGTTTCTTATATGCTAGAAGTAATTATTTCTTTTGTTATATGTAGCATCTATAAAAAATGATGGTTTCGCTTCTAATTATGAGGATGTCGTTTGAATTGTTTGACGCACATTTTATGTTTCATAAAGGATATATTTGTTTTGCTAGAATAAATGATTTTTTTCTAGTATGTTCTGGTTTCTCTAGCATGCTTTAAATTTACAGCACTTTTAGAGTATTCGATATGGTAAATCTTTGTTTGAAATCAAGATTTCACTTCAAAAATTGCTTTAAAATTCTAAGTTTAACGAAGAGATTAAGAAAATTGTTTTTGCAGCTAAAAGAGAAATACGATTATAAATATGATAATGAAGTTTACAGTAAAACTTTTATTGCTAAAACAGGCCGTGAAAAATTTGTTTAATCAAAAGAATGAAGTTTTAAAGAAACAAAAATTTTTGATTTTCAAATGCTACAAAGCTATTTGCAAGCATACTTACAGCTTTGAACCCTTTGATATAAGCTTTGAGCTTATACATTAAAACTATACATGATTAATATAAAAGCTTTTACGAAGTTGTCAAAGCATTGCTGTATCTATCAAAATACCTATGTTATCTGCTACTCTATACCGGTCACGATTGAGATTAATTGATTTCACTTTCTGTTTAGAATTCTAAAAGTTTCTTTTTGAAATTTATTGTATTTTAGATTAAAATATTGTCATTTAAAGATTTTCAACATAAAAGTAAATCCAACTGTGAAAATTTCAAGAATCTCACATAAAACACACAAACACACACACAGTTGACCGATCTCATGAGATCCTCATACCCTCCGTAATATAAACAATACATTAAATTATTCTGTGATGATAACTAAGTATAATTGAAAACTCATTCACAACAACACTAAACAAAAAGTCATAGAAACTCAAAACAAAATAGAATACAAAGGAGCCGGCCAGAAAGCATGTGTTGCCTCCTTTTGACCGGGTTGATCGGCCGCTGAATGGTGTGAAAATTAATTTCATCCACACTATTATCTGCACTCTTCTTCATTAGGAAGATATTCATTTTATATATTAGTTTCCACTTTTGGAATATTAATCTTGAAATGGTGTTATATTAGAATATTTGTTTCACTTAGTTTTACATATAGAAAAAGTGGTATATTACATTTTTTCTTAAATTATATTTTTTTTAAAAAGAAGTGTTTCAAAAAAGAGAAAACAAAGTTTGTGAGGGTTTAAGGTATAAATTTGAGAGACCTATTTTCTTTCGGCATCACTCACATTTCATTAAAGCAACTTACAAATCACTCGAAGAACTTTTCAAAAGCATATCCATACCTTATGAAAGGAATATTATTCAAAAATGAAACAAGTTTAAAATTGAAATTTTGATGTGTCGTTATTTGGTTGAATAGGGGGAATCGAAATTTATAGTTTTGTCTCAATAAATGTATTGAAAAGTTTTTCAAAGCTGAACTTTTAATTGCTGAAAAAATCATTAATTCCATTTTCATTGAAACACACTGAATTATTAATACTGTGAATGTTAGACTGTATTCAACGTTTTATCAATAATCAGATGCTCCTAAAAAAGTGCAAGCGAGAATTGAAGGATTGGCTGTGTTTGGGTCCTCTCTTAAACTCACATGCTCATCAGATGGCTACCCTCCTGCTAAATATGACTGGTCTAAGGTACCAATAGTAATTTATAAGATAAGGAAGACGTTCTTGTGGGTTTAGTATATTTTTTTTGTGATTTCTTATATAAAAAAATCTTAGTTATTCAGAGTTGAAACAAGATATGTTTGCGATTTTTAGTTTAGTGATGAAAAGATAATACTATGAATAACGTTCCATTAAACTCAATCTTCAGGAAAGGACTCTTTCCACAAACGTCATAGGTAAATTGCCCTGGATTCGAAACAACTCAACCCTTTTTATTCAATCAATCACAAATGAACACGCTGGTGGGTATTACTGCAAGGCATCAAATAGTGAAGGGTATGCAGAGTCGAGAGTCGAGGTCAAAGTTCTAGGTTGGTGTGAATTAAATTTTGAAAAAAAGTCTGATTTTATAATCTTTGAAAATTCAAACTTAAAAAATATAAAAATTTCACTCTTCCAATCTATAAACTTTAAGTTATCTTCAAAAAATATATCTAAATTAATTTTAAAATTTGTCTTTTAGTTCCACCACGGATAATGCCGATGGATAACGAGGTGACAGTGATGGAGGGAGCACCATTGATCGTGGAGTGTGCATCGGTAGGTGTGCCAGTCCCAACCATCAATTGGTCCTTCAACAACCAAAAAGTGCAAGACTTTTGAACTATAAAAAAAACATTTTATGACACACTATAGATTCGAAAAAATTTTAGATTAATAAGTTATATAATGTGAATAAAAACTGATTCAGGTACGGATCTATAACACTAACGTCACCACTCAAAGTAGTTCGAAGCTGGTAATAGCTTCAGTTGAAAAATTTCACAGAGGCGTTTATAAGTGTGAATCTTCAAATATAGTCGGAAATGATTCTTTTTCTGTTTTTATACACGTTGAAAGTGAGTATTTATTGTTTGAAATTGATTGAAAAACAATAATAAATTTTAAAAAAACTCTAGAATAACAGTTTTTAAACTTTTATAATAAAAATTGCAATTCGTTTGAAAAGGTTTTTACTTTATAATTTTAAACAGGTAAACCGTCTATCAAGTGCCTACCCACCAAACAATATGTTTGGACGAGCCAAGCGAGATCCTTCAAATGCCACATATCAGCCTATCCCAAGGCATCAGTCGTTTGGTCGAAGGATGGTCGACAACTCAAGAGTGACTTCTTCAAAGTTATTAATTCTGAAGCTGATTATCACTCTACTTCGATATTAGAGGTTGTTTGAAATAAACATATAAAAGTGTATGTAAGAGTCTGTGTTTTGAGGAAAACATTTGATTTGATCAAAATATAATATTTAGATGAAGAGATTTTATTGAAAGAAAAATTTTCAGATTGAAGCTTCTATATCTGAAAAGTGGATGTATGGAGAGTACGTTTGTGAAGCCAAAAACAAATACGGAACTAAAAACTTTGTGGTTCAACTGGATGAGGCCGGTTGTAGATCTTCCATACAAAACAAATCTATCATGGCTAATAATATTTATTTATGCAGATGTGCCTGAACCAGTGGCCAACATAAGTGTTTTGAATGTAACTTCTTCTAGCGTTGAGATAAAAATAAACACCAAAGATTTTATAGAAAAAGATTCAAACATTATCGAAAACTACTTCCTCAGTCCTCCAGTTCTTGCTTGGAACATATCTTACTGCGAAGCCAACAGAAATAACACACATCGTTTCAAAAATATAATTTTAATAGCGTGGGAAACAAAAAAAGACACAGAAAAATCAAATGTTTCTGAAAATGTGTTTACACTTTATGGTTTGAACGCCAGCACTGAGTACTATGTCTTTATTACTGCTACGAACCTCAAGGGACGTGGTAGAGAATCCAGTTTCTTAGTGCAAACTCTAGCAGCTTCGGGTAACACTAATTGAAATATATGTTTATAAAATATATTACTTTTTTAAAATGAATTCATGAAACTAAACAATTCTTTTTCAATAAGCTTTATTCATGCCTTTGTTAGCTTGAAAATATATTTAAAGTGATCACAATAATTTTCAGATACACAATTGTTTTTTATGAATACAGATGCTAGTTTCCACGACGGGTTGACATCAGTGAAAAATATGAACACCGAACTGATGGCTACTACCACTGTGGGTGCAGTGTTATTGTTGACTGGTCTTTTGGTGATATTTTTCTTGGGAAGAAGAAGGACTAAAGTGAGAAGAAACTTTTGCTCGAATGCTTTTGACTTTTCTCCCACTAACGGCGTCAGGTATTTATTGAATCAGTTAATTATTTGACCAAATTTCTTTCTAAGTTTTCTTATAAAATCTTCCATCTTTTAAAACATGGTGATTTTTGTTGATTAAAGCAGATGTTATTCATGGTATGATGCCACTTCTAACAATAAAGACCAAATTCTCATGTCCAATTATAACGTCCATGATATTGTGAACAACAAATACACTAAAAAAAATACTCTTGTTCGGTTCAACAACATTAGTAAGAAAGATATTCTAGAAAATGTCACAAGTTCTCCCAGCCACCTTCCGATTGTTTATGAACAAACCCATCATCCTGAAAGAGACTCAAAGACAGAAAAAATATCTCTCACTAAATCTGTGCATAAAAAAGACGAAAAAATTGACGACGAAGGGTTTTCCTCCTTCTACACTCTTGATAATCCGTCAAAGTTTTTCAAAAATGGTTACACAGATCGTTTTTATTTAAGAAGCGTCAGCACGTTACGTAAATTACCGTTGTTGCGAGATGATAACGGAGTTGTTAATCCCGCCAGAACACCAAATACCCCGCCAATAACTCACACTGAAACCCTTTCAATCGTCTCTAATGATCAATTTGATGTTTCATCAGGCTTATACGAGGAAATTCCTAAATCTGTAGAATCGACTGTTTTGAGCGAGATCCTCGATGGTTATCACAGTGAAGAGGCTCCCACTATATGAGATTGTATAGTATTTTTGTATCAAATATTGAACAATTTTGTACATATTTTTAATGAGAAAAAATATATTGGAATACCTTTGAATGAAAATTCTATATATTTTAAAAATATATTTTTCATATATTCAAAAGAACTTATTTTTCAATAAAATGTTTCTATTTCAATCGAAAAATTTGGAGAGGAATGCAAATATATTTCATATGAAAGAATTAAAACAATGGGATCAAAGAAGAAAGTACTCTTAAATAAAAATAATTACCATTGTCTTGAAAACTACAGTTCTAAAAATATCTTTAATTTCTGTATGACTTTTTTCTGCAATGATGTAACATATGTATTTGATGAACCTGTAAAGAATTATTCCAGAAAAGCAGGATTGAGGGGAGCAGAATCCAAATACTTTGACTAGTTGAAAACTTAGAAATTTATATATTTCGTATGAGTTTTTGAAGAAAATGCCGCATTTATTTGAAACAAGGTAAAAAAACAGTAGGTATATAAGTAAGGACGACAAGTTATGGTGATGATGCATAATTTTGAGATTATTTCTACTGTATTTCAAGAAATAGAACTAGTATTAGAAATTTAAAAAAGATTTAAAGTAATCAACGACAATGCTTACTGAAAAAATACTTGGAAAGTTATAAATATAGCTGAAATGATCTATTTTGAAAATTTAATAAGGGAATCACCAAATGAGGTTTTCTGCGCAATTAAAATATTCATTACCACCAAAAATTATCATAAAGAAAAAATTTTTTTTTATTTGTAAAAAAGGTTTTTATAAGGAGTGGTGGTGTGGATTTAATAATTATAAAGTTGATAGAACTTGTATACCGGGCTATTAGTGAGGATTTGTAAAATTTCGATGTATATAAGAATTTATATTTGTGAAATAGTTTTGATAAATGGAAATATTTTGCATTTTATCATTTTATCTTTGAATGCAGTTTTTCAACAAATGATTTGAAAGATACCTACAAGTTTGTAAAATTTTCTATTATTTAAAAAAAAAATTTTTTTTTAATTTTTCTAGTTCAATATCAAAGTGAATGTCAAATAAATAAATTTAATATTTCAAGGCTTAATCAAAAGAAAGATTTTTTCTTACATATGTTCTACTGCAGTTCATTTTTAAATATTTCATTTGAAATATAAAATTTTTCTTCAAAACGGGTAACAAAGAAAGATAGCATTTTTAACGTGAATTGATTAGTTTTTTGAAAACGAAAGTTTTTTCTTCTCCAGTATGCTTCTCAATAATTTGCCCCTAGAAATTTTATTTGAGATATTTTCATACTTGGAATTGGAAGATATATTAACTTTGGCTGAAACGAATGAACAATTGAAAAATCGCTTTTTAACTTTCAATAGGTTTAGTTAAATTCAAAATAAAAAATAAAAATTTAAGTCAAATATTACCAACACTAGTGAGCTGAATTTTGAAAATCAGTTCAGTGTGAATACTCAAGAAGCGCTAAACTTGTTTGCTAATCCACAAAATATCAAAAAGGTTGTTAATAATAATATTTTCAAAAATCTTTGATAAAGTTAGTATGAATTCAGCATACTTAAGCTTAATATTATTATTCAATGTTCATTGTTTAACTTCAAATAATGGAGTATTCAAAAACTTATTTGACAAACAGGTAAATTTAAATGGATGCTTCTGGATCAATACTGACACTCTTTTGAATAAGTTATCCAAATGCAAAAATTTAACCCATTTGAACCTTTTAAACATAGAGGTAAAAAACTCAACATTGTTGAAACTTTTGGAAACATTGGATTGTTTAAAATCATTAGCATGGCAATTTCATCATGACCTTTTTGAAAAAGTTTCTAAGAAAGTTGAAAAAGTGTTGGGAAATCTCAAACATTATACAGTTTATTCAACTCAAGGTACTTTTGAAAAAGCACAAGTCAAACCTTGTTTGATGTTGCGGTACTGTGATTCACTTGAAAGCTTAGAAGTGGAACTTTTTAAACAAGATACTTATCTAAACATGCATTCTTATCATGATATCTCATTTTGTAACTTTTATGAAGAAATGAGAAGTTTTTTTAAAAGAATACCATATACAAAACCATCAGTTTTTGACAAAATCCTACATTCTTCTGGTTTCAAACTACAAGCAAACTCACTTCTTTCTCAAATTGATTCTCAAAAATCTTTTCAGAATCGCCTCACCAAACTTACAATCCATATATATGAAAAAGATATTAAGAAAGTACTTTCTGGTTGCCCTAATCTTATTGATCTCACAGTCCTTTTTGATGGCAGACCTGTGCCCCTACCAGATTGCAATCTCCCTGAACTAACCTCTTTGACCCTCTATTCCCCATGGAAATTCAAAGTATTCTCATTATATTTTCAATAAATATATAATGTTTAAAATTGAAAATTTACTTTCAACATTTTAAATTATTTTTCCAGTATTGGGGTCTTTATTTGCTGAACCCGAAAATGCCAAAATTAGAAAAACTAACTTTAATAAATTTTATACTTGAGTTTAAAATTGCAATGGATTATCAAGAATTCAATGATTTAACCAAAAGTAATGATTTTATTTGATTTAAAAAAAAATAGAACTTATTTTAAAAATCTTTTCCTAAGATTTGAAAGTGCTGAATATTCCAGAAATACACAAACAATATATTCCTATGGAGGTATGTAACTAGTTTAATATTTCTGAAATACTGTACACTAACTTTTTTCCTTCTTTTAAAATTTCTCATTACTTTATAAAAACATTAATTTCTAAATTTATTTCAGAAATCAATGATATTAGATAAAATTATTTAGGTTAGTTTCTCTTCAGGATATTTGTCATAGGCGGCGTCGTTTTCCAGTTAATTCAACCCCTAGAGAGATTTTTGGCCAATTAAAACTACCCTACACTTCATTAAATAAGGTACCTTCTTTGTTTAATAAGTGAATTTAATTGATTTCTTTTTAATTTCAAGAATGGTAGTTTGCATTACTCATCTCATTTGGGTTTCAAAAAACCAAGAGTTTCTCATGAAAGAAGAGACAATTATGAGCTTGAATGTCTTGTTGAAAACAATCCATTTATAACAAAGCTTGTGTACCCTGTTTCTAAAAGGCTAGTTTATTTTAAATTTCAATTTTACTTCGTTTATAATTTTAAATTTTTAACAGGCTAGTAAATTACACAAGACTTTGCGTTTCAAAACTTTCACACCTAACTAATTTATCCGTCAATTTGGAAAATGGTGATTTTAATATTTCAAATCTTCCTACCCCTCATTCATGCCAGACCATGGCATCGAATGAGATGGGGTTTAGTTATTAATTATCAAAATAATCACTATATTTACTTGGAATTTATATTTATTTTTTGGTTTTGATTTTCTATCATTAACTTCACACAGATGAAGACACTGCATCTTTGTTAAACATAGCCAAAAGTTGCCGCATAAAACATTTGTCTGTGAACTGCAAAAGCCCAAATCTTACCAAAAAATTTTTCGGCGAAATTTTGCTAGAGTTTCGCAAACTAAGTCATTTAAGGTATACGCCGATAAGTCTAAATTTCATAAAATAAAAAAACAACGTTCACATAATTCTTTCGTTTCACAAACCAAAATCAGGTTCTCATGTATGGCAATCAATTTCCTCGAAATTCTGCCCTATGTATGCAACTTCAAATTAATTTTCTTGGCCTTTGATTTTTATGAGTCGAACTTACGTCTGTACGAGTCATTTTTCGAAAAATATCTCAAAAAAGTAAATTTTTTAACCTATTTTTTTAATGAAAAAAATATGATTTGTTTTACAAAATTAATATGAAAACTAAACAAATCCACTGTTAAATCTCACAACCTTCCACACAGAACCAGTCTCTTTCAGTTTTATTGTTCACATCTCCATCACTTCAAGATAAAACAAAGTACTTGTTTCTACGCAATTTATTTTTCTCATTTAACCAATAAGACTATCAAAATTATCATGTTTTCAAAACTTGATCAGGTGTGTGGATAGGAAGCGACCTGCAAGATTAATTAAAATATCTAACAAAGCATCTAACATCAGTTTTGATTGACAATTATATTCTTGTGGAGTATTCAATGATAACCGATCATTGGAAAAGTATTCCATCGATTTGATTTGTTATAAATTTTTCACTGGTTTATCTAAGCACAAATGACACATTTAAATCTTTTTTTTCAAGTTGTTTTACTAACCGAGATTTTTAAGTCTCTTTTATCACCTGCATTTCACTTTGATTTTTATCTTTTATTTTCTATTGTGATATATTGATTTTTTTATCGAATTTCTTTTCAATCACTGGGTTATATCTTTAAAATGTTAATTTTCCACTTAAATTTCACGTGACTAAAACACATGGTCCAACTTTAAATTCGAGTTTCACCGTTTAAAAACCATCTTGAAATTAATTCGTATAACACCTATATCAAATTATATTATTTTTCTTGATTTTTTTCGTAAAATTTTACGAAAAAAATTGAATTTAAAAAAAAAGATACATAAGATGTCTTTAAAAAAAATAGGTTATCAAATTTAAATATAAAATGATTTTACATCATTTATTCTAGAAGAATCTGTACTCATGAACAATGCACGCGCACACAGACGCAATGGGAGTGATGACTAACGGAACGTCATTTCTGCTGCTGCTCCCCGATTTAACGATGACCTACTGCGAGCGTGTGTGTGTTTGTGTTTGAAAACATAGTGAAAAATAAGAGCAAAGGTAACGTTATCCTTTGAGAATCAAGCCTATTACAGAGAGATGTATTTTGGTCATCTCATATCTGCTCCCGATTGAGGTCAATAAGTTAATAAAAAACATTTAATACCGCTATTTTTTATGATGCAGTTTTTTTTATGTTAAATAAATAAAATTAATTACTAAAAAATAATTATAATAGATAAATCCACTAAAAACTTGTTTAAAAATATCAATAAAGCCATTGTTATCATGAGAGCAAACTCTCAGATAGCCTGCTATCAGAGCAATCTCACATGAAGCCAGGGTCACATGAGATAATAAAAAAAAATGACTAGAATTTTTTTATTTGTCTCTACCACTATATTCTTTACTCTAATCCAATGATTGCTAGTACTAAAACATGGCCCAATAATGGAGACTTCCTTGATGTATCTACACATGTGTGTGAATAGCAAAAAATTAAGTACAGTAACAATAGAGATTACATCTCTAACATCGGTTAAGATATTCTATGTGACAGATGCAAAGTTTTCATTATTAATGCTCTATTAATTTCAAAATTGATTGTTTCAAAGTATAACCTAGTTTAAAAAAAAGATTTTATTTTAAACAAATTGCAATTATATTTACAATTAAATTTACAAGTAAAAAAAGATTTAGACAACTTGTATATCATTATTTTGTATTCATTTATCATTGTAACAACCTAATTATAAGCACAAGCATTAGATAAATAAATTTTATCTCATGCTTATATTACTGTAATTATTTTGTACATTAATTACGATAGATTTTATTGAAAGCTGCTGGACCGTGTCTGCATTTCGACTGCATTTTTGGGATAATAAAGCATTTCCAGTCTAGAATAATGGCTACTCTTCTATATTCGTTTACTTTTTATAGTGAGTTCTTAAAAATGATTCATTTAGTGTTATCTTTTGAAACAATATGCTAAAAATAGAGGTAGTGTGAGAATGTAAAAATAAGTGTATTTAAAAACACTTATAAATTTTATTAAGATACAAAACTTTTTGTTAACAAAGCATTATTTTCAAGTAGAAATTAGAAACAAGAAAATATATAACTCCTATTTATATACTCATTATACCATAGAAAGATATGTGTTGAAACCATCTCAAATAAGTCAAGGAAAAGTTAATTCAAGAAGATATTGAAAAACAATTCATCATTTACTACCGAGGTTACTCTGCCGATAGAAACGCCTTGTATAATATACTCTTTCGAAACATTAAGTCTTATAAATATTAAACAACCCCATACACACGCACACACACACAAACAAGATTGTACAGTGTACTCAGTATGCTGTGTGTATTGACTTTCTCAGGAAATGTGTCTTCATGTGGGCGTGTGTATACCTTATGTGTGTTTCATTCATGGAAGTTTAAAATTGAATTATTTTAAAGTGTATGCTTTCTAAATTGAAACTGGGTTATAACAGCATGGATAATTAATATGATTTTTATTCTTTTGTAATTAAGTTTGGTGCTTCTATATATATATCGTTCAGTAAGCCCGTTCTAATGGAAAGATTTCATGTATGTATTTTATAACTCTCTGTATGCCCTATATTCTTATAACGTGATAAGACAAGCTGTTTATAAAGGTAAACACAATAGATTATTTAATTGTAAGCATAGTTATAAACGGTTGGTTTTGTTAATTTGGTAGACTTTTATGAATAAACTTCATCTTGTTTTAAAGAATTGGAGATATTTTGTTATGAACCATTAAACCCAACGTTTACATGTTGTTATGAGGAAAAATTCAGTTTTCACCCATTGATCTAGAACGAGCTTAAATATTCCATTTTAATGCTAGATTTTTTGCTTCTATAAATAAATACTTTTCTGAACTAGTCTAGATCTACACCCATTGAAAAAAATACGGATAAACTTTTGTAGGAAAAATACCTAGGTTATTGATTAAATATATTTCAAAGAATGGATCGACAAGGAAATACAAGCTCACACAAAGGCTTTAGAGGATTTTTGTACAGACAAATAACTTTTTTTATTATACTGAGTTCTATCCAAATATCAACCACACTAGTCACAGGTATTTTGAGTTTTTTTTATTCAACTATGGTTATTTTTTATTATAATCTTATCTTATATTTTTTGTTCATGTTTCATTAACATAAGTTTTGATTTTAAGAAGCAATCAATGAAAGTAGTATACGTTTATGAGTATTTTTATGAATAAATATTAAAATGGTTGAGAAGTTTATTATTTTGAAATACTAAATCATAAATTCAAAGGTTAAATTTGTTAAGTATTTATACCACGACTTTCAAAACATTGTGATAGAAGAATTTTCTATTTGAACTATAAACTATAAAACACTAAACTGCTATAAATTCTCAATCGATAAATCACTATACTGAAGTGAGTCTGTTGAATCAATTGTAAATTCAAAACAAAAAAGGCTTATTTGTTTCAAGGTTATCCCTGTATTATCATGATTGGATTGAGTCTCCCTGTTATTAGGCTGCTCCGTATAAAGGACACCACAATTTTCCATCATTGCTATAATATCTATATGAAATAGTAGAAAATTTTTTTTTTCAGTGGATATTTTTAATTAACTCGAGTAGTTTCGATAATTTTCAAAATGTTATCACTCGCGGATTTCAAGCTAATTAGAAAATTTATAGTATACGAAGAAAAAAGTTTTGTATAAACTTTAGAGCGAGGATAGATATTTGAAAAATTTAGTTTACGTAAGAAACAGAAATAACATGCAATCGTTTACAGAATTACTAATAAATCATGAGACCAAATAAACAGAGTAAATGAATATAACTGATACAACCCAGCCCATATGTACACTGGCGGAAGTGAGCATTATTTTGAATATTTTCTAATAAGTTTGCGTTAATTACGACTCAACGTCACTTCATACTTTCCTTAACTACTGCTAAATACCGCTCAGATCAAAAAGCCAAATTGAAGGTTTACACGAGATGAGAAAATAATAAGAGGTGATTATAAGGTGTATTGCAGTATATAGTATTAATGCTACATAATTACTTCTTGTAATCATTAACTTGATTGACAAATCTTTATTTGTATTGACAATGATAACAAAAAACATCAAATAAGAGTTTCCTATAGTAGAACATTTGAATGCACCAATCGTACAAGAGCAACACTTATATAAATGAAACAAAATGTTTTCTTACAAAACTTTGTTTATTTTAGAAAATAACGTAAATAGCGTGAAGAAATACTCAAAAACTAAACAAAACTCTTCAAGATCAAAGCCTCAAACTAGCATTCCCTCCAACTCTCACTTTGACTCCTCAAAGTGAAGTGGCATTCAGAGAAAACGAGCAGCTTAAGCTACCCTGTCGAGCTACAGGCAGTCCCAGGCCCTCGTTAGTATCACGCCACACACATAAATACTCGGTGTTGTTGAGCTTTTGAGGTTTTCAATATAGTCAGATACGGCTGGCTTTAAATGTTTGAGTTCTGGGTAGATTCAGTTTTTTCAGTTTTTTAATGTGTTAATTTTGTATTGATCTTGTTAATCTAAAAATAATTTATTTTATTTTGTTATTCTAGATTATGATCTTCCAATATCACATCTATTCTTCTTGTCTAAACAAGACTTTAACCTTTCATGCCTCGGAATCCCTCCACTGCCCAACACAACGTTAACAAACTTTCATTTTTAATTTAACATTTGTTAATTTATTTATTAAATAAATAATTCTCCATTAAATGAATAATTCTAATAGCTAAAAGCTTTTATAATAAATATAAAGAAGAATTCTCGAAGTAAAATTTAAAATAAATACCTGAATCTAAATCTACTTCTATATTCTCTGCTTCATTCTTTCATCCGCTTCTTTATTTTAATTGCATTTACCATCTACAGTTTTAGTGCATGTTAAAAACATTTTTATTTTTAAACATCTGTTTGAAAAACTATTCAAAGTTTTCGTTATCAATTTTGCTTGTTTTGCTTTCACTGCCAATTAAGGTTTAAATGTTTGGTTTATAATGTGTTCAAAGTTTCAACTTCAATCAAAGCCAGCCAACCAAAAATTTCAGTTTTCTTTAATTTTACTTATTTAATTTAAAAATTCATAAAAATTTACTAAAAAATTTAATTTAAACCACTAAATAGTAAATTTTTAAACTACTAAAATAAAATCAATACAACACAACCCTCGAAACACAATAATCACCTACACTCACATTGCCACCGCAGCTATTCATGGAGGAAGAATGGAGTGATGTTGCAGACGGATGGTCTAGGACTGCAGCTGTATCCTGAAGATGGCAGTCTCCATTTCAGCATGCCTCAGAAGAAAGACGAAGGTTTTTGCTATTGTTGAAGAAGCAATTGTTTAAATAGTAAAATGAAGTTGATTTAACGACATATTATAGTAGTCTTATAGTGATATAGTAGTTTTGATATGATGTAAAAAATAATCAACTCAGCATTCTAGCGTTCAAACCCGTTAGTTGGTAAGGTTACTATTCTTTTAACTCACAAGGTTGATACCTACTTACATGTTTTGCAGTAATCTTTTTGAGTTACTTATATTATCTCTTCAGTATAATTATCTTATAAAGGACATTACACGGACTGTTTTATCAGTCTGCTCTCATCAGGTCTTAACCCAAAACAAGTTTATTTTATTAGGAAAGACTTCTAGTATTAAAATCTAATGTTTTAATTAAAGGATCAATATTAAGTAGTCTGATGATCAAAATATTGTATGTTTCTCATTTTTAGAAAATTTGAGAATATTGTAGTAGGTTACTTTAATAAATTATTTAACCAAAAAATGTCAAAATGTATTTATAAGGCATCAATAATATGAACAAAAACAACTTTTTCGGTGTTTCTTGTAACCATTTTTTAATTAGCTCTTCCGATTGAATAATAAGAATGATTAGTAGTGCTGTTGTTCATAAAATTATAAAATAGATCGTTTACTTTATGCAAAATTTGATAAGTAATTCTTAAATATAAATTTTAGAAACAGCTTAATATATTTTTCAAACAAGATTTCGAAATTTCAAGTTAAACATATAGAAATTGTACATTTCATATGAAATCTGAAAATTTTTATTTTTGATAAGTTTGGCTTATGTTTGAATAGTATTTTTGAATTCCTTATCGAAGGATTCACTAAGTTATTCAAACTATTACAAACCACATCGCTTTTTATAGTACGGCTATATTTACTTAGTCTCAAAATAACAAGATAAGATATCTTTGACTGCCAGAATATAAATTATATTTGAAGATGAAAATATCAGATAGAATCGAACCAGGTCAGATTCGAAGCAAAATGAATAAGAATCAAGCTATCACAATTAAAAATTGCATTAAAATTATAAATGACGCAGAAAGCATAAATATTTTATGAAAAATCTCCAACATACTAAATCTAGAAGGTATAAGCTATCGAAACACTCATTGGTAATAAAATCAAGGTACCAAAAAAAATAGTGATTTGAATAGACACATACAATCCAAAATGTATTGAGCTGAATAAATGAGTGGAGATTCACGCTGAAAATATTCAAGATATCTTGGAAGTTAACAGTATTTTATTTATATAGCTTCTATATATAACCACTATTGAAAATACTATTTTTTAATAATGATGATGTTTTTAAGCTTTTTAATTTAATTACAATTCACAAATCTCTTACTATTAGAGTATTTTTAAATCAATAAATCTAACAGCCTCTTTAGAAATATAAAACCTAGTTCAAACTTCTCAAGGTCCTGGAGAAATTTCAAATATTTAATAGTTATTTAAAAAAGTATTAATCCCAATATTAATAATAAACAGCTGTGCTTTAGATTGCCTATAGGCTTGAATATACATATTCAAACTTATATTCAAGTTTATTCATGAAGCAAAGGATGAAGAAATTAAATAAAAAATTTAAATTTTTCTTAAAATTTAGTAAATACTGGAATATTTTTTCATCAGGTATTTACCAGTGTTTGGCCACAAATAAATATGGAACAGCTCTAAGCAACAAAGTCAACTTCTCATTAGCTGGTGACATACATGTTTTGATATACTAATATTAGATTATATAAGCTACACATCAATATAAAAATGGTATAATATACATTTTAGTTGCTTGGTGTTTTCAAGTTTATTCAAATGAAAAACAACTCTGCTTTAATATTTGTATCATTGCTAAAATTAATTTATTTATTCATCAGTTGAACACTTTGATTTTGTTATTTTACATAAGACAAACCGCTTGAATCTGTAATATCATTATCAGGTTATCAATTTATTCGTGTGTAAGCTTGTATAATGCGCTTAAAGGTTTCTATAAGATTTATTTCTTCATTTACTTTCACACATTCGTCAGATGCTCTTTGAAAATAAAAAACTCGTCTCTATACTCATGTTAAAATCACAGAACAAAAATTTTGAAATTAAACAGTTTTTTTCCAATAATAACACATCATATCCCTATTCTTTTGTTAGAATTTATTTGGTTAAATTTTAAAATTAAACATAGTTTTATCATATAAAAAAATTGAAATACATTTAAACTTGAACACAGTAATTTTCAAATATGAAAATAGAACTTTCACTATATTTTTGACGCTATACTCCACCAAAAAGTGGTCAAGACCTTTCCTACACCTGCCGATGGGCCCATAATCGAGAGAATCAAAGTCGGGTACCCCTTAAAACTCGAATGCACACCTCCTTATTCCAACCCTAAAGCATCTGTTTACTGGGGACATCATGCCAACAAATCAAAGCTTAAGCCTATCCTCAACGACCAAAGAGTAACTCTAGATTTTCAAGGTACGAATAAGCTTTATTCCAGCAGTTTCTCTTGTAAATACTATATAAAGATGTTAGGAATACTTTCAAGGTAAATTTATAGGTGATATTTCTATTTTTAAATTGCAGGTAACTTGTATTTCACGAACGTGATTGAAGAGGACGAGTTGGACGATGAGAACTATGTTTGTATGGTAGAGAATAATGTGAGTGGAATATTTATCGTGAAATATAATGTTTCCATTTTAAACACACACTACTGTAAATATTATTTGTGAATTATCCTATATGTTCGCCACTCTTATCAAACATATGCTGATGGAAAATTTGTTTTTATAAATGCGAAAAGATTTTATATCTATCGAATTTCTGTTTTGAAGCTGCAGCAAACATTTGTTTATATAAAAATAATCTATCCCAAATCAAAATGCAGAAACTGAGGGTGACAGTGGAAGGGGCTGATGTCAAAATAAAGCCTATCGTTCCAGATGGTTAGCCATAGTTGTTATCTTAATTTTATTGCTAGTTTGAGTTATCGTATTGCTGATATCAATCATTTCTTTGAAACCCAATTCAAATAGTTTCAAAAATTTTATGATAAAATGCACAATTTTTGTAGACACATTTAAAGAGATATAGGTCTAATTTTATGTAGATAATATGACCCAATTAAAATATTTCTCGAAGTTTCATTGAAAAAATAAACGTCGTGAATCTAATTTTATGTACATAAATAACCAGGCTCCAGATTACCCAGACCTAGACCTCCGAAGCTTATGTGGCAGAGTAAGGCTTTCGACCTGGCTATCAATGGACGATTCAAAAAACTTAAATGCATCTTTTCTGGATTGTAAGCTGCATTTGTGTTTTAAATAAGTTTAAGCTTGAAGAAAATGTTAATTTGAAATATGAACCAAATTTTGTGTATAATTAAGATCAATAAAACTAATTAAAAATTCAAAAAATCATGAGTCACACACACATGAATTCTTTTAAAGATTAATAAGATAAGACAATATTATCCACAAATAAAATAAACCACTTGAAACATTTATACCCTACATCGCACCATACAAACCCAAACAGTCCAACACCCCGAGTGAAATGGACCAAGAACTCTGGCGAAAGACTGCCATCGCACGTGCACGATAGAGGACAGGAGTTACACTTCGTAAATGCCACTCACAATGATGATGCCACTTATTATTGCACTGCTACCATCCCTGGGTCTAGGCAAACTGCTTCCGCTATGATCAAGCTTATGATAGATGGTGCGTTTAGTCTGCTTTGATGAGGGTATAAGTTTGTGGGTAGAGTGGAGTTATGTTGATCGTTTAAGTGGCGTGATGCTTTTGTCAAAAAAAATTTTTGGATTAATGAGAATTGATTGTAGAAAAAAATCATGAAGCAACTTTGTTTAAAATATTCTATTTAAAAAAGCTTTTGAAAAATTATAGTTTCGTCGCAATTCTGTTTATAGCCGATGATGAAACTACTGTTTCACAAAGCTTCGTTCAATGAAGTATATTATAATTTAAGGTGGTATTTATAAAGCGCTTCTTTTTATAGATCAAAGCGCTTGCTAAAAATTTAATTTAGTGAAAACTCACTGTGAAGCAGGTGCAAAATGTCGGCTCACGTGACATCTAACTCGTTAACTTTAAATAATTAGTCTAATGCTTTACCAGCGGAGCTATACGGGCCGACATAACAAAGTTTTCTACGTGTTTCTTCAACTCTATAATCATGATTGGTTGAACCAAATTTAATCCATGTTGTTCAAGCAAAAATAATCGAATGAAATTTTTACAGAAAAAAGTTGATTTTTTAATATTTTGAACAAATTCTAACTAATAGTTTTGTATTTTGAACAAAAAGTAGCTGGTTTTGTGTATTCTTTAAATTAAATAAATAAACAAAAAAATGAATGTATGAATATCATAATATATGTTTTAAGTACATTGTATTATGCCTCGCATTTCCGACTCATGATCAATTTTTATAATTTAAAACGACATTAAACCCAAAATAACTACTGATTAATACCCTAATAGCGGCTCCTAGCTGGAGAAACAAAGGTTTGCAGGACGTGATAACCTCAGAAGACGAAGATGCAACTTTCAGTTGTGGTGTTTTGGGCAGCCCCAAGCCTGAAATTAAATGGTTCATCAATGGATCTCCTGTTGATCGTGAGTGTTATGTTTTATTGATGATGAATATTGTATGAGATCATTCATGAGTTGATTTTAATATTATAATAGTTTGTATGACAAATTTTCTTGAGAAAATAATATTACATAAAAAAGGTTTTTAGAAGAAAATTGATTTAAACAAACAAAATTTTATTTTTTAAAAATAAATATGTGAATTCAAAACCGCAGAACTCGACAAAAGCGTTAACATAGAAAAAGTAAAAGATAAACTAACGTTCAAGAAAGTTACGAAAAATGACTTCCGAGTTGTGCAATGTCTTGCTTCGAACATCCATGGATCTATATTTAAAAATGCCTATCTCAAAATACTGGGTGATGACCAAACTGTAAAGCTTAATGCCTCTTTAATGAACCTATAAAATTTTTAGCGATTTATTTTAAAATTTCATGTTGCTTTAAAAAAAATATATATTTTGAACTTTAATTTTCTACAGTCAAAAAAATAATATAGTAAAAACTTTTAAATGGAAAAACCATAACAAAAATCTATCCACTTTTTATCAATTCCCTCTAGTACTCAACATTTCAAACACTCCAAACAGCTGAAGAGCCTGAAATAACAGAAGAACCTGGGGTAGTGAAGGTGGCTCTGGGACAAACTGCCCACCTACCCTGTTCCTTCACAGGCGCTCCCAAGCCTACCAACTTGTGGTACCATAATAAATACGAGCCAGGAAATGATGTAGACTTTGGAGAGAAGTATGACTTGAAAGATGATACACATTTGAAAATTTTGGTTAGTTCTTTACTATTTATAGGGGAGTTTAGAAGTGAATGGTTTTTTGAATTTTTGCCACTTTTTTGTGATTTAAACTATTTTAAAAATATTTTTTTGTTACCGCTATATTTTTGGTCACTTAATGCACTTGATGACGTAGTTTCTCCCAAAAATCTTGTACAGCTTGATACTTAAGACTTTTCACCTTCTAAAGAATAATTAATATTTCACCAAAGAAACGTTACTTTCATATAAGTTTCAACGTGACTCAAAACAGAATTCTCAACCGGAGGATGGTGGCCAATACTTTTGTTTCGTTAAAAACAAATTCGGAAACAAGACTGCCACAGGGAAGCTAATTGTTTTAGGTGAACCAAATGTCTTTGAAATATTTCACTTTAGAATTCCATTTAAAAATGATTAAAATTAATTATACATTAATTTTTGATGTCCAACAGACAGAACAAAAATAACGTCAAAACCTAAAGACCAGACGGTTGTGAAAGATCAAAACGTTACGTTTTTATGCATGGCAAAAACTGATGATAGAGAGAAAGACCAACTAAGGATAAGATGGCAATTTGATGGATCATACATTGAAGAAATGGACAAAAGCTTTGCGGAAAGATATCATTTAAACGGAGATAACACTTCGTTTACTATCTCAAATGCTCAAGTGAGAGACACTGGAACCTACTCTTGTGTTGCGTCTAACGGTGTTGATTATGATAACGGACATACCAAGCTCACAGTTAAAGGTAGTCGACAACTTATAAACGCAATGATTCTTGTGAATAGTTTCAGTTTTAATTTAAGCTTTTAAGCAATATACATGTCATTATTGAAGATAGGTTAGTAAATGATTATTATATTATTTATAAACATCGTATATACATCACTCCCCTCGTAATCAGATCGCCCAGATCCTCCTTACAACTTGAGGGTAGAATGCAGCGGTAAAACTGCCGAAGTTTCATGGCTTCCAGGGGCAAGCAATAACGATCCTATCAGTCACTTCTCTGTGTACTACCACACCTCCAACGATGACCCCGGTTAGAGCCTCAATATTCTTCAATACTTATCAGAGATAACTTACTGAGAATTTTTGAGTTATTGTTGTTTAGTTTGATTTAAATAATTTTTGCTCATGTACAAAGAGATTTATAAAATTTAATTTATTCATATTTAAATGATCAATTTAACATGTAACCAAAAACTCATATCAACCTCACAGAAGAATACACACTGGGTTGTACAGTGACACAAGACAAGAACGATTGTGAAGTCGAGATGTATCCTTGGGCTAATTTCACATTCCATGCAGTGGCAAACAACTCATTAGGTGTCAGTGATCTAAGTCCTTTTAGTCTCAGAGTGTGCACAACGAAGGCAGAAAAGCCCTCAAAACATCCTGAAAGTGTATGCTCCATTTCCAGAGAAGCCGGAACCCTTGGGATCATTTGGAAAGTTTGTCAATATTATTATTGCTTTATATATTGAGCATACAAGATTATACTGCTGTACATGTGTCAGTAACTAGGGTTGGCATCAGTCTATCTAGGTTACATATAATAATGTAATTTATGAAATAAAAAGGCTTCAAGCTTATTGATTTTACTTTTAGAAATTATTTGATTTATTTTTATTTTGTCGTTGAATTCATCTTGCATGAACACAAAAATTGGCTGGAACTCAAATATAAAACACTTATAAATACATATTATTTTATAATATATATCATGTTTAATATATTAAATATATAATTTTACGTTATTTATATAATATATACCATTCCATAATAAAAATAATAAATGTATTATATAACATATATTGTGCCAAAATATAATTAAAAGTGGAAAAAATTAAACTTTTCAAGTTTAGATTCATTTCAAAGTATTTTTAAAAAGGTTATTTTTACAACAATAACTTTGTTTTCAAAACAAAACCTCTGTTTGTTTTAGATACAATCATGACATAAAAATTTATGTCCAAGCAATAATGATCACTTCCACAGCCGATGGAGAAAAAAGAACACAACGGACCTAACTTCCACTACTTGATCAGTTACCGCAAACATGAGAAAGAATTTCACAACAGTGAGGAAAAACCACCAGAGTTTACTAAGAGAATCATGTCTGATTGGCGACTGAATGAAATCGTGGTCTATCAGCAGCCAATCTACAAAGCTTATGAGATATATGTTGAAGCTGTGAATAATGAGGGGACCGCTGTCGAAAAGCCACATAGTGTTATCGGCTTCTCTAGTCAAGACGGTGAGTTTGGGTTTTGTTTTAATCAGAATGAGAAAAAGCTTCGAATTTTTTATAGATTGATAAATATGAGTAAAAATTGATGTATAATTCAGATGTAGAAAATGAGGAAATTTTCAGACATCGTGTATATGTTTTTTATTTTATTTTTCAACAAAAAATCAAATTCCCCACATTTGGTGTTTTGTTGAAAAATTATGGAACTCTAATAATTCGAATTATTTAACTAAAATGATTTGATGAATAACGATTAATTGTTGAAGTTAGTAAATATAATAGTATGCAATTTCACGTGACAGAATCACACTAACAGATAATTTTGGTTTTCAAAACAAATTTTTATCTAATTTTCACATTTTTCACGTCGTCAAGTTCAGTTTTATCATGAAACACATACAAAATTACAGAATAAAGCATATTTCATCGAAAAATACAAATATTTTCGCTGTCTTAATAAATTTATCAAAAACTTAATATATTAGATATAAAATCTTCGGAAATATACTAAAAATACGTTGAGATGTCTTTGAAAAATTGATCAAATTGTTTAAAGTCTCCTTTCTCAATAAAGGATGTATACAAACTTGACGATATATTAATAAAAAACCCATATTTGACGACAGTTCCCTTAGTATCTCCCACAAATCTTCATTACTTGGAGGACACTCTCACAAGCAGCTCTGTGTCTTTCACGTTCACTGGGGTGGACAATGATCGTGAAAAAATACGTGGTTTCTTTGTGGGATATGAAGTAAGTTTCAAAAACTAATTCTTTTTGTTGGTTTTGTAGATGTTATAAAATAAGTTTATAATTTCATTAAATTATCGATTCCAGGTGTGAGAAAATAATCTAATAAAGTCAATGACGAACCTTAAAAATACATACACTAAAACCAACAGCTCAAATACTGGAGGAAAGAAGACATGAGTACAGCAAAAACGAAGCAACTAATCCTTCATGAGTTCAAATCATGCCACGACCACTCTGGAAGCACCAAATGGAAACGAGAAGTGTTTGGACAGGACAACTCTCAAGAAATCACAGTAGATGACTTGTGGCCATACACCGATATCGAAGCAGGAGCTGCAGTGCTGAATGGTGCCAAGTCCTCCAACCTTAGCAACATTGTGTCTTTCAAAACCCTTGAAGGAAGTTAGCGCTTAGGGATTTTGTAAAATTTAATTTTTAAATAAAATCGTGGGATGGGCTGGAATTTATTAAAACATTCAGCTTTTTGATAAAATTTTCCATCAGTGAGTAATCATTATAAAAATTTCTAAATATAAACAACTCAAAGATAAAGTTATGAACAATAATGATTCACAGTACCCGATGATATAGTGGAGGCGATGGTAGTTGAGTGTGGTTCGAACCATATCAAAATAAGATGGAAACCTCCTAAGAAAATCAATGGCGTTTTCAATGGATACATCATCTCTTTTAGAGAAAAAAGTCAGTTTAAAATTTTCGATTTTATCTACTTAATAGTATTTAAACTTGAAATAGTTGAAACTTTCTCACGTTTCTTAATTTTTTATTCATTAAAAAGATCCCATATATTATCATATTCTATCTATTCATAAATGCATTTCAATTTTTTTCCAATAGATAATCACAAGTCACACTCTGAAACCGTGGTGACCGATATAAGCCAGCATTATAAAAAGGTTAATGTCTCATCATACAGGCATGCATGCTATTTGAGATTTCTAACAACGAATCACACTTTTAATCTGTTATCTATATTTACTCAATGCACTTACTATGAGAAAATATTTTCGATAAGAATACATAAATTATAAGTTAGAGCTTTTATTGATTATCTACCTCAAAGAAACACTAAAAAAATTGGTTTGGTTGATTCATACGAAGTTTTCCGAAACATAGTTTTATCATTGAGTTATAGAGATACAGGGATAAAATAAAAATTTCTGCGTAAATTTGATGCTAAAGAATATAAAAATTTGATAATTTTTTTTAACAGTTGCACAACTTGGAAAGCGAAAAAGACTACAACATCGAAATAAAAGTTAAAAATGGTCTGCACTACAGCTCAAAACCATACCACCTTCGTGCCAGTACTGTTGCAGAAAATGGTGAAAACTTTGTTCATTGGTCAAGAGTTCAAATATTTTAGTATTATATTCATTAGTTTTGATTGCTTTCAACAGAGCCAGATATTCCTTCAATTTTGAACATCAAATCGGGCTTTGACTTCGCCAATATCTCATGGGTATCTTCTTCGGGAGAAGCTGTTAATCCAGCCAAACACTACGCCATTGAGTACAAAAAACCCGGTAGTGTGGCTGGTTCTCATTTATAAATTACAAAAACTGTTTATATTTTTGTTTCACTTCACTTGTATTTACTTCAAACTTTTTATAAAGATCAAAAAAACACAAATAAAAAAATTGCCTCACTTTATGAAGTTATTTTGAAACAACTTTAGATTTAAAATTTTTGGTATACATTGGATATCCTTATATTCAAACACCTGCCTCCCACCACAGGCGACGAGTTTTGGTCGGAGACTGGATTGGAGGCTGAGCATCACTGGATGAATGTAACATCACTGGAGTATGGGGTCCCGTATGAGTTCAGAGTTGTTGCCTTCAACAGTCAAGGAGACAAGGTAGGGTATCAACGGCCATGCTTAATTTTGAAACAAATTTTATAGGTAATGAAACATTTGCTTTTTAAAAGTTTTTCTTGTTTTTGATTTTTTTTTATTTAGCTCAAGTCGTTCAAAGCAATTAAGCGAGTTTAATGTTTTCTTTGAAGCTTAATGACTGTTAAATCGATATCTCAGTGAATTGATGCGTTACGATGGCTGACTTTAATCGATTAACTTGCTTTAAATATTTCATGATGATCTTAAAAATGGCGATTCTTTTGAAGATGGTATCTGAAGCAATGACTCACGTCATCGGCAAAGCACCAGGTACGCAGTCTTATATATGTTTTAAATTTTTTGTGTTTGCTCGGTTTTATGACTAGAATAAATAAGTTTGTATTTGTGAATGTGTAAAAATATAGGTAATTAATAATAATATTTACAATTTTATCAAAAAAATAATAGATTTGAAATGCTCACTATATTTTTTTTCATAAAATGTATGAAAATACCCTAAACCATCATTATTAAATTGTAATAAATGTTAAAAAATAACATTTTATGGTTGTCAACTGATTAGTTAAATAATTAAGCTCTCAAAGCCACAACAAATCATGATAACTAACCAGTGGCCGAGGTGAAACAATCTTCCATGTTGTCATGGCTTGTACCATTGATTCTACTTTTCCTGCTTTTCATTTTGTTGCTTCTTCTTCTGATTTTCTACTTATGTAAAAGAAGATCTCTGAGCGGGCATTACAAAGGTCGGTTGGTTGTTTAATATGAGAATTTTTATGCCGTATTCATGTTTTTTGGACCAAGTTGTGATTTAGTTTTAGAATTTTGGGATTTTGAAACTTGCTGAGTTCAAAATGAGATTTTTGAATTTTTATTATTTTTTATCTTAGTTAACTTTAAAAAATATTTATATAATTGAAGTTTTGGTTAAGGAACAATAATTTATCTATATTGCACATTGAGCCATGATGATGAAAGTTAAAATTTTATTGAAAAACAGAAAAGCTGCTTGCTTAAACTTTTTGTTTGAATTTGTTTTTAGTATCAGCAAAAGAGCAGAAGTTTGGAGCAAAATATGACGAAGAGGCAACATTTGAAGAATATTTAAGATCGTGAGTCTTTTGATTTCATTAAATACAGTTTAAACGATTCAATCATTTATTAAAAACTTTTTGAACTATACCACATTGAAAAAGCACTTGGCTTAAAATATATTTTATAAAATCAAGTGCTTTTTCAATGAAAATAATTGTTCAAAGCTTGAGTTATTTATACGTCTAGTTAAATTTAAAATGATAAATAGCATTTCACCATACAAAAATAATTTCCAAAATACTAATAACGTAAAATCTCTTCGATGTTCAGTGAGAATTCAACATATAGGAAGGTGAAACAAGGGTCCCTAGAAGGCTCCAACAAGAGCTCTTCAGATGATGGGTCTGATAGCTTGGGAGCTTATGATGATGTTGATCCTTCCAAGTTTAATGAGGAAGGGTCCTTCATTGATGGGGTTCGTGTGGGACGTAGTGTTTGTGATTAGTTGTAGCTTAGAAGAAAAATTATTTTTTAAAATAACGAATAGAAAAATAAATTAGATTTATAATTATTTACCAATATATTACTTTAAAAAAATTTTTCGCTTTTTTAAATTTTGAAAAAAGGCATTTTTAAATACTTTTATTAAAAGAATCAAGATATCTGAATTGAAAATTATTTAAGATAACTCTATAAATTGGATTAGTTTGCACGAGCATTAGGTATAGATATTTTTAAACAATGGCAGATGAGCGGCTCAACAGGGAGGAGAAACGAAGAATCGGCGTTGTTGAACTTCAAAATGCATCCAGAAGTTTAACCGTTGGAACAATACATTGCTATTTTTCGACATATATCATCCTTTTTTATCTGTTGTTTTGACGTATTCCAAAACTTTTTGCTCTTTCTCTTCTTTTAATTTTTTGTATTGATTTAGTTGAGATTTTTAGTTTACTAACTTTCTATGTGGCATATATTTTGAGAAATTTTGATGAAATTTCTGTTTAGAATTGTAAATAATTTTCAATTTACTATAAACGATAGAAATATTTTTGCACTTAGTGTATAAATTAAGCAACTGAAACATCTGAATATTCATTTAAACTTCTTTTCCTAGCTTTTAACCTTTCAATTTTTATAAAACCGTATCCTTAGTTAAATCTAACATCTTAAAATTTTAAATGTTTGATAGTTCAATATAAGGCATACATAGGTATTTATAGTAGAACATTGCATAGATGTAGGGTAGTTCACACAGCTGTTGAAGGAAAGAAGCATAATTTCAGTACAAATTAGTATAACCTATTAACCAAGATTAATCAAAAACACTTATTTATAAAAAAAATAATTAAAATAATTTTTGAAATAAGTTGTTGAAACAGACATTCTTCTCTATTCAATCCATTAATATTCACCATTTATTTATTCTAATGAGTATTATTGTGATCAAACCTTACCTCGATGTACGCTTGAGTCACAGCTTTTTCTATCATATTGCCCCTTCTTTCATTGTTTTAAAGTTGAAGCATTTGTCATAAATTATTATTATCCGTCAACAATATTGTTTAAAATTGTTGCTTTGTTGCATTTTAGCATTAGTTTATGTGTTTTTTCGTCGATATCGTTAGTGATGGTGTCACGAGTAAAAATTTATGAAGTTACCGTTTTGGTAAAACTGACACTGAAATCAGTTTTGTATATTAATTTATTAAACAAAAAGCTTTTTGTAAAACTACGATTAATAATGAACTTATCATATTTAATTTAAACAATTTTTTTTAAACTTCGTTCATTTTCAAGCATGAGAGCTTTTTGGTAGTTTTTCACCACTTTTTGATTTTACACTTTGGAGTATTATGATGTCATCACATTTTACACGCTTATCAAATTAGCCTTCAATGTTAGGTGCAAATTAATGTTGCTTATACTTTTCCATTGTGATCCGTGTTTTTATTAAATAATTCTAAATTTGCATATTACAGTGCGATTATCAATACTTCAAATCCCCTTTGCAAGGCATATTTTAAAAGCTCCTTTATGCATTGTGGTCAGATTTTTTCAAAATTGTACGTTGAAACTACTATTTAGCTCAATTTTTTAACATTATTTACGAAAAATTTAAAAGGAAAGTTAATATGAATGCGAGTCCATACATTAGGGTTTTATGTGTTTTGTTACTGTTTTTGTCGTTTTTTATTGAATTTTTCATAACGTGTACAATAACCGTAAATGCTTACATCCCTTCAGACACATACTGCATAGAAAATCGTAATGACAATATATATGCTGGTAGGTTAATTAATGTCTCGCCCTTATAATTAAGGTGAAATACATAGAGCTGTTTTTGAAGTTTTGATGTTAAATTATATTTTATAAAATTTATTCAAAATTTTATTGGAAATAAAAAAAAAATGAAAAATTTTTGAATTATTTTGTAAAAAATGACATCTCAAAAAAATTTTTGAACAAAAATCTAAAAAGTATACGCAGACGATTTCGTGGTTTCACGCAAATTAATAAAAGCGAAATTAATTATGCCTACGTAAGAGCCGTGTACAGAAATCTTGATGCGACTTTTATATTGAGACGGACAACAGTATTGATGTTTTTATTTTCAATTCAAGCATTTTGGAATGTTGTCAATGATGAAAAATCTTATAAGAAAGACTTTCAATCATTTCGTTTAAAAATACCTTTAAATGAAACTTTAACCAACAGGAAGTATCATAAAATTTTGGAAATAATCAATTGGGTAGGAAAGAATAATAAAGATAAGACACATGTTAAAAACATTTTAGAGCTTACGCTAAAACTGTTTTTTCTTTTTTTGGAACTCTCTTTCTGCGAGTCTTGAATCTTCTTTCTATCCTATTTTTCTTAAGAACTTAAAAACCTTCTTCTGTAAGCAGCTCATAACAGAGCGTCTCTGAACGATGCTTAAGAGGCGCTATATAAGTTTTTCCCATTATATTCTTATTATTATATTACCTTTTTTAAAAATTTTGGCCAAATTTAATTTTTAGTAATTTCTTAACTATTTTTGAGCCATTACCCGCCAAGAGCCTATTTTTAGGATGCATAAATGAATGAAAATATTTCACTAATGATTGATAGTATAATTAATATTTTAGTTTTTAATTGTTATAATAGATTTAATCGTTTGAGAGAAAGTAGAAGTTTTTTATTTCCATCCTACTTGTTAAGTTATTGGCTCCAATATTGACTGACTTTTCAAAAACTTTAAACTTCTGAAATGTTCTTTAGAGACTAATGAAGCAATTATATAAAAATAAAATAAATGAAAAGAGTTCAATTTCTAGAGGAAAAACATCTAAAACAGAATTTTTAGGTTGAATTTATAAGCATAAGCTAAAACTATTTTTTTTATTAAACTTATCCAAAGACTTTTTACTTAACTTATTTAAAAATTGAAAAAAAGTTCAACTTAATATCAAATTGAAATCTCATATAAAACCATATAATGATTTGAGGTCCTTTAACGTATGCCACTCGAACATTTCGAGTTTAGGCTATTGAACATGATCTAGAGTTTAGACCGTATATTTGGCAAAAGCACATTTCAAAAAATCAAAAAAATTTATTTCACTTCTAAATTAAAAAAGAAACCATAAAACCAATAGCATTGTCTCTTCGTTGATATATATCTCTCTTCATTGAAAATAAAAATTAATTAGAATAACAAATGAACGAAAGTCCTGTTCTCGAAATGGTATTCAGCTGACTGCAAACTGTATCATTTTTTGCTGTAAATATGAATTTATATTTAAATTAATCAACAAAAATCTAATCAAGCTAATAATTACAGCCATGTGAACAGAATGATGTTAATAAAACATAAATCAATTTTTAACTTTTTAGAGACATCCTAATGTACTTATAAGCAATATCAACAATTTTCAACGTCAATTTATGGGAAAAAATGAGTACATTTATTGAGTAAAAAGTAGCTATAATTTTCAATAAGTTTAGCCTTATCATAAAACATTAGTGAAAAAAATTATTTTTCGCTAATGTTTTATGATAAGGCTAAACTTATTGAAAATTATAGCTACTTTTTGCTCAATAAATGTACTCATTTTCCCCATAAATTGACGTTGAAATCAATTTGTATATTCCTTTTAAATAAAACCCACAATTTCTTCATATAACCTTGATACTGGGAACGCTATCGGCTACTTGACAAGCGAGTGTTCTAAGTAGGATGAGAGGGGGGAAGTTATTGCTGTAGCATCGGTTGAAGGCGTCAATAGAAGCCATCATTGGCACCACTCTACGTTGCCTGCTGCTTTCATATGGAGCCAATGTGGTTAGGCTGCCTGTCGGAAATTAGGTCAACAGTTCTTAACAGTTGAGTTGGAACCAATGAAATTAATTGAAACTAATGAAAAACTTTTAAAGAAGACGCCCGTAGAGTTTTAAAAAACTAAAAAAAGTTTAAATTTATGTGATAAATACTATAATCATCTATTTCTAATGAAAAGGTGTTAAAGTCAAAAAATACACTAAAATAGTTGCTGAAAATCCCTTATACATATTTTACAAGCCGCCCAACGCACCAACATCGGCCCCTCTCAAAACTCCCTCTTGTAGCGCATGCACCAGAGTCGACACGTCACCGAAGCCCAGGTTGACTCCCTGGCCTGACAACGGGTGCACTCTGTGAGCGGCATCTCTGTTAGTGTTTCATTATTGCTGTCAAGGGTGTTGGTGTTATATTTTTAGCATTTATTTATTTTTAGGTTAAAAAGTTGATCAAATGTGTTAAAGTTTTATTTAGCTTACCTTATAAGTGGTTTTTAGGCAATTTAACATAAAAGCATTAAGCCTAATAAATGAAATTGAAAAAAAGAAAAATACAACAAAAGTATCTCATGATATAGACCCGATAAGAGCAATGCGGTCTTTAACATAGTGGTTAGCGTGGTTAAGCGAAAGAGGAAAGCCTTTTCTCGACCCTTCTACCACTGCAGTCACTGTTGGAGGCAGCATCTTTGTGCTGCTCTGTCCTGTAGTGCCATCAATGTGCTGGTAATACTTATGCATGGTTGAAATATATGAAAAATATGTCTCATATACAGTTTAAGTTAAGTAATACTGTTATAGATTTTTTTATCATATATTCTTTACTGAGTAGGTTCAAGTTAAACAGAAATATTTTTCAATTATGAAACTTTTAGTATCAAATAAAACTTTTGTGTTTTCACAAGCAAGACTATTCTGTTTCATCTTTCATTAATAGTAATTTAAGCAATACAAAAGGTAATTGTTTAAAATTAACAATAACACATGACAGCCTGGAAACTTTTGAAGTTCATGCCCCTATATCCACTTTTTTGATTGCAATGCATGGTACTTATTCCTACAAATTTAATCTTTTATATCACCTAGTCCCGTAGAGTGGAGCACATCACGAAGCACGTGACTCGCCTTGGATGCAACGTTACTCATGTGTTGGTCGTCACACTGTTTTATAAAGTTGGATATGATGGTTTGTGAAGGGTTATGAAACCGTAACAATCCTAATATTTTCATAAAATCAAAAATTATAATAAAAATAATCATTTTCGGCATATATACTAATATAAGTATTTATCAAATTAGCCTTATTGCGCATAAAAATGCATAAAGTAATGAAACTGACGTAAGCGTGGTTGACATGGTTCACGAAAGCCTGAGGTTCTAATGAAAGGAGTCGTTGCCCTTCCTCTCTGCTGGTTGTCCATATCAGGCAACTATAATCATCACTCAACTGTTCAGTGGGTAACATTATATTAAAAGATACCATATAATTATATTTAATGACCTAGTCTGGTAATGCCTTATTCCATTTATGAGAAAAAATTTAAATTTGGTAATATTTTAACAAAATAGTATTCTTGTTAGTTTCTGCAAAATGACAAAAAATTCTGAAAAATCATAATTTTTTCATGAAAAAATTTCAAAAATGTGTTAATGATTACTTCATGGAAAATTTGAATTAAAATGACTTGAAGATTTGGTAAATAAGTGGCTATAAGAGAAATAAAATATATTATCAAACAGGCAACAAAGCAATGGGTCCAGTTTGGAGGAATCGTTGCCATGCTGTGTTGTTTCCTCTGTCCTTTAAAATTGTATACCATTAAAATTAATTTATTAGTGTATTTTGTGTCATTGACACAACTTTGTAAAACCAACTCCATCATGTATAAGCCACTACAACACAACATCATTTCAAAAATCATTATGGTGTATAAAAACTTACAGTTCCAACAGAGCAACATAAACTATTATGATCTTCCATAAACCCTCATCACCTTCCTTATAATAAAATTGGTCAAAAAATCTCCTTGCAGCGACTATAATCTCAATATGAACACTCATTCTACATTATCAACACTATAAACATTGTTACCTCATTGAGTTTGACTGTAGCCACAACTGCTGTCTGATTGTATGACCAACCTAATAAATAACATAGATTTATATACTGAAATACAAACAGAAAATTAATATATAAAAAGTTTTAAATATGGCACCTATAGTCTTAATATTGGATGTTTTTCTCAAAAGTGAGTTAGATCCATCAGCCCCTATCTGAGGTAAAATTTTTGATAATTCAAAAGAAATTATGTAATAAACAACTAAATAAATAAAATCATAAATGGATAAATGATGTATTTGAAAAGTTTTATAAAGAAAATGAAAACAATTTTTAACCAATAATTTAGCAGTATATTTTTCTCCATTTTCAAGTTCAACTGTTGGCAACTTTTCATCCAAACCTCCAGTATGCGTGTTATTATTTGGAAGATCATATGATTTCACTTTAGAATTATACCTAACTTCTACATCAGTTTGTGCTAATTGGTTGGTGATAGCAGAAAGTATAACATTGTTTTCTACAATATATGCAAGTTCTGATAGTGCTGAAAGATCTGTAGAAGGAAGGAGAGATGACAAAAATGAAGAAGATGAAGATGATGATGGTAGATCATCTAAGTTGAAAGATATTCCTGTGTCTGATGCACTATCCCACACCTTTGCATTTATATCATTTTGTTAAGTTTAAAAAAAAAATCTTGTTTGAAAAACTTGTGTTAAACTTTAAAAAATGATGCTTAAATAATAAAACAGAAGTTTAAATAAAATAAGCAATTCTTTCAAGTTATCAAAACTTTTAAATTGTGAATGATTTTCACTTTTAGAAGTAGAATGATCATACTAAATAAACAAAACAAATAAAGCATTAACCCTCATATGTTGAACTTTCTGAAGTCTCAACAGATTTCTCCATGCTCCAAAACCTAACAATTTTGAATTAAAACTATTAGTTTTGAAAATAATCAAGTGACTTTTCAAAAATTACTTTACATTAGTATAACAGTGAGATAGTTGAAGTTTTATATTTTAAGATATAAAAAAGAGTATAAACTGTGAAAAAGGTCTGAAAAGTTATCCACTAATTTTGAAACAAGGTTAGTTTTGAAACAAAATTGATTATGAAATATTATAATATATATGACTAACTGGTTAGTAATTCTTTTGTGTTATGAGATAGGGCACAAACAGCACTGCTGTAGTTTTCAGAAGCAGATTTTAAAATAGTTTCTTTTCCTGATTCTAATAACAAAACTTTTTGATCATTCAAAACATTGTTATGACCTGAATATAAAAATAATTTTTTAACTAGAGTAAACTAACACAATCAGTTCATATATTTGGTTATGAAAATATTACCAATCGAAGCAGCTAGAGCCGAACCGACCATGCCACCTCCTGTGATGATGATGTCGTAAGAATTTTTTTCAGTAGCATTACTACTGAAAAATTGAGAAGATAGAGAAAACCTTGAAAACTTCAAGTTCAATACTTTAAGCTTTGATGTTTTGTTATAACCAAATAATCGTGTTAAAAACATATTTAAAATAAATTATAGAAAAAATTTATATCATTAAATTAAATTAAGATTTCAATGAAACAAAATTTTAGTTAAATTAACTTTTAGTTAAACAACTAAATAATTGAAATATGAAATTAATTTTTGCTAAAACTTGTAAAATGAAAAAAATAGTTAAATAAGGTTTTAAAGAAAAACTTGCCTTTATTCAACAATAAGCTAAAACTATCAATAAAAGTAATATTTTAACAAAATAAGTAGTGCAGATTTTAATTCTTGTATAAATTGTGTCAATCATCAGGCAATATAAGATTTTAAATTATTTTTCAAAAGTTCACTTTTTTGATGAACTGGCCTTTGATCGAATATTGAGTTCAATTTATTAGCAACTTTAATATTTTGCTGAAATGTCTAACCCTATTTCTAACAAACAAGATGAAAGCAATAGTATTCCTAAAAAAAGGTTGTTTCAAAGCTATGTTACAACTATTTCTATCTAATTATTCTTTATCTGCATGTGTCCCAAATATTTAACTTTTGATATAGGTAACATCGTAGTAACGTTTTATTTTTATTTAATTGACGAATTATTGTAACATTTTAGGCAAGAACTTCTTAAATGGAATGGCTGGGGATATAAAGACTCCAAGTTTTTTTTAAACAAAAATGGTAAAGCAGAATTTTCAGGTGAAAGGTATGAAAAGTGTTTCTATTTTTTTATTCTAACATATAGTTTCATTAAATGAAAAAATTGCCAAGTATTATAATATTTTCTATGAATGAATTTCAACTAAAAGGGTTGATTGATACGATACTGAATGATAGGTACAAATTAAGTGGAAAAGTAATGCCAGCTCTGCGAGATTGGATGATAAAGACTGTAGGAATTGATATAACAAAAACTAACACACCCCAAGTATACTCGATTTTCTTATAAATATATATCTCTGCTCAAAAATCCTTACAAGATTGTGAAATATAATACATTTAATTTCTATTTATTTATCTATAAATTCACTTTCATAGGAACAAATAAAGCTCAAAGCTCTACCTGCGGCAGTGTTAAATGATGCTTACATCAAGGAACTTCAAAATAAGAGTATCAGCCACTCCTTAGACCCTCAAGACAGACTTTTCAGGGCTCATGGTTTGATATTTCATTTGTGATTTTTTAAAAGATATAATTTTTAATTAGCTTAGTAATATTACTGTTTCTAAAATTTTATTACATAAACTTCTAAATCAATTTAAAAAGATTCAATTGTAGTTTTTAAAAATGGTTAGGTTTTATAGCACTAATATCCAAAAAAAATCTTAATGTTATCATTATCCATATAATATCACTTCTTTATGTCTGAATAACTGACATAGACAGCAGTCAACTTATCTTTTTTTTACACAAAATTTTTAAGCCATTTTATTTGAAGCTTTTTTAATGCAATTATTATCGAATTTGACAATTATTGGAATTTTTATATTTGGCTTGATTTTGTCAACCTATTGCTTATAAATTGGTTATATATGTGGGTATATAATTATTATTGATATAAAAACACTAATCCTCATCATCATCATCATCGTTTTGATGCTAGCATGGGTTGGACGGGGTCACATAATGTATTAAATCTTATGCTTTTAAATCAGTTATTCATGAAAATATAAAATCAAATTTATCTCATTCTCCACATATTGAATATTTTAAGCATAAATTGCGAACTGAGCACAAACCACAGGACACACACTACAAGAGATATTTCAGCTAAGGGAGGGTACCTTCAAGAGGATACCTGATATAGTGGTGTGGCCAGGTGTGCTTGGCTTTTAAACTTGTTTCATTAAGTATTGATTAATCTTTGTTTTATTAAAAAAAAACTAAATTTTTATGAAGTAAATTTATTTAATGTTTCAAAATTTCCAATGGCTCTTATTTGTTAAAATTCTTCGTGTAAACTTTGTTATTTTTATTATTATTGTTATTATTATTATTATATAAACTTTAATCATTTATAATACAATACAATACAATAACGAATATGATCATAGTGGCATCAACTCCAAGAGTTTCTAGGCCACTAAATCATTATGCAAAAAGTGAGAACCAAATAATACATAAATATTTATACACCATAAGATCTCGAAAAAAGACTTAAGGTTCCTTCCAAAAGAGTGTTTAGAAACAGAAAATCTGAGTTTTTCGGGGAGGTTGTTCCACAGGGTAGGGCCAGTTACATAAAAAATTTTTTTCCCTATGGTCTTAAGCTTAGATTTACCTGGTACAACCTTCAGAGAATTAACAGATCTCAGTTTCTGCTTACCCAGAATGCTTGATAGCATCTCAAGGTCTTTTGACAAGTAGGCTGGACCTTCATTGCGCAGACATTTGAACATCAGCAACAGAACCTTATAGTCAATTCTCTCATCAATTTTGAGCCAGTGCAGATCTCTCAAAACAGGACTTATGTGATCATATTTTCTGGTGCCTGTGATGATCCTGGCTGCTGTATTGATAAGGGATTGGAGTCTGATTTTCTGGTATTTAGGGAGCCCTGCAAGGATGATATTCCCATAGTCAATACGGCTCAATACCAGAGCTGATGCCAACGTTTTCAGACTCTATACTCAAAAAATCCTTGATTGATTTCCTTTGCCTCAAGGATATGAAATCACCCTTTAATATCATATTGATATGGGTCTTCACAGAAAGGTCCCTATCCAACCACACATCAAGAGTTTTGACATTTTTGGAGGGGAGAATGTTATCTGCCACTATTTTCACTGGACGATTCGGAATTTTATGAATGCTTCTGCCATTGGAGAACCAAATAACTTCAGTCTTTGACACATCCAACTTCAAGTGATTAGCTTCCATCCAATCTGCAATATCATCTATGCACTCAGACAAACTTGCCTGCAGATCGAGTGACTCTTCAGATCTGCAATGGCCATAAATTTCAGTGTCATCTGCAAACTGGTGGGAACTGAAGTTATGCCTCATGACTAACTTTTCCAAATCACCAGTGAAAAGAGTGAACAGCAATGGTCCAAGAACAGAATCTTGTGGGACACCAACAGATGAGTGCATCATACATGTTTCACTTTCACAACATCTGATAATAAAGGTTCTGTTAGTTAGATAGCTAGTGAACCACTTAAGTACAATATCCCAAAGCCAAAAGACTTTTCCAGCCTTTTCAGCAATAAATCATGGTCCACCAGATCAAAGGCTGACGATAGATCCAGTAGAACCAAGAGAGATAACTCACCGTTGTCAGCTGCTTTCAAAATATCCGAATAGATTCTTGAAATGGCAGTTTCAGTAGAGTGGTGACAACGATAAGCTGATTGTAGGCTAGGAAAAAGTTTATTCTCAATGAGATAGGTAGATATTCTTGCCAGTACAAGTCTCTAGAGAAGCTTATTTAAGACAGACAAATTAGAAATAGGCCTGTAGGATGATACATCATTTTTGTCAAGATTAGTTTTTTTCAGCAAAGGAGAAATATGTGCCAACTTGAAGAAATCTGGAACAAAACCCACAGAAAAAGAATTGTTGAACACATTTATCAAAAATGGTGATATCAACCTAGAGATCTTTTTCAGAAGGCAGGTGGGTATTGGATCCAGAGAGCACTGTTTGTTGGGTAGTTTCTCAATTGCCAATACGACCTCATCCTCATCAACCTCATCAAACCTCTTTAGACAAACACCAGGGTTGCAAAAAGAGAACTGGGGAATCCTGTTGTCTGACAGAGACTTCTTGACTGATTCAATCTTGTGAGTCAAATGTTTCTAAAAATCTGTTGCATCGATATCAGAAGTTGGGTTGCATTTACCTCTGCCAGAAATTTTATTTATGTAACTCCAAGTAATAGCAGATTTGTTCCTAGAGTTACTAAGTTTTGTGTCCCAGAACTGTTTTCTCTTTTGCCTACACAGTCTCTTAAAAAGTGACTTCTGCAAAACCCAAGACATCGGGACCTCAGATACCTTCGTTCAAGCTTCCTTTTGAGCTGTTTTGAGTTCCGACAATCCTTGTCAAACCAAGGGTCAGATGGTCTTTGTCTGATTCTTAATGTCCTCAACAGAATGAGGTTGTCTAGAATAGCAGTTAAAGTAGTATTATATAATTCAATAGTTGCTTTTAAACCAACATTAGTAGGACTAGTAAATAATGGAGATTCGGGAATTTTGGACATGAAAAGTTCAATGTCAAGATAGTTCCAACACCTAGTCTTCAGTTGTTTATAGATAAGTAGAGGTTTGGCGAAGTTGCATGATCAAGTAAGAAGTTTATGGTCAGAGTTGCCAGTTTCAATATTTGAAACTGAATTATTCAATTACGAATTGAAGCATCATTCAATGTCTTCTTCAGCTTGCCATGACGATGTGGAAAGGTTGGTTGAGATGGCCAAGGTTCACAACGTAGTCATCATTCCATTTGGAGGTGATTAAAGATATCTTTATGAATATAATAAAGTCCATTTATGGCATGAAGAGTATCTTACATTATCACTAGATAATGTAAGATACTCTTACGAAAAGCTTCATGTATTAAGTTTCTCAATAAAACTTAAAGTTTGTTTCTATTATATTGATTTCCGGCTATTTTACGTCAACAATTATTTGATTGTTTTGATATCAATAACTTGTCATTTGCGCCACTGAGCTTCACTGGATTCTGTTAGGGAAACCTGATAGTTACTTTTCCAAACATCTTAGAAAACATCTAGACCTTTCCTTTTACCTCGTCACTATTTAAATGACAATTTTAGTTGTTTGGTGAATGATACTTCAAAAATAATAGATTTGTTATCAAAGTTGTTCACTTTTGGTTTAAACGTATTGAACATATTATTTTTAAAAATATATTTATACAAGCATCTTATGTATCTTTTGATAATCTTCAAAAAGACAAATTTTAAATACATTAATTGTTTGTAAACAACTTAAAGTTTTCGATAATTTTAACCATATAATAAATAACTAGTAAAATCTTTGATAAATTGAGTAAATCTATGTAAATTAAATCATATATATTCAAATCGAGATCAAAAATCATACTTTGAGTAAAAGTGAATATCAAAAAAGATCCTTGAAGTGTTTTCAATTATTTTTTTGAACAATTATTTTTATTATAAAGTTCATTGTTTTTCCACCTATAAATCGTTCTCCAGTTTGAACACTAACACAATGTTTAACAGGGGGCACAAGCGTCACTAATGCGTTGGAGTGTCCTCAAAATGAGAGGAGGATGATTGTATCCCTCGACACTTCACAAATGGTCTGTTGATTGCCCTTGTATCTATGATGTGTTCTTTGGCTTTATATATCTTTGGGGTTGTTAACTTCAATCTTTTAATAGGGATCAAAAAGTTGAGTAAGTTTAAAAATACTGATTGTAAATTACAAGAGTTGAAGATAGGGGTCGTTTTTTATTATGTATATAAATCAAAAAAACATTAAGTATACCTCATACCATTGGGATAATAGGAGATATAATTTATACGTTAACAAACGCACAGTCGAGGATATTGTGGGTGGATGAGGAAAATATGACGGCATGTTGTGAGTCGGGCATCATAGGACAGGACTTGGAGAGAAGGGTAAGTTTTGTATTCTGAAACCAGTTGTGTTTCGTATCGGTTGTTTCAGTTATATTCATAATTTCTTATACTTTTTATTCATTTATTTGTTGTATAGTTACATGCTTAAAAATGAAAAATTCATTCAAGTTATATTTAATTGGGAAGTTGAATTCAAAATCAAAAGTTAAAAAAAATAACATCATTAGTAAAACCACTAATAAATTTTTTTCTCATTACGTCTCTGATGCTGAAATAGTTTCCATAAAAGCATTTTACCCTATATATGTGCACCACTTGGTCAAACCTCTCTTGTCATCAAACCCTTCTTGAAAAGAAACTAATGATTTAAAATAAGGATGATGATTTGTTCATGTAACTCAGTATATACTTCTACTATCGGATGTATTCGATAATAATCTACCTCCTCCATGTTAAGCTGGCCGCCAAAGGACTATGCATGGGTCACGAGCCAGATTCCATAGAGTTTTCGTCGTTAGGAGGGTGGGTTGCCACTAGAGCTTCTGGCATGAAGAAAAATATTTACGGCAACATTGAAGACCTGGTAATTGTTCATTCCAGTTTTTATGATTTTTATTATGTTTTTTTTGACGAATGTTTCTCTTGAAGCAATTATAAAATTTTAACTATTTCCACAAAATGATGTTTCATAATAATTAATAATAATAAGAATAACAATAATAATAATGCAAGTAAATCATTATACTGATATTTAACGAAGATAGTTTTAACATCACAAAAATATTTTCATCATGAAAACAAAATATGCCACCACATAACACTATTCACCAATAAAAAACGATACACACACTAACGATAAAGTGTGTTTTCATTAATACAAAACAACGCCAACAAACGCTAAAGATCACCATGATGTCACCAGGTGGTGCACTTCAAGACAGTCACTCCCAGAGGTACCATAGAGAAGAGCTGCATGGTACCCCGAATTTCCTCAGGCCCCGACCTTCACCACTTCATCCTAGGATCTGAAGGTTCGGGTCTTATATGGTTGTTACATTGTTCTTGTGTTTTGGTTTATTTTGTAGTTTGTTGAGCAATGTTTGAGGATATGGCGCTTAATCCTAGAACAATGACACTATAAAGACGCTGAACGACTATGATAATGATGATGACTTCGAAAAACTTCTCAATTCATCAAGTTTATATGGCATTATGAATTATAATTGATCATCTTCATTTTACGATCGTCCCCATGATAACATGATTTGGACCACAATACAAAAAAATAAATACTTTGTATTTGTTGGTCTTACAATTTGATTTAGGCTATTATACTTCATCAATACACACCTATACCATCAAATGAACATTTTTACCACCACCATGTGATTCAGGCACGTTAGGAGTGGTGACAGAAGTGATAATAAAAGTGAGACCCTTACCAGAGGTACGCAAGTATGGCTCCATCGTCTTCCCTGACTTCACAAAAGGAGTGCACTGCATGCGACATATCGCAAAGCTTAAGGTGGCATGGTTCATTATCGCTTATGTTCTCTTGATATTATCATCACTTTTTCATAGTTGTGGTTAAACTGTGTTGTGTTTTAATATTATTAATAGAGTTTTAATTATGTTTAAAGTTATGTATTCATGTAAAACTCATACCGGAATGAACCTCTACATTTAATACATCGTATTATCATAGGTAGCTCCTGCCTCCATAAGACTGATGGACAACGAGCAGTTTCAGTTTGGTAGGTTTGATTATCTTTTGTGGGAGATGTATGAGTATGTGGATGTCAACAGTTTTGTTATACTTGCTATTGAATATGTTGTTAATAATAATATAGAAACTATAAATAACAGTTATTGTTTTATTTTTAGAAAACTTTCGACTTGAGACAATATAATAATAATTGAAATAAAAGTAGAACATTATTTTTCAAAATTATAAAAAAATAGTTTTTTCATATAAAATAGTTCATAATTTTTTGTTTAAAATAACTAATACAGTAAACAAATAACCAATGCAAAGGTCATGCATTGAAGCCTGAGTCATCATCCATGTTGTCCTCTTTCGTGGAAATGTTAAAGAAGTTTTATATTACCAAGGTGCGCGTTTTATTGTTATTTCATTCATTTGTTAGGCACTTAAAATAGAATATGATTCATTTTTGTTTTTATAATTAATTTTTTTTTGTTTTTTAATTTTTTTTCAATACTATTATTTTAAATGGACAGATTAAAGGTTTTGATCTGAGCAAAATAGCTGTAGCAACTCTGCTCTTTGAAGGAGACAAAGAAGTAGATTTGATTATCATTGTTATATAGATTGTATTCTTTTTCTATAAAAAATTAATCAAAATAAATATAGCTTTCACTTTTAGCTTGAATTAGAAGTTTGTCATTAGCAAAAATATTTTCAAACAGTTTCTTCAATAAAGCTAGAAGAATACTCTAAATTATTAAGTTATTTCATTGATTCTTAAAGGAAGTGGCGACGAGAGAGAAAAAAGTGTATGAATTAGCTCAGATGTATGGGTAGGTGGATGTGGCAGTGTTGTAGGGTTTACTTAACTTTTGAAATATGAGTGTTACTCCACGTCTTGTTTTAATATCGTTCATTATTCTGTTTTTGATTTCATTGTTATTTCACATATATATAGCGCACAGTTTAAAAATTAGATTTACTGCAGCTACAATTAAAATAGTTAAGAAGTTCTATTTGATTGGAGTTATAATATATTTGAGTTTTGATGTGCTTTTGTAAGTTTTCGAGTCAGTTTTCGCAAATTGAAAAATATATAATAAATAATTGCTATGTATTTTGTTAAGTAAAGTAAGTTTCAGAAAAAAAACCTATCGCTTTGAGTTTGAAGAGACTAGTATTTATTATTGTTTTAAATTCATTTTAATGCTTCGAGCCAAACATAAATATTCAAATGGAAACACTTTCAGGAGTTTATTTCATTCCACGAAGCTTTTCGTAAGCTGAACTTACATTATTAAGTGGAGGTACAAATATATATTATATGTACCTCCACTTGGTAAGGTAAGTTCATCTTACGAAATTATTCGTGGAATGAAATACTCATAAAAGTGTTTTCATTTGAAAGTTTTAAATTCAATTTTTGATATATAAATTGGTCTTGAATTTTACCAGTAACTTCAAATTATGAGGATTTATAAGAACACGTAGAAAAAATTTTTATTTAGCTAAAATTTTCCACAAGTAAAACCTTGTCATAATTCATTAACAAAGTTGTAGAGAAAAGTAGAGAATTTAAACGGAAAACCATAGATAAGAAAATTTAAAAAAAAATGAAAATTGTTAAATTATGTAATATTGTTTTATTATATGAAATGTATTTTAAAGTATTTATGAATGGTGAAATTATTGCTGGTGTAATAATTTGGAGCTTATCTAAGTTATACCTTTTTTTTCATCTATTTACCTATTGAAACACAGTGGCATACCAGGAGGAGAAGAGAATGGTCAACGAGGTTACATGCTCACGTACGCCATTGCATATCTCAGAGTTAGTATTCTTTTTCCATTTGTCATAATGAACACTTTCCGTGGTAATAATATTCGTTGTAGAGACGATCAAGTTTATTAGTCAATTGGTATTTTAAGCGATTTGATTGTTTGATCAACTGATATCACTCATCAAGGATATAGCTCTGGACTACATGACAGTGGCAGAGTCTTTTGAGACGTCAGTGCCATGGGATAGGTAGGAGATAATTAATTTTAAGTACTTTATTTTTTTTTAAATTTTTATTTTTTAGATTTTATTTATAATTAAATCATATAAAAAATTCTATTTATAGATATTCAGTTCGTAAATTTTTTTATTAACCACATAAGTATATAAATACTAATCTAAATGACGTATCAATAACTGTACACACGTTGGTCATATCAATTACACAAACATGTAACACCAACCTTGCAGAGTGTTGGACTTATGCACAAACACGAAAGAGAGGATCCGTAGGGAGTGTGTCAAACATGCCATCAAATTTCCTCCGTACATCACGTGCAGGTTGTGTGTGTGTGTGTGTGTGTGTGTGTGTGTGTGTGTGTTTGTGTGTGTGTGTGTGTGTGTGTGTGTGTGTGTGTGTGTGTGTGTGTGTGTGTGTTGTGTGTGTGTGTGTGTGTGTGTGTGTGTGTGTCAACAGCAGAAGCAACAACAACAACAATAGTAGTTATCAAGTTATTTTATTTTTTCCAGCTGTATTCAAATAGTTAAAATTTATTACATAATACTTTTTATAAAGATAAAAATTATAAATTAAACATTTAAATGATTTATTGAAATTTTTCTATTTTAAACACTAATGTATGGTTTCCACCGTTCTATAACTAAATGATAACTTATTATGTAAATGTAATACAGTATAACGAAAACAAACATTGTAACAATTATCACTATTTACAGAGTGACTCAGACATACGATGCTGGTGCATGCGTGTATTTCTACTTCGGCTTCAACTACCGTGGCATCGAAAACCCTGTGGCAGTATATGAAGATATAGAGGTTTATACTGTTTTATGTGGTGCTATTGTTTTAACAATGAGAAGGTATATAAAAATTTGAAACTTTTCAATGTGTTGCTATTGTTTTCTATAAGAAGACAGAAATATAGTTCCTATGAAATTAACTGATTAACACGTAGATAGTTGCGTTATTTAGCGTGCTTATAATTGATGTGAATGTTTATCAGAACGCAGCGAGAGAGGAGATGATGGAGAATGGAGGCAGTGTTTCACACCACCATGGAGGTATTCAACTGAGTTTTTACGCGTTTAGCCATCATCATCGTTTTACGTCGGCTCACATGCTAGCATGCATTCAGATGGTTTTGGGATTTTTGCAAATTGTACATTTTGAGCATTTTATGAATGAATTTTGGTAATGGTTATTTCACGTTTGTGTTTTCTTTATATTAAACTGTAGTTTTCTAGAGTTTTTGCTTCAAACTTTTATTAAACCAACAACATAAATCTACAGTTGGAAAGATTAGACAACAGTTTCTAGAAAGAACCATCTCGACGCCAGGCCTGGGTGCGTTAAGAGCTGTTAAGCAATATTTGGATCCGCAGAACATTTTTGGTAATGGAAACCTTATGATACCGCCACAATCTAAATTGTGATAATTTGCAAGTTTCTTTTATTTAAAAGTTAATTCAAATTTTCCAATGTAATATTTGTTATTAGTTCAATTCCAACTTTGTTATTGAGAATGTGATTTTGGATTATTTTTAAAGAATTTTTTTATGATATTGTTTTAAGATATTTTTGAATAATTTTAAAATATTCGGAGTATTTCAAGCATTACCAATTCAGTGTTAGAGTTTTACTGAGATTTACTATCTATTAAAAATTAAAATACCGGTACAAAATTATAGTTTATACTATAATTAGCAGCATACAATTTCTAGTTATGATGCTTAAATTCGTGAAAACTTATATTTAAACATTCCTTAAAAGTATTACAAATCTCGGGTTCGATTTCAAGTACCGTTTTCCAATATTTTAAAACATTCTTATTTAATTTTAGCAGTTTTTTTTTCTAAGATGTTTCAATGATTCCATGTATTTATAAATAATCATGACATTAATCATCTTAATAAAATGAAAAAAGAACGGAGTTGAAAAGTGCACTTATGTTTCGTTCATAGTTTTCCTTTTGTACCTTGAAGAATGTTTGAATGAAATTCATTTTCTTGAAATAATTGAAAAATTTTTCAAAATGTCTGATTCTTCGTCAATCTTGTCGGACTCGATAAGTGAGCAGGAGATATTTGACCACAGTTTGAGTATGTGGAGAGAAAAAAGACCAAGTAGTGCAACTGATGAATTCTGTTTTAAAATGGAAGATGATTTTGAACCTTTAGAATTAGATATTCACACTCAATGCTGTGTAGGGGACTACCAAGGCGTCAAGAACGCCGTCAAAAAGTAATATGTTTTAATAGATAATATATTTTTTATGCCAGACTGAGTATTTGAAAAAAAGCCATGATTTGTCTTATGTAATTCCAATAAAATATAAACAGTGGAAGCATAGAGTTGAATGGTAAGAACAAAGGTGGTTGGACACCATTGATGTATGCGTGCTACACAGGACATGAAGCTATAGTCTCGTTGTTGATTGAAGCAGGCGTTGATCTAAACATGAGCAATAATTACTTCATGACTCCTTTGATGCTTGCTTGCAGTTGTGGCAATGAAGCCATTGTCAAGCTACTCATAGAAGTAAGAAAGAATTTTTAAATTTAGCAGTTTAACTTATTATAACAATTCAAATTCAAGTTTACATTTACTTGATTTTAAGTTTGTTAAAATTTTTTCATTTTTTCTGTATTTTATAAGTATACCAAAACTAATACTTATATTGAAAAAATTTTTTTTTAATTTTATAAAAGCTGGGAGCACACAAGAATGCAGTGGATTGCAAGGGTTGGTCTGCTCTTTTCCATGCCACATTCTCTGGACAACAAGTTCATACATTTGTTTCATTGAAACATCATTATTATTGTCTGTGGGTTGTTATGTAATGAATCATACAAAATTGATGAACTTTTCCATTATTAAAATGACTATAAAAAGAATTTTTGATTTGTTACGTGATGAAAATTTCATTTTTTTTCAAAGAATTTCTTGTTTATTTTTGTTCCATTTGAAGTATATTCAATTGTTTTTTCAATAACTTGTTCTCCAATTATCTAATGCATAATACTGTTATTGATTTATTCATAAAATCCATTTACTTCTATAATAACCATTCTTAATGTTATCCTTTATAATTATCAATTATTTGAGCTTCAAAATTGAAAACATTTGAAATAAAAAATAATTAAACTTGTTTTTCATCATCAATTGATAATTTGGTGCAGTTTGACTTTTTAATGATACACTTTCTATTTCAGTATGAAAGAATTTTAAAACTATTTCTGATCAAAAACATAATTTCAAGTTTTCATGAATACATTACAGTTGAAAAATGCACTTTGTTTATTTAATGATCAATAATGATGCTTTTCAGGTGGTTGTGAAACACCTGCTTGAGTGTGGAGTAGACATGGATTTGAGGTTATTACGACGGTTTTGTTTTTAATGTTTTACTTATTCACTATTACTTATCAGTTTTCATATTGTTTCCAGTAGCTTTGAATTCATTCGTATTTCAATCTTTCTTATTTTTTTCTTATAATACCTTAAAGAATAATAAACTAAAACGGGAGTATAATTTACTTATTTTAAAACTTATAGTTTACTTATTTATTAGACACAAACACACAAAGGTTCATTAAACAACGAAGCTTTCCATAAGCAGATCTTACATTATCCAGTACTTGATAATGTAGATTTTGCTTACGTAAAGCTTCGTTGTTTATTAAACCGTTGTTTTTTTTCTATTAAATTAATTATTGGCCAATTTTTTTGATTTTTTTCATAGAATGAGGAAGATTAAAGATACATTTATTTTATTTATTGTCGGCCCCTATAGCTCAATGGTTGAGTATTAGACTAATTATCTAAAGTTACCGGCTTCGATCCCGCGTGGGCCGACAATTAGCACCTGTTCCACAGTGTGTTTTCGCTACATTAAATTTGTAGCAAGCGCTTTGATCTATAAGGAAAAGCGCTTTATAAATACCGTATTACATTACAAAATGAAAACTAAAATTTTCGACAAATTCAACTTTGTCATAGTTTATTAGTATATATATAATATACCAATGAGCTGTGAAAAAGTAAAATTTGTCGGAAATTTTAAAAAAATAAATGTATCTAAAATCCTCCTTGTTCGATGAAAAAAATCAAGGAAATTGAATGAAAAAGATACGTAAGATGTCTCTAACAAATTGCCTAATTTGAATTTTGTTTATTACTTTCATTGCACAGAGACTAAATATTCTCCCTGAAATAATACCTTATAAAAACTCAACACTCAGAGATCACAGCACAGGTATGACAGCATTGATGGAAGCAGCCCAGGCTGGTCATGAAGCTATCGTCATGTGTTTCCTTGATAAGGTGCTTATATGGTATATTTAGTCTTTATCCTTTGACTAGTGTTTATTATGTTATTGTTGAATTTCAATTGCTCAACCAAAACCCCACATAAGGGCGATCATATGGTCGACTTGTTGAATTCTGGTGTTTTTGTTTGTTTTTAATGTAAGAATTCTAAAATAATTCATAACTTTTTATCCCCATTATCCACAAATTCACTAATAAATAGTTCAAATCTCATGTTCAACACATACAGGGCGTCGATACAAAAGTCAAAAGCAACAATGGAAACACAGCTTTGACGTATGCCATGCTAAAAGTTCATTCTAACATCGTGCAAGCTATACAACATTATAACCGTAAAATTGGTTAGTTTTTGATAATAATCAACATTAGGGGAATTTTTTTTAAATGTGCAAAGCTTTATTGGGGAGGAATTTACAGTATCCATCATTTGCTATTGAAAATTTTATGTTGACAATGAAAAGCTTCGTATCTTAATAAACTAACTAGTATTCTGAAATATTACTCATTTTTCGCGGCTTTTGAAAAAATCATTATTTAATTTGCTATTTAGTTTTTTTTTTATAAAATTTCATTATTGTTTACAATTCAATTCTTTTGGTGATAATATTAGCTTGTTTATTTTATATATATATTTGAGGCATTTTTTTTTTCACACCATTTCTTTATAAAAATATGGTATTTAAATGATAAGTAATCAATATGAATTTGGTTCGTTGTTGAATGTGTAAAGAGTTTTTATATTGTTGAATATTCAATAATTAGCTTTATAATGATTTGTTGAATTGTTTATTATAGAAATTTCAAAGTCCAAGATGCAAGAGTCGCCGAAGAGTATTCTCAAACACACAAGTAAGTTGGCGTGCATTCAAAATGTTTTGGAATGACCTCTAATATATGATCCTTATTGCTAGTTAATATTGAATAAATAGATAATTACCAAGATTTTAAATCAGGCTTAATCGCCACTATACTGAGGCTGGCCAGCTTTATTCCATTTACAAAACATTTCTAGCAATTTTACATACTCTTTTTGTTTATTTCTTGCTATCTAGAGCATTGTTTTATTAAAATAAACCTCAATAATACAGATTCATTGTTAGAAGGTCCGGAAGCCGTGAAAAAGCTCATGAAGAAACTCGCTTTCAAAGATGGTTAAAATTTTAACTTTTATATGATATATTAATTATCATAATCGGTAAATTTAATTTAAGATATTCAAATTTAGATGTACGATGTTTTAATTTGCACCGCTCTGAAAAATTGTAATTATCAAATTTCGTTTTATAGAACAGTTATCCCTTATCAAAAGTAGGGCTGTTTGTAAAATTTTTTAATGTCTTCAAATTTTCACAAACAATTCGTTACTTTTTCTTTCGTTCATTACAAGTTTACCCAGTCTTTTGGTCTATTAGGTATCATTTCCAACTTTCGTGCTCGGTAGGCTGATGAGAGGGACCGTGTCAATAATATATTATAACCAAGAATAATAAAGATCGTTTCAGGTCTACATAGAATTGGTCTTTGAAATATTTAGGGAAACAAAGTATTTATTCAACTAAATTTCAGCTAAAAGCTTTTCATTAGAAAATCTCACATTATCAGTTGAAGTTTTCGTTTCTTTATGCACTACAATACCTTCATAGTTTGCTCAATCAACTTAAAATCTAATCAATTTGTCAATTTTTTTCGTACGCATTGAGTGTTTTGAAAATACAATTATAGTAAAAGTTATGAATCTTCCAATTAAAGTAAAAAAAAATCGTGCGCTATAATAATTTTTGAATGTTTTTTCCAAAACAGCCGATTAAGTCAGTTGTTGACCAAATAATATCAAGTATTTAACAAAATATTCCTACTTTTAATTTTTTTTCAGAAGTAAATTTAGTACAAAACTTTCCGAAAATGCAACAGCCCTCATCAAAGCCATCACCATCGACCCCTGCTGCCTCACCACACAATCAAAACACCATCCTCTTGTCTGCCAAACACATCACTACCACACACGACACCACACCAACACTACAACAATTACTTCAACAGCTCGGTCTCAACAAATACTATCCTATCTTTCAAGAACAGGATGTTGATATTGCTATCTTTCTTACTCTTAATGATAATGATCTCAAAGAAATTGGAATCAAGTGAGAAACTGTATCATTTTGTTGAATAGTGATAAGCCACATTTTCAGAAATTGATTATAAGTGATATAAAACCTCAACTAAATTACTTCAAACTACTTTTTCAGCCTCCTTGGTCCTCGTAAGAAAATGCTGATGGCAATTAATCGTTGGCATAGCAACCATAAAAGTAATACCGATAAAAACGACCAGAAAATAAATATGACTAAAAATGCTTTTCCTGTTGAGCAAGAAATGAAAGAGCTCGTCTTTTCTTTAGATTCGGTGAGTTTGAATTTCTCAAGCTTTCGACTTGTAAAATATTTACTAAATAATTTAATTGTTGCACTATAACTAAACGTGAATTTAAAATAGTTTTTATTACCAATAGAAAGTGCAAGACATGGAGAGGGAGTTGAAGAAAGCTTATCAAAACAAAGAGCTAATGGAGAATAAAGTGTTGCAGTACCACAAACTTCTAATGAACATCGGTAAGGCTGTCAAGGCACACAAGATCAACTGCGAAGCTGTCATTGAAGATATGAAGTATGTGTTCTTAAATTTCAATCTCTATTGCTGATAAACCAGTTTGTTGAAATAAAACTTGATTGACGTGTTAGACTAGGAACTATGTAGTGAAAAATAGCTAAACATATTTACATAACTTGTGTTATACTTTTAACGCAAAATTAAACTGTTTATTGATTCAACTTTTAGGGATTACATGCAAAATCTCAACTACCAATCAAACGATGTTGTATGTTCTACTAGCCAATCACTGCCTATTTCTCATCTTATCGGTCAAGAACTAGCCAATCAAATGCTAGACGATAAAACAAACCAATCAAGTAATTTCTTTTTGTTCTTAAAAAAATCATGTGATGCCCTTGAAGCAACCAATAAAACTCTGTTTGAGGAAATGTCATCGTTTTTCATGCTTTCAAACGTTCTTTGAACTCATCTACTAATTTGTATAATAAGTTTTTATTACAATGTTCATTCATTTGAAACTAGCTTTGCATCTTGAAACTAGTTTGTACATAGTTAATATTGTTGTTTCTTTAACTATTTTTAAACTGCATTTTAGACCAGTATTTCGAGATTATATTTTTATACAAAATGAGTTAGTTAACTTTACATGTGCCTTAATGAGTGCTACTATTGTAGACAAAGTTTCATCTTGTTTAACCTATTTTTTCAAAATTATTTAATATTTAATAAATAAAACTTCGAAATAATTGACTTCTGTATTTATTGAATAAAAAACAAAAATAGAAGATGGCAGCACAATATTGTTCACATCAATCATGTATTTGAAGGATTCTAATTGAAATTGTCAAAAAATGCATACTATAAAATTGAATTGAAAAAGAACTAGATTTGAATTGTTTTTTGCAGGAAATGTCAAAAAATTAGGCAAATTATTTTGACTACTTTGCACATTTGAAATAAAATTAGTTTCTAAACATTAAAAAGATTAAAAGGAAGCACAGAAACAACAAGTTATAAATAAGGAATTATTTATCAACAAGAAATTATAAGTCCAAAACAACTTTTGAATTAGGTGGTTTTTTTGAAAAAAAGTTTTTAGTTTTCGAGCTATTCTGCTCAATATTTATAAGCTGTGAACTTTCATTTTTAATGGGATTATCACCAGCAGCTGTTTTATCATTGCATGGATGCTTTTGTTCATCTTGGTTTGTACTTTGATTACAAGCATTATTTGATTTTAAAATGTCTTCAATTTTATCCTTATTTAGTAGTTTTTTATGAGATGAAAAATAATCAGAGGCTTTTTCATTCGGAAATTGCTGAATATTTAGTGGATTTATAGGGCTGAAAACTACATCAAATCCATTTTTTATCATCAAATTATTCTTTTGTGGACATGACAATGCATCAAAAGGGCTGACCCTATATGAATTTCCATTATATTGTTTGGGGAAGAGAGGCTGGAGAGTTGTGTCATTGGCTAAAGAGTTTCCTTGATTTTTAGTATTATTTGATGCTTGAGCTGATTCAAGATCAAGTACAAGTTGTTCCAATTCAACAATACCTTTTGTGGAATTTTTGCATTTTGCAGTAATGAGTTTTCTATGAAAATGAACAGCAAAAGCTACAAAAATTACAATGACAGGTAGGATTATGATGGTTGAAGCAAGATGAGCTAATTGACTCAACTCATAAAAACGGACCCAAGCTAAAATAGCCATTTGAGCTAAAAACAAAAATATTCCAAGTCCTGTAGACAAAAACCAAGCAATTTCAATGTACCTGGAAATTTTTTTAAAAATTTGAAATGAATTTCACTTCTGAAAATCTTATTTTACCAATAAAAATGATCATGAGGAGAGTCATGAATGAGAGCTAAAGTTTGCATTTCAGAAACTGCTTCAAGGTGTGGAAGTATGCAGGTTGAGATCATGAGAGCCAATAAATGCAGAGCAACTACTAGAGTCGTTACAATACTAAAAGTCACCAAGATGCTTTCAGGCAAAGTTTTATTTAAAGTTATTTCAACCATAGCAACCTAAAAATGTTTTGAAATACTAATAAAGTTTTAAATGAAGCAATTTTCAGATATATTATGGGTGTAAAATCAAAATACCATAGCAAAACCGGAAAGGAGAGCTGATGTTCTACTCGAAGCTTTTAATTTAGCTTTACCAAGTAATAATCTCCTCAAAGATAAAGCCCTACTTGTATATTGGGCTGCTGAATCTGTTTCCATCATCAATATTTTATTTCACCATTATCGAAGTTAAAAAATTTAAATTAATTTGTCAATAAGTATGATTTAAGTTGGATATTTATAAATCCAATGATAAGTTAATAGAAGAACTTTCAGTCGGTGTAATAACAATATAAAAGACTATTTTTCAATTAATTATAAAATAATAATTCTAGAGCCAAAAAATATATAAAATATTTTTCAATAAACAACTTTCGTTTTCAACATAAGTTTGTTGAAATAAAATAATGTCAAAATTATTTATCGAAGTTTTTCTTTAAGGTCGGACTCGAAGTTTAACTAAAATGCGTTTAACGAACGTTCTATTTCACTACATAAAACGATGGAAAGTACCCGGAAATATCTTTTTAGGGTATGCACACAATTTAAAAATTTTTTGATCTAGTATATCATAGTTTTTGTTTTAATGGCTTGAAGATTACCTTATAAAGATTTTAATATTCTGTAAAACTATTTTAATTTAAATAAATAATTAAAATCGTCACAATTTTTAATCTGAATTTTCAATTTTTTTAATCTAATAGCTATGTGGAGAGGGCATTAGACTTATGATTCAATTTTCAAGGGTGGTTGCATGAGTTTTGGTTTTTAATTAGACTTTCCATTAAGTACAACTCCATTATTTGTAAAAACTTAATTTGAAAATTTTTTTAAGCTTGATATGTTTTTCATGATTATTTATTTTGTAGTATATTATAAAATAAAATGCATATGTCAAAATGAAGTTGATTTTCTGGTCTTGAATTTAGTATAGTTTTTTTGTAAATGGTTTTTAATGTTTATAACACACTTTCAATTTTATGATTTAAACCATTTTTGTTTTTTTCTCAAAGTTTCTTTAGGTTTGTATCAATTATCATCTACTTCACATTTTTGTAAATAATATATGCTTATGCATATTCATATGAAATTTTTTCTTAATAGAAATTTTTTCAATGAATATAATAATATATTTACCAGAAAACACCAAGTTATTTTACCCGTGACTTCAAAAATGAAAGTGGCTTGTGTCAAAGAAATCATTGAACAGAAAAAAAATCTTCTACTTATACAAAATGCTTACATTAATGAAGTGAGTTAATCTGAAATTTAAAATATGCAATTTTAAAAAAATTTTTGTATTTTTTCCAGGAGGTAGAGAAACATTTAGATGATATTGAAATTGAATATGAAAAAATGAATGCTTTAGAAGAAAAAGATAAAAAGATCCAAGAAAAAATGCTAAAAGATCTTAGTATAGAAGATCATCTCAATCATTTGAATGTTTCTAAAAACTGGGAATAAAAATTCACTTTTGTGAAATATTTTCATTTTAATAAAAGTTTTTTAAATTGACTAAAATAAGACCGAATAAGAATTTAAGTTTCTTTTTAGTACTGTAAACAAGATCTTGTTCCGAAAATTTTTTGAAAATCAATGACGGTGCCATTTGAATCGTACTCTATAGCCCCAGCTTTCAATGAGTTGCAAGGAGTTATTACTTCTTCTCTTTACAATGGCTCTCGTTTCGAAGGGCACCAAAAGAGCAAAGGCAATAAATACGATGTAGAAGTTATTTTGCAGGTTAAGAGAAAATATTTACAGTAATCCGATTTTTTAGATGATATAAAGTTTTTATAAATATATTTTTTTTATTAGAATGTTGATATGGAAGAATCGTTTTTGTGTGGGTATTTGAAAATAAAAGGATTGACAGACGAATACCCAACTATGGTAACTTTTTTTGATGGTGAGATAATAAGTGAAAAATATCCTTTTTTAACAAGAAAATGGGATGCAGATGAAGAAGTTGATCAAAAGCATTGGGTTATAAGTTATATTTTTTCATTTCAAAAAAGCTGAATTTAAATAAGATTTTTTAAAAATTGATTATTTTTTTCAAAAATATTTTTTTGTAGAGTCAATTCTCAAGTTTTGAATACCCAAAATCTTTCAATTCTGATGATTTTGATTATTCACAACTTAAAGAAAAAGATGTGGTTTTCATGCGATGGAAGGCTAGTGTTTAAATTGATATTTTTTAATATTGAAATTTTTAAAATTGGTTTTCAATTTCAACTATTTTTTTATTAAAATTTTTTAATAGTATTGTTTTTAAGAATCAAAAAAATATAGTTGTCATCAATATTTTAAAATGTTTTTCTTTCAACTTTTGTATGATTATAAGTGCTAAACCAAAATATCATATTTATTCCTATGCAGGAATTTCTATAGCTCTAAACTTAACAATGTCTACAAAAGTTCACATAAAATTGAACCGAATTTGAGTTTGTTATAAGCTACTAAATACATTTTAAAAAATCACCATCTCAGTTTTTTGTATTTTCTTGATCAGAAAAAATGTCAACTTTTTTGCATTTCATGTACTCGTGTTTTTATGTTTGAGATATATTTTATCATTATCATCATATTAATCAACATTGACTCATTAGGAACACTTCTTGGTACCTGACCACACCATCAAAGACATCAGTGGTGCCTCATTTGCAGGCTTCTACTACATCTGTTTCAACAAATGTGAAAAATCCATCGAAGGATATTATTTCCACCGAAATTCAGAAATGTAGGTTTTATATTATTTAATTTATAATATTGTTTTTACAATTGTTAGAAATGATATATTGGTTTCATAAGGTTGATTGATCAAAATTCATTTCTAAAGAATTCTTGATTACACTATAGATTTTTATTTCATTGTTGTAGAATCGTGACGTTGCATCAAAAACATATAATCATTTGCAGGTACCAGTCACTCAACCTCAATTATGTGCCTCGTAACAGTTCAGGAGTATACCAGTTTCGATGATCTTTTCACTTTTAAAAACAATCATTGTTTTTATTTTATTTTTTATTCGAATTTCAAAATATATAGATTGAAAATTTTTCGTTTTTGACGTCACCAGATTTTCGCTATTTACCGTGCGTTGCCATGTATTGATTAAAACTTGTTAGAGCGTTTTGAATACAAAAAATTGAAATTTTTAAAAGTATATAAAAAAAGGGCATCAAATAAAGAAATCGTTATCATAACCTACAAAACCAAGTCACTGTAGTCTTGACAACGCGTCTTTGACGACAAAAAAATTAATAAGAAGACAAAGTATGTGATCACGTATATAGGTGGGCTGGTATTAAGACTAGTGTGGTGCTAGTTCAAAGACTGCTGAGTAAAAAGACAATATATCATTAGCCTCTATTTACTGTATGTAATGTTCTGGGAGGAAGAGTTCAACTTAACTTTAGTCTTTTATTGAAAATACAAGTTTATTTTCGTACGTCCCATGAATTTAAAAAATTTTGTGATTTTTCTAGCTTGTGTTACAGGTTGTAATTTTAAAAGTTTTCTGTGAAAATAGAAATTAAATTGAGTTTTGATTTTTTTTATAGCATTAGCAAATGCCAGAATTCTGCCAGTAGGGTGTTACTCAAATGAGCCGGCTTACCTTGACACAATGAAACTAGGCTACCAACAAGAACAAGGTCTTACTGTCTCCAAATGCACAAACTTCTGCAAGGTTAGAGGCAATGCCTACGCTGGTATAACAAATGGAACTGCTTGTTACTGTGGTGATGAGTTCGGACTGACCGAGGCTGATACAAGTTCGAGTCCACTGAATAAAAATTTTTAATTTAAAAATAACTTTATTGTATTGATAACATTCTTTATTGATGAAATTTCCATTTAAGCTATATCGTTTAAAAGTTATTGTTTTTTGAACAGCGTGTGATATTGCGTGTGAGGAATATACTTGTGGAGGGTATGGTCCTTATGACATTTACTATGTAGTAGGTTAGTTTATGGATCAGTCGTTTTGATATTAATTTGAGTTCATTCAATTCAAAACTCATCAAAAATATAATAGGCAGTAAACGAGAAAAGTTTTTTTGCAAATTTTTTTTATGTCATTTGCAGATAAAGTTTTGGACATTAAAAGAAAACTGAAATTAAGTATAGAAAAAAGCACGTTTTTGGAAGCTAGAAGGTCGTGCATTAAACTTGATGGAGATCTCATAGGCAGAGAAATTAAAGACGATAATGTCATTGCTGAAATGAAAAGCCTCTTGCTTAACGCGTATGAAACTCAAAAAAGAGATTTATTTTTCGTTCGTTAGTGTGTTCCAATGTTAACTCATGAAATTTTGATCAAAATTATTATTTCAAACTGAAAAATAAATGAAAAATTTTTCATACAGAAACGGGGGTACAAAGGTATGGATAGGCTTGAGAAAGAGGATTTCAGTGTATGAGTGGGTGGACGAAAGGGAGCCTTTGGACGGCAACAATTATGTCAAAAAAGCTTATGGTTGTTCCACATTTCTCACCACTTGTATTATTTGTCTGAATCTTAGAAATTACTTTAATTTAAAAAAAAATTCAAAATTATGTGTTATTGGGGAAATTCAAAATTATGTGTTATTGGGGAAATTTTAATTTTCTGATTGGATAACTCAAATTAACGCGAAAATTTTGCCATTCTGTGAAATAAAAAAATACTACACTAAGTCTTAAGAATAAGTATAAAATTAAACAATTAAAACTATTAAAAAATGTAGACGCTTCTCATAACAGAGTACGTGAACATGTGGGAATCAGACGACTTAGGTCACAGCTGTGTGACGTTCAACGTGGAAACCAACAAACTGGCCTCTGATAATTGCACTTCTGAGTTCGCTTCCTTCTGCAACTATTTGAATAAAACAAAAAGTAAGACAATATAAGATTTTATTAGATTATAATCCTTCTGAATAAAATTTCAGTCTCTCTAACAGGTAAGCAATTGACTCAAGAAGGAACGAAGGAAAAAGACGATAAAACCTTGGCTCTTTTTATTGTTCTTCCTTTGTTTTTGATTTGCTATGGCGGAGCTTGCATTTTATATTGCATTCACAAAATACTCAAGCATTGTTGCAAGAGAGGGATGTATTCGCAACATGTGAAACTGCAACAAAACATACCTCCGGTTCGATCAAACATTTGAAAACATTGTACAGTTTTTAAATTAGTCAATTTTTTATGTCGTTGTGCAGAAAAGTGTGAAAAATCTAGTCATAGAACTATCACTAAAATAGAATTACAAAGAAGTTTTATTATCAAAAATTTTTGTAAATATATCATTTCGTTTTTTGGTCAATTTTTTTAAAAACAAAATTTCTATGTTTTTCAAAGTTTTTAATTTATTATTTTCTGAAACGAAAAACCTTCAGAGACCGCCAACAGCGAAGAAGAATGCAGTGTACCCTTACCCACAAGTTCCCATTTCTTCACCTCCAATGATGTTACCCATGACTGCTGCAGAAGAAAAAAAACTCAGGCTTTTAGAGAATGCCTCTAGAGAAGCAAAAAGCAGAAAAGCTGAAGGACCTAGAGATATTAACAACAGACCTGCTAGCACCAGGTTTCAGTCTTGTTAATTAATTTTTCATCGTTTGTCGTTTGTATGCTCTCATGTTCGTGGAGTAAGGTGCAAAAACACCTTGTAGAACAGTATATTAATTGTTTTTAATTTTACCTTTTGACAACACCATTAGAGTTACTTTATGATGGTGTTAAATGAATATCTAGTGAGTATAGAATAATTCCATTCTTTAAATAAACGACACTGGATGATTTGAATAGTTACGTTTGGGCTTATTTAGTTCATATATAATAAATTTGTATAACTCCTTGTAAAAATTATATAACAATATAATTGAATCAATAGTTAAATTCAATATTTTCATGTTATTGAAATTTTCTATGAATTTTTTCCATTGAATCAGGTCGACCGGTAGACTGTTGCCTCCAATGGCCTCTCAGAGACCTGTGCTACCAACCAATCATGCCATGCCAGGCCTGTCCATCAATGAGATACTGAGAAACAAAATGGAACAACAGGCTAATAAAAAGAAACCAAAGAGGATTATTGCTACGTGAATCATAAAGGTTTAAATAGGATGTGAAGTTTTTGGAAAAGGGTTTGTCGGTTTTAATCTTAAATACACCGGTGGTTTTGTTATGTTAGTAGTAGTGGAGATTTTTGATGTTAATAAAATACACGCTTGAAAAGTTATGTATCGAATTAAACTATTTATGCTTCAAAGTTGGAGAGTTTTTAATGCTGATTAAATTTGAAGTTTTTAAACATACTCAAAATGTAACACTAGTTAGCGTAAACTGTTCACCAAAGCTTGAAACTTTTAAGCATTAGATTCACTTTCAATCTTTATACAAATTTCATTTGAAAGCAGTCTTCAATTTTTTTGGAAACATCATAAGTATCTTGTATTTTATAATTTCAGTTTTTATTTTTCAAAAAATGAGAATTTAAAAGATATTTCATTTTAAAGAAACTAAAATTTTCGATAAGTACAATCTTATAATTCATTAGTCTAATGAATTATGATAAGATTTTACTTATCGAAAATTTTAGTTTCTTTAAAATGAAATATCTTTGAAATTCTCATTTTTTGAAGAATAAAAACTGAAATTTTCGAATATAATTTATTCATGAAATACTTGATTTCATTCAAAATGTGATTCAATCAACTGCTATCAAAAACATTTAAACGTCAATAAAAATTTAGTTTAGATGGTTAAAAGCCTGTATTCCAATTAATGATTACCTCAAAACTAAGTTCAAATGGCTGGATATGTTTTTTATTTTCAATTATTTTAATAACTGTCCGTTATACCAAAGAAAAAGCAGATATAGAGCACAAAAGCAGAAATGACTAGATCAAAGTCATTCTTTCTGCGGCCATCATCATTGACTACCAGGGAGAAGATTAATAACGGCACATATGTTATGTTGGAAGCGTTTGATGACAATACTTTCTGATTAATTCCAGCAATATATGCTAGTTGCATTCATTATTAATGTTGGATTTTTAAAAAAAATTAAATTTATATCGATGATAAATCAATTTAAATATGACAATTTTTACGTCGAATTATGGAGGAATTTTAGTAAATCTATTGAGCAAAATAAATAGCTATAATTTTCGATAAGTTTAGCCTTATCATAAAAAATTAGCGAAAAGTAAAGTTAAGTAAAAATTTAAGTTTATCTATGATTAAAAACTGGATGAGATTCTTAGTAAAATTGATTATTTCTTGTATAAATTATCCTGTAAAATCTTGCAAAAACTCATGAGTTATTTAAATGTGCTATAAAATGGTCGTAGTGTGTTTGAACGTGAATATAAGACGTGCGCACAACACACCAACGAGATAATGATGTCACTAGGTTACATCATCAATTAATTGCAGCCGAGGTGCACTGTGGTGTGAGTTATGGGGATTCATACAATCTTTTCTATACAATAATGGTGCCATAATGCTTTGAATTTTTTTGATGAATTTTCAATCTAGTTCTGGAATTTTTAGTGTTAGTTATAAGTACTTGTTGAAATTAAATTATCAATATTAACATGTTTTAAGTATTAAAATGCCATATTAGCCATATATTCTTGAAAAAAGAAAACTAATAAACTAACTTTTATGTATGCAAACATGAATAATCTATATTAAAACCATATTAACTTTAATGATTTATATCAGCTCATAATACCATTAAAAAAACACCAGCTAACTCAAACTCTCATTGAAAATCATTGGTTATAGAGAAAGAATATTAAAAGCAAGTTTGCAATAATGATCAGCAAAGGAGTTATAATAGATGGGGCATGATGGGCGCAAGTGTTGCCTAATTATTCTGCAAATATTTGCATTGCAACCTACATAGCAACTAATCATTCGACATTATGTTTTTGAATTTATTTTCTTTTTTAAGACTTTCACGGGAGTTTTTTGTGTGTGAAGTTTTAAACGTTTTCGAATGAGAACTTTTGCGGATTTAAAATTATGGTTTTCAAATTTTGTTCAAGAATGATAAGAATTGAAAATTTTATGCTGAAAATTATTTTTATAAATGACTATAGATTGAAATACTGATGCTTGAGTTTAAATTGAAGCTTGAATGATTGCAATAAAATTTAAAATTACTCATACACTTTAATAAAAATTGTTGTCCATACTTCATAAATATATTGATGAAGCACGCTTAATCATGTAATATGAGTATTGAGTTTGAAGCTAGTTAACAATGCTTAGCTAATTGGTGAGACTGCTTTGATGCAATAAAATAGAAAGAAGGTGACAAAAAAGTATTATAAATTATTAAATTTTTTAATTCAAATCAAACTCTTTTATCAACTGAAAAAGTCTGACTCACGTTATCAAAGTTTCAAATGTATAGAGAAGATATGAAAGAATGAAATAAATGGTATTCCATCATACAAATACAGAAGAAATGGAAGCCTGAAAAATTTGATGGTTTTATTCCACAGAAGCAGATTCTGTTGGCTTTGGTTTACAAGGTTGTAAAACCTTCGTCTGGATGGCGAAATATATTATAGAAAGAAATAAATCTTTTTAGTATTTTTACTGCAAATGATGCTATGTGAGCAAATTCGGTGGTTGATAAATTTTAGCTTAGAGAGCGTTATTTGCTGGGATTATTTATATGCACAAGTGTTCAAGATAACTCATAAAAAGATAAATCACTTGAAAAGTGGCTGAAAAATTTCTCAATTAATTAAGTTAAAAATAAAAGAGAATATTTGAAGCTAGAAATCTCAAAGGAGAATAAACACACACAAAATCACGTCTCAATGCAAAAACCGTGTACAACTACATCATCATAATTTATTATCCATCGTACAATGCGCTTTGTGATTGGCTGTGTGTATTTTGGTCTGCTTCTAGAATTTTCTGTTTGCCAAGAGCAAACAAAAATCAAAACCAGGAGGCGGGGCTTATCGACCGCGTTGCCAATCAGAAACGAGATATCACTTGACTGGATGGGTGTTTGTCTAGCGCAAATATGATGATGTGTGTATGTGTGTGAGGTTTAGGAAGTATGAATGTAAGTATAAATATATGCAGGGGTTGTTTTTAGTTGTTCAGAACAAATATTGTGATGTGGTTATAGTTTTTGACACAGGCTTCAGAGGAATTAAGAAATAAAAGTACAGAATCCTACACCAACTTCATCGGTGGGTATTTGAAAATGTTTGCTTGACTTTTTGTTTTCTTCTGTATGTTTGTTTATGTGTATAAGTGTGCTCGTTGGTCTATGTGTAAATATTTAATGGTAAACAGAACTATTAAATATTAACATCATGATCTAAGCCTAAGATGACTGAAAAATCTCGATACAAGTACTTGTTTAAAATAAAATACGCTTGACAAATGTTAAACAAATCAATTGGTAAATATGACTAAATAAAGTTAAGTTTACTTCAAGTTATTGACACTTTTAGTTGCATATTCAAAATACTTTGCTGCATGGTTGATGTTATTCGTTGAAGAGAACTTTCTTTTATGTAGTTTTTTAGTTTCTCATTTACCAAAAAAAACTTGCCATGGAATTAAGTAAAAATAGAATTCTCAGTTATAAAACATCGTTTGGAATCGTTTTGGTATACTTTGAATTGTTTGCTTGTAAGTTTTGCCAAATGCTGTTTGGGAAAGCCTATAAAGTTAGGTTCATTTGTTGAAGTATCGCTCCAACAATATCAGCTTAATTTTAGCTAAAACTGTTTTTGATAATATTTAGTTAAATAGTTTATAAATATTTATTAGCAACATGGAATGCGTACAGACTGTTTTTTTAAAAGAATCCTTTGGATTTCTCTTAACACAGCATCTAACTATAAAACTAAATAATCTAAACCAAACACTTCCAACAAATTAATATATTGAAAAACTAAATTCTTGATGTAAACCAGATATCTTCATCAGGTAACTAAATAATGAAAGAAATATCTTCCTGGGATTAAATGTTTGGGGGATAATATAGAAACTTGAAATATATATATATATATATTAATAAAGGTTCAAAAAACTCTCAAATGTTTAATAATAGTTATTAAATGGTAGTTAAACCTCATATTCAAGCATTGGATAACGAAAACATCCTTATTTGATAAACCTTATTCGAGCTAAGTTGATCCTTATAAATCTCAATCTATCAATTATTCAGTCAAGTTCATCAACTTGAAGTTGAAAAGCTAGTAATGTTTTGGAACACAGATATCAATATATTTTAATTAGCAATTAATTCCAAGAGATTATGTTGTGTTATCCGTCTGGAATTATACTCCTTCAATATGACACCTTTCACTCTAACTCCTTTTAATCGTTTTAAATATCCATACGTCCAGATTAAATATTATGCATCTCATTCAAAATATAGATTTAAATCAACTAAACTTGATTGAAATGTCAGCAAATATTGATCTTTGGAACATTGCAATTAACTAGGAATAAAGTAATAATGCCAGTTTGCGTCATCTAAGAGTTACAAAGCAAGCAAGCGTGCTGCATTCAGTACTTTAATCCCACACCCTTCTGTTTTAAATGCTTCAATTTTCTCTTTAACTTTTCGTAGGTTATTTTTATTATTGAAAATAGAGTGTTCTTAGATGAGTACAGATAATATTTTAGTTAAATAATTAGTTGATGAACTGTACGCACTAACCAAATTACTCGTTTAATCAAATTTCTCTGATATATCTCGCCACCCTTAACAAACACCATGATTCTCACGCTTCTAGAATTTTCAAGCTTATTTCTAGTTTAGTAGATCTTTATGATATTTTTTCAGTTCATATATCATATTTTCAACGTTTAACACTAATTTTAGATTACAATTAAGAGTCTTTAGTTGTAAGATTTATTAATAAGTTTAAACAAATAAAAGATAAAAAGCGATTATTTCATCAAATTCTCATAAGAATTATACTTTGTATTTGACGTATATTGATTTTAATGCTGAAACCTTCACTGAAATCCTTGCAATTCAGCCCTAATGACGCAAGCACTCAAGCTTGCTTGGAGTTATATTCAACAAAAATCAATACAACCCAACTACAAACATATGAAGATTAAAATAAATTTCAACAATTATTCTGTATAATAATCAAAAACGAATGAATTTTTTGTTAAATAAAACACAAATAAGCTTTGAAAGAACAACCATATGAAATCGAGCTCAAGCACCGTTGAAGTTTAATAATCATAATGACTATTAGCCGAATGACTAGACCACTTCAAAATTTCCTTCTTATCAATTTTATTACATACAAATTTTTTTCTTAAAATATTTTCAACTTAACCCGCAAATAACTCAAAAAATTTGAATATATTTGATTTAAAGTTTCATATATATTTTTAACAATTACTTTTTTTATAAGAATTTTATAAAAATATAAGAATTCTGTTTCGATATTATATTTATTGCAGATATCTGAATCTCAAAATGACGGATAGCCAATCTCCTTTGCATTTTTCTAAAGATAACAAAGAAGTGAGTCCCTACTCCCTGCCTTTAACAAGCACTTCTCTTCTTCACGTGAGCACTGCAGATGATACTTCTCCATCTCTCCTTCCTCTCACACCATCCGCTCCCAGCCATTTGTGGCAACAATATAACACAAAATTTTACTACCCGCAACAACAACCTAACATGTACTTTAACAACAGTGTTGAAGATGATGAAAAAATTTCTTCAATTATTCCTGACAAAACCAACACGCCAGAAAACTGCTCTCTATTTTATGGAACAGAGTATCCGGTCATGGATGACAGACAGACGTCGAAGTACACGAATAATTCAGGAGCCTTATCTTGCTACTACAATCCCTCATCATCGTACCAAGCCAACTCTTCATATTCTATTGATTCCCTTGAATCTGCCTACACGAGCCAACATATTAACAATCTTGACAAGTCGGAACAACAACATCAGCTTTCGACAATAAATCCAAACAGCAGTTTCATAAATCGAAGAGCCTACATCAACTCAAAACCGCCTTATTCATATATTTCATTGATCACTCTGGCGCTTACATCCAGCGAAAACAAAATGTCCACCCTTAACGATATATATCAATTTATTATGGATAGATATCCTTTTTATCGACAAAACCAACAACGCTGGCAAAATTCCATTCGCCACAGTCTCTCATTCAATGATTGTTTCGTTAAAGTTAGCAGACAAGTGGACAAGCCGGGCAAAGGGAGTTACTGGGCTTTGCATCCCGATTCTCACAACATGTTTGAAAACGGGTGTTTTTTAAGGAGGCAAAAACGCTTCAAGTGCCCTAAGAAAGAAGCACTAAGGAGACTCATCAAAAACTCTAGTCATGACAGCAGTGACAACAAGGCATCTAAAAAATACTCAAAAAATGAAAGTAAATCTGAGAACGAAACGGAAAACAAATGTGCGATGAAAAATAACAGAAATGGACGTAACAATGATCAAGATTCCAATGATGCTCCAGAAATCTCTATCAAATCGTTTGAAAAAAACAGCAAATCATCAAAATTCAAACTAACGAAAGTTTCTACCCATGATGAAAGTAGTAAAAAGGGATTTGTATCTGTCAACAGTTCCACAAGCATTCCATCCAACTCCAGCTTCACCAGCTCAAAAGATGAAAAATATTCAACTTCCTCACAACACTTTACAGCATTAGAGCCATCAAAATCTTCTGAATCTCAATACCCACTCTATAGGCGATCTCAATTCCTCCCTCTACCCCCATCTCACTTCGGCTCATCTTTGTTTCCTGCAGATAAATCGCCTTCTTCGTCTTTTGCTTTTCAAAAGCCTTTTGACTCCCAGGCCCCTTCGTTTTCATCAGTAACGCCATCTTCTTACAATTATGTTACAAACTTCAATGATCCTTCAACTATCTCTCATTCCCCATTTTTTTCTCTTTATTACCCCACATCAGCTTCATCTTACCCACCCAACCACCAAACTTTTTCATCTTACCACAACTTTCAAAACCAACATTCAACCCCTACCACATCTCAATCTTCGTTTCCCTTTTCAATCAAACAAATCATTGACCCCAACAAGTCTTCTTCGGATGACTCAAAACTTAACACTGATGATTGTTTTAACAATTACAACCAATTTGTGAGCTATGAAAAACTCCCAACAAAATCCTACGAATATCTTTTAGAAAACAGCTCGGAAAACCTGCCATCAAGCTCAGAATGCTTCCAACAACAATCATACACTCAGCCATACCAGCAACAAGCGGCCTACCATCAGCTCTTTTGGAATAGTTGATGTCTTTTAAAGACGTGTTTCCATCCATCCAACTTCATTCGTTTTATTAAAGTCATAAGACCGTTATTTTGAAATTCATTTGAATTTTCTACAAAATATCGATTTGAACGTGAAAGGTTTGTAAATTTTAGATATCTTTTCTGAATGGATATCTTAAGGTGTATATAGTTTTGGTATATTTTATGTAAATTTAAACGCTTTCTCTTATTTTCATGAATTGGCAACTCAATTTTTATTTTTTATTGCAAAATAATTATTAATCCAGTTTTATCACTCATATTATATCTAAAAAGTTTTTATTTATCTTATGAAACTTTTATTAATATGAAGTCGGAAATTATTGTTATTACTTTAAATTATATGTTAAAATTATTTTTATTATTTTAATAATTATCAAGTTATTTTTATTCTTATACTTATTATATTATAATTATTGGGATAATTTTTACATTTTTATTATTATTATATTTCAATATTACTACTGCTATTATTACTTTTGGACTGAATTCATTATTAGTACTGTTATTATTATTTTCATACGTTTTTTTTTATTATTATTGTTGCTTTTACTTTTATTATTATCATTATTATTATTATTATTACTTTTATTAATATTATTATTATCAATGATCTGAAGACTTGCCATACAATTAAATTTAATCCCACTATTACAATTGTTTGTTTATAAACAATTCATCTATAACATTTATTTATACATATTTGTGATTAACCTAAAAAATTCTATTCTATTTGTAGGTTGAACATTTCAAAGCAATTATATAAATTACTGTTGAGATGTGTATGTTATTGAATATAGCGTGGTAAGAGGGCTTACAGTAGAATGAGGTTCTAGTTGTAAGTTATATTCCCTTCAAAGCAAGAAATATTATTATTATTTAAGATTTTAGTATAATTTATATTTGCAGTTTTATTATAGTTTAATTTTGATCTAGCGCTTCCCTATAGAAACAGAAAGAAAATTTTTTATATCTTTTTATAGCAATTTTCGATAGAAATTTACACCGAAATATTTAATTAGCTAGTAAGTAATGGAAAGATTATTTTCATAAAATTCTCTGACCCACACCTCACACATAACTCGTATGTATGTATAATGAATCTCTTCTAAGATCTTATGAACATTTTTTTTGACATTGAGTCTGAACTTTGAACATCATAATTTCCTATAACATTTCAACAATGAATTAATTTCAAATGCTTTAAAAACAACCAGAATAATCTTTAAGGCTTGAAACGGTCATGGTTATGAAGTTTAAGTGATTCACAAGTCATTTATTAATAAATTTATTTATATATATCATTCAAATATATTTACACATGTCTAAAGTTTCTAATTAGAATGTAATCTTTGAGCTATTTTTTGTGACATTCCAACCTATATTAAAAACAACGTCAATTTTTTTGAATAAAAAAGTGAAAAATACTTTTGGTTTTAGCTTGAATAAAATTTAAAAATAAAATATATTATCAACCATTTATCGTTAGAATTCCTCAAAATTATAAGCATAGACACTTCGTGTTATAGAGATAACAATTATGTTGTTATTTATGAGTACTAGATTACTGGAGAATAATGCCAGTATGCCGATTGAACTCTTAATACTATAACGAGCTAAATAAACACGTTTGCTCTCCCTGCCACCTACCCGATTCTTATGTTCTGCTTATAGTTAATTCTTGATAGTTTCTTTGTGAACTTTTGTCATTTCTAACTGAAAAAGCATTTTGAGGTATAAGCTCCATGGAAATATGATGTCTTCATTTGGTTAACCTTCAGACTTGTAACGCTGTGTGCGGTCGTTAATTGTATTACGTTTTGACTGAATGCCTAATCCAAAACTCAAACAAACAGTTAATCGTTGTGAAATCTTTTAATATCACTCACACACACGTTTATTTTTAATTCTAATCATGGAAATTCAAATATCCCAAAAATGTTATTCTTTCATACGAAAGAAAATTAATTTCTGAATTATTTAAAATGTCTTGAAGTTAATTGAACGCATTTGAAAAACTATAATAAAACGAATTGATTTTTTAGAATATTTAAAATCAATAGTTGAAATAAAAAATGATTTTAAGTTACGTAATAATATTATTTAAATCTGAATTACGCAACCAGCCTTGCTCTACTTTTAGTTGATTAAATATTTTAAATGTTCGAAAATAAAAATTTTGAATATTTTTATTTTAAAAAGCAATAATTGTTTTTCAAAAGTTGTGATTTAAATGGGTTTTTTATTTTCAAAGCCAGTCACGGAAAAGTTTTCCGTAAAATTTTCAAATGCTAAATATTTTTGTGGCTCAAGCTGTATGCAAGGATGGAGATTAAGTATGCAGTTTATTTATAAATTTAATTTTTACATTAAATTAAAATCTTATCAAAAGCTATGGAAGACGCTCACACCCATCTGCTTTCAATTGAGGGCTTTACAGATATGGCTTATGTAAGCCTTTTTGATGGCCATGGAGGTAGTTGTAAAAAATTTTTGATTTTCATGATAAAATTTTCATTTGTGCAAATATTTTTTTCATGGTACAATCTAAGGGGATGAAATAGCGAATTACGCGAATAAAAAGTTCCTCGAAATCTTAAAAAAAGAATTTACAGCAAGTAATTTAAAATTTTTAATAACCATATACAAGTTTCATATTTACTTAAATCCATAAAGATTTTTCTAAGTTTGAACGAACTTTTATTAATGTTCTTAAATTTATCTCATTCACAGTAGGTTTAGATAAAAACCCAAATTCTCGACCTCAAGATATTGCCAAAGCCCTTGCTTTGACTTTCATGAAGCTCGACGCAGACATCGAAGGCATTGTTATAATTAACTTATAAAAATTAACACACACACATATATATATATATATATATATATATATATATATATTTCAGATTATAAGATTTTTTAAAATCTACGTGAATTTTTACTAATAATTCAATGAAAACCCGCTGTATAGAAAACTCCGGAAAATGAAGTCTGATATAAACGATGTTTACTAAAGAAATTTAACTTTGCAATTTTGTATAAAAAATTGACATTTTGAAAATAGTTTTTTTTATTAACTAATGGATTTAAATGCTTTATTTGTTTATGAACTTAGTCACTATAGCAATATGAAATTTATCATTATATCTTTTATTTTACGCAGTGCTTTGGCCTAAATAGGAAAAAACTACATGTTGAATAACTATTTTTTAATATTAAACTTTTAATATAATTTCTCAACACTATAGCTTTCGAAAAAACTTTAATGCTATTTTCCAAGGTTTTGGTTTCTTCATTGAAAAATTTTCTAAAATTAATTTTGTATGAAGCCGATGATACATCACTTTAAAAATTAAAACGTAAAATTTGTACCAGTTTTTGAAATCAGAATTTTGAGAGCTAGATATTCTTTATACGATGAATTGATATGCATTAGTGAATTGTTAGCCTCAAAAACACAGTTTTAATTTTTATATTAACAAAAAGCTTTTCAATATCTATTTCATACCTTCTATATCATATCAGCTTTTATTATATATTTAAAAAATTATAATCAAAAGATTTACAGCTACCCAACGTCGGATCGACCGCCAACATCCTGGTGATCACAGACAAGAAGATATATTGTGTTAGTTTATCAAAAATTTTTTTCTCTTTCAATCTCTATGGAAACATTTTGAGCTTTAGATAAATTATTTTTTTGTAGCTGGTCAGAGTTTTCTGATAATGCTTTATGAACTAAGCAATTAAAGTATAAAATCAATGGGGAACAAAATGTATTCGCTTCGCCTCTAAGCCTTTATTATTATTATTATTACTATTATTATTATTATTTTTATTATTAAACTATTATCAAGTAGTTGAATCAGAACCGATAAAATAGCATTGTATGAAACTCAATAGAAAAAGCTAAACATCAGAGGTTGAATAAAATAATTTGTACCTAATCTGAACCTATAGAGGTTTCACCACTTAGTTTGTTGGGAATCTTAAAACTTCGAGATTCAGCGAATAAATATATGAATTTCGTATCATAATATTAGTTACAATATAAATTTAAGAAGTAGTATTAATATTTTAAAAAAATATCTTACGTATTTTAATCAGAATACTTTTTTACGAACTTCAAAGGGCATTAGCTTCAAAATAAGTTTATTTCTTCAAAAACCCATAATTACCAACAACCACAATCTTTACCATTAACCATATTCACCTCAAAGGCAAACTTGGGAGACTCTCGATCAGTAGTGAGTAATAGAGGGATGGCGGTAGTGCTGAGTGACGACCACAAGCCCAACAGTGCTGATGAGTTGCTGAGGATTATGGAAGCAGGAGGGTTCGTCAGCAACTTCAGGATCAATGGTACCTCTTGTGAACATATTCATAGTCGATTGTATGTAATAATGTTGTTTAATATACATTTTATTCTTTCTTATTTTAAATACATTCAAATATAGTGATATTAGTTTATTGAAATGGCTCAAGTTGAGTTTATAAAAAACCATATAAAAATTTATTTTAAATATAATTTTAGGCACATTGGCTTTATCGAGAGCTTTGGGAGACTACGACTACAAACTCAACCCACATCTTCCTCCTGAGAAACAATTGGTCATTGGTGTGTGAATTGAAACTTCATAAACACACAAAACAGACAAATCCATTAAAACATCAAAAAAACCACAGCGGTACCCGATACAACAGTTCTGGACATGAGTGACCGTCTGGAGTTCGTAGTTCAGGCTTGCGATGGAATCTGGGATGTGATGACGTCACAGGAAGTGGTCAACTTCATCAGATGTCGCATAGCCAATGGCATGAGTCCCGAGCACGTGATTATATGTTGTTTTCATGCTAATTTACTTGAATGTTCTTGAGTTAGAACTCGAAGAAATTTTTATAAAAAAATTTATATAAATTTGTTGAAAAATTATTTGGATATTTTTTTAAAATCCCTGTTTTCACGAGAAATTAATTATTTCAAGCGATAAATAATCTCATAAGGAAAAGATAAAAGTTATAAAGTTGGAAAGCGTAAGAAAGATGGGTTTAAAATACTTGAGCAGCAAAGGAATAATAATGATTGAATCGCTGCTCACAAATTTTTTAAAAATAACGTTTGAAACCTTTGTTTTCAAAATTAACCTACATAAAATAATGAGCTGCAATCAATCAACTTCAGATTTGTGAAGACTTGATGATGAACTGCTTGGCACCAGACCTGTTGATGGGCGGGATCGGCTGCGATAACATGTCAGTCATTCTCTTCTGCTTCTTACGAGGGGAACCCTACAGCAAACTGAGCGAGAAGTGCAGAACATTTGTGCCTTATCAGTTGTGTGTGCCTCCCAAGCCTCCCACCAACGTCACTTATAATGTCATCTCCCCTGTTGCGTCGACAAATTTCAGCAATAAAAACTTCCAAAAGGATGCTTCTGTAAAAGGAAAAAACACTTCTGATCAAATAAAAATTAACCTTAATTGAAGATGCTTATTACTTTTCATTTTTTTTGTTTTTTTTCAATTTTTGATCAAATTTGTATTTTTCGAAGTATTTCATGTAAAAATTTTACAAAAAAAAAACTTATAAGCCTTCAATCTTTACTTTTGGAGTGTTTTGTCGATCAACTTGAATGAAAAACTTGGTTTTTAATATTTTTTCATGTCCATCAAATAAAAATATTTTTGTTTCATTTTTTTTTCAATAAAAAAGATTTTCAAAACTGTATAATTTCATGTGACTACTTTACTATGAGGTTTGAGAAACTGATCTTAATATCCTTCCGAACCATTATTCGAAAACTTTAAGAAATTCTAATTTATTCAAATTTTTTAAATATATTAAACAAAATGCGATGACCTAAAACGAAACGTTAAAATTAAAAAAATGCAGATTTTTCCCCGTTTTCAAGCAAAAAAAATAACAAAAAATTACTTAATTTTTATTGCCGTTTGCACTGCTTTTCATAAACTTTTCAATCTTCTTATAAGTTCAACAGGTTTTGTGGTATTGATCTCAAGAACCTAGGACTCAGAAAGGTTTAAAACCTGGCACAGTGCATAGTATTGCGTAAAGCAACGTTAAATAATCAAAATTGAAAAAATTGTGAGTTTGATATTATTTTTCATGCTTTTTAAGACAATTTTTTATTGTTAACGAAAGATGAGACGAACTGCCGATTTCATGTTTTGATGAGTTGGATACTGTTTATCTGTTTAGGATTTTTATGTAGCTTAAGAGCTTTTAATGTTATTGAACCAATCAATTAAATCTAATGTAGACTGTATTTTTCACCAAGCGAATAACTTAAATTTTTTATAGTTTCTGCTGTGTTGCTAGAAAGATGAAATAATCTAATGAGTGGTTCATGGTTGGTCCTGAGATTATGAATCAAAATTTTTTTTTGGAGTAAATGGCTGCGTTTTAAGATACTTTTCCCAAGAGCTAACAGCTGTTAGAAAATTGCATCACAAATAAATGTTATCTAAAAGATTTTAATAACTGTTTGGGGTTTCAAAACAAATTTTAATGTAAATGCCCCCAAGTTTTATATAAAGATTTGATTATTACCTTAATGTTTTAGTAAGGGGATTTTACTCTGTAATGTCAAACAATAGTTTTATTTATTTTGCCTTTTTTCAATTTAAAGTGACTTAGTTTAACTATATATAATTGGTTTTCTATACGAAACTTACACCAGTTTTTAGTTCCATATATTGAAATTATAACCTGAAAAAACTCTGCAAACTTTTGTTTGCTTTAACCAAAGAATTGTCTTTTTATATAAAAAATTATTACTTTTGCCCAATTTCGTTTGTTTGAAAATACCACACAAAGTATCGTGAACCTTTTATTTAAAAAAGTTTCAAAAATTAATTCTCAATACAAAAAACCTTACTAAAAATAACAATAGCAAAAAAATGATATAGTAATTAATTAAATTCAGGGAGATGAAAGTCTGGAGTGTCAAACAACAATGGACGTTTCTTGTAGGCAGCCTCCTTGCGACTAAAATGTTTCAAAAAGTAAAATCAGATCAATTTAAATGAGAACACCATTCAATTAGATTTTTTTAATAATACACAAACAAATTGAAATAAAAAATTTATAGTTTATTAATTTTTTTTCAAACATTGAAAACAAATGGTTATAGTATTTGGTGAACAATGGTGGTTTATAGACCCCAACTATCCCCATAGTACATGAACCACAATCATACCCTATAAACTCTTGATACCATTCTGATAATTCATTAAAAACCATGAAAATAAGCCTATGAATTTCAATTATTAAAAATAAAACTTACTTGAATATTTTATGAAAAATTTATGTTTATCAAATAAAATAAGAATTCAACGACATAGCTATGGTTGAAACAGTTGAAAATCATAAGAAATTGAGACATACTTATGTAATATTTGGAAGGCTCCCGTTCCAATCTTCATAGGAATCCCCATGATTATCGACTCACTCACCCCTGTAACAAAAACTATTACTTACAGCCCACATCAATGAGAAAACATTAGAATGAGACCATAAAAAGAATGATGAGGCAAAGAATAACATGGCTATGCTTTTAAGTAAGTTTTTGATTTAGATATCTATTAGTCAATGACGCATTTGTTTCTCAATGAACCTTAGTGTTTGTGACTCATACATTTTTAATTGACTATTCTAAACCAACACGTTGATAGGGGATTCAAATACTGGTCTAAATAACGCTTTTAGGTCACAATTACTTGTTTGAGCACTATAAAACTTGAAATTTACTTCTCAATACGAATGATGCTTATAATAAACCTGTGATGGCATCCCGTTGTCCATGGTAGGCTGCTTCAAACAGATGGTCTGAAGTCTTTTCGAACTGTTTGAGGGGTTATTTACATGCATTTTTAATCATTTACATCATCAAACAGAAAATATAACTAGCTTATTGATGGAACTAATCAAACATAGAAAAGAAATTGAATAAGTAGTAATATTAATAAAATAATGAGTAAAAATAGAGAATATATAATGTTGCCTACAGAAGCAAGTCCCAGAGCAGACTCTCTCATCTTGGCTAGGCCTCCCCTGTTTATGCCCAGCACCTCACCCTGGATGTATAGCCACAATTATAAGATTCCAAAATAAATTAGAAATATTCATGAATAAATTGAATGTGAAATAAAAACTATATTTGATCAATTCACAAAAAGAAATAGTAACAATCAATCAATCAAAAAGCCCATATAAGCACCAACCGTGTGACACATCCGATCAGCCAACAACATAATGTGTCTGATGTCGAGACTGATGCCGTGTGATGCCATGGTCTTGCGCATCTCAGAGATGATGGTGGCTCTGGTGGAAGTATCGAGTCATAACTAAGGATTTGAAATTATAAGTTGAAATTTTAAAGGTTTTATCCTAGAAATGTGAATATGTTTTAACAAGAAGACACTTTCTATAATGACTTCCATTGTGCTGAAGTGAAATAATAGAATTTTTGAACATTAATATTTTTTATTATAAACTACAAAGCTTTTCGTTAACAGTTTAACATTTTCAAGTCATGAAAATGTCAAACTATAATTTTTTTATTAAAAATTACTTTGGGATTGAAAAATATATTTGATAAATAATACCTGGCAGCTTCAATACCTAATGTGTTTTTGACTTCGACTATATTGTTCGATGACACCTGACTATCAACGATTCCTGTGAATGACGTGGTTTGCATTGAAAACAGTAGTATGGTATGTTATCATGTTCACAAATAAGTTAATAAAATTTAAAAATTTATTAGGAAAAACGAATAAAATATTTGATCCTATGAAACCTAAAGTTAATCATAGTAATAGCAAACTATAACAAGAAAAAAAAATGCTATTAAAATGATTCAAATACCGAAAAGCTTTGTTTCAATAAAAAAAAAATGTTTTTCTAAAACAAAGAAATCAAAATAACATGAATAAAATGCAACAGTTGAACCAAAACATCCTACCTCTAGTGTTGATGACAGTCCTCAAATCTGTGCCCTCAACCACCAACTCATAAGACGGAGATGATTTGTTACCTTTGCTGTCCAATATCTGCATAACAGCCCTTCTGACGCTGGGTATGCCCTGTAGAGTGTGGTTTATTATTTTTATTATCTTATTATTATTATTATTATTATTCATTCAACATGATTTTTCCATTTTCATTAGGTTAGATTTGTAGCGATATAATAATGAGTAGTGGTGTATAGTGGATTATTGAAGTGAAGAATCATTAACAATTGAATATGAGGATCAGTAACGACTTAATATAAGCATGAAGCAGGCACCTTGACAACTACAGAGTACAGAGCCAACTTGAGCTGTTTGAAGGAGTAGTAGGGGTCTCCTTTGGAGGTCGATGGGTTCCTAATGACAATCACTGACTTACCATAACACTCTATATCATAAGGCTGTCAGTGTTTTTTGAAGTTATTGTTGTAGTTATAAAATAAATGATGATGGGAGAAATGAAAGTTTATTATTTTGAGAATATTATTATTTATGTTCAAATGTACGTTTCTCAAGAAAAAAAAAAAAAAAAAAAAAAAAAAAAAAAAAAAAAAAAAATATATATATATATATATATATATAGATATATATATATATATATATATATATATATATATATATATATATATATATAAATGTCCGTACATAAAAAAACTTGGTTGATAACCTGTATTTTGATTTTGAGATTGGCACTGAGAATGGCTTTTCTGATGGCATAGGCATCCAGTTGCAAGTTCAACAGATGGAATCTATCAGTTTGTAACTCCAACAATATAAAGTTCTCATCCTTCTGGTACACCTCCCTTATACTTCTGCATATCTGTGATAGATGTGTTGTTATTAGTTAACATCAAATCAATCAAATCAATTATGAGTATGATTGTAGTGGCATTAACTTCAGGAGTTTCTAGAACACTGTATTATGAACTATGAATGGAAAATAATTAAATGCAATTTAATGTAAGTTTTTATAGATATGACATTTGTAACAATGATTATGCAAGTATAACTAAATGAAAGAGGATAAATAACTATGATTATATGAAAGAAAGGTCTGTTTTTTAAAATAAAAACAACCATAATAGCACTTCAAAATGATATTTTTAAAAATGAGTTGATTTTATCAATGTATTACTCATAATTAAATCTGCGATAATAAACAAATATATATTTATATATATAGATAAAATTTCAAATGAAAAAAACCAGAGTATATTTCAAGTCTTTCTATAACAATGCTGTGATAATTTTTTCAAAAAACATACAAATAGTTTTAATCAAACTACACCAAAAGATATATTTTTATGCATCCATCTATTTTTCCGAAAAGGAAACTTAATATTAAAATAAAACTAACAGCATATTGAAAGAAGACAAACCTCTCCAAGGAAAGTGCGCTCAATCCTGCCCTTGATCAGTCTGGCATGTTGCTTGTCGTGGTTGTTGAGGAGTGGGCACACGATGATAGGAGTGCTGATGTTCTTGGTGGCGTTGATGATCTCCAAGATTCGAGGCACTCCCTGTGAAACATTGAGTCGTTCGTAATTAAATCAGGATTTTTAGTTTAAATAACCGTACAACCTCGCAACGTTTCATTCGATAGCTAAGCCACATCTAAATGTATTACAACACATACACGACACTTCTCTATAAAAAGAAACCAAGGCATGAAATAACAGAATGACCTGTGTGATGTTCATGGAGGCAACCCCGGCAAAGTGGAAGGTCTTTAGGGTCATCTGAGTGCCTGGTTCCCCTATGCTTTGTGCAGCCAGTGCTCCCACCGCTGTGCCTGTTGATGGATGAGATATTAAGGAGTTAGTATTGCTGCATTGAATGTTGTTTTTTGAAATTATTTAAAATGGTTAAATAATGTTGAATGGTTGGGACATTACGTATATGTACTAAGAGAAAAAACCCTTCTGAAATATAGAGATTATAAATAGACTTACAAATTATTTTTCATGAATGAAATAAATTTGAGAAAAATAAATTTTGAATAAAAAAATTGAAAAAACACTAACTATAAGGCAAAGTGGCACGCAGAAACTTGTCGTAACACTTGCTTAGAAACTTCTGCAGTTGAGTCCTTGTCACCCTGTTGTGCTTGCATGTGTCTGAAGTGTTCAAGAAGAAAGACTTTGGGGCTCAATGTAATTTGTTACATAGACTGTGTTATCCAATACCGCTGGTTACATAGGAAATGAATCATTATTCAATAACTGTCCATAAATTATCAAACTACATCAAGTTGTGCAACTGAATTAATGTATCTAAATCGACTATCAGTGATTAAAAAACTGTGTTAAGTGTTACCAAAAACTAAAAATAGAATAAACTTGTAGGTCTATCTTTTATAGCTTTAAAAAATTATTATGCGTAAAATGAAGGTCGTACCATCCCACATGACGTAAGTCTTGTGGAGATTTGCTGAGAGGGAATCAATGAACTTCCTATGCCAAATGAGGTTATATTTCGATTATTGTATGAGTCTTAATCAATAAGACAACTTTTTAGACATTTTAAATTTTCTTATAAATAATATTTAACATTTTTTTTGTCGATTTATTGAAAAACTTTAGTGAATTTATTGAGAAAAATAAAAAACTATAATTTTCGATAAGTTTAGCCTTATCATAAAAATTTTGCAAAAAAAAGCATTCCATCAAATGAAGCTATTTATACGGAAGGGCCTGAAAATAAGAAAAAATAAATCGGCAAGTAATGGCTTCAATGACCCACAGTTGCAGGTGGACACAAGTTCCTGGACCCAATACTCATGATGTTGCAAAAATTGGACAATAAGAACTTGGAAAAAGCAAAAAAGGGTAGGCATGGAGATTAATTTCTCTACATCAAAAATTTTTCTTTGAAGTTTCAAATCAACATTGAAATAATAGCATTGAAAAATAATTTGTTTCTAAATTAGTTAATAACCAAATTTTATTACTTATAGTCTTTGTTTAAACTGCTTTATAACCATAGTTACTAAATAACTTTTTTTTGATAATGTTTTATGATAAGGCTAAACTTATCGAAAATTATAGCTGTTTATTTTGCTCAATAAATTTACTAAAGTTTTTCAATAAATTGACGTAAAAAAATTGTCAAGCAGTAAGATCGATTATTTTTAAATATGCTAACATATAATTATTATATGTTAATCATTTGATTATTTATCATAATAACTTAGTTATTCAACTTGATATCAAGCAAGTCCTACAAACAACAAAAAAGAAATGAAAAATGTTGAACCTCAAATGACGACCAAAGTTGTTGGCTTTCTCAACAGAATGGGTGTTCACAGCTCTATCAACCTCCATTGCAACACTGCCATTTTCACCATTCATGCCGTTCTTCTCGGTACCGTTCTTAACACCCTCTTCAGCTGCTTTAATTGCTTTAGATTTTTTAGAACCCACAAGACTTAAGTCCAGCTTTTGACAGCGCATGAAGTGAAATGATTCTTCGTTGAGGAGGGTTTTAAAGACAGTCTGTACTTGTTCTGCCGTCAATGCAACTTCATCTTTGCAAGGGTGTTCTCGCTATAGGTGAAATAACCATTGAAAAGTTATAACCTTTTGAAAGCAATTTAAAAATACTTTTAATATAATAAATATTTAGGAAGCCGTTGTTGTATCTTGAATTTTGTGTGAGTTATCAACTGAAAAAATCAACTTTTATTAACAAGATAGAAGCACTTTTGATATAAATACTATTTACATTTTGCATAATAAATTCAACTAAAAAACCAGCAACACTCGACTGCCATATAACACACCACAATCTGCTCAAAAACTTGGTTGAAATCCAAAGGTCTGGTAGCTTCGACTCCCGTGGACACTTTATTTCTGGTTTTTTGGTACTTCGCCTCCATCGCTATAGGATCCAAGCCATCAGAACCATAAACGAATTGCACCACCTAATCAAAATTAAATCAATTTTTAGGACACTACTGATTAAAGTTGCGCGATTGATAGGTTTCACAGAACGCTACTTAAAATATTAGTTTATATGTCTCTGTCTAAATACCTAAATATCAAAACATCTCTCTAAAAATACTTAAGTATGATGAAGTTTATATTTGTTTATGAAGCATTGTAAAACTCACCTGGTTCTCACTGTTTCTCACAGTGCTGTCGTAACCACAAGCCAAGTCCTCTAACGCCTGTTATTCGCACGTAAGTACTTCAAACGTTATATATAGATAACTTATAAACGATAAACTTTTTTTATTAACCATTTACTTAACCAAGTGAAAAATTATTATCACATAAAAAGCATTCAAAAAGGCTACGAAACCACATAAGAATACAACAAACCATGAAACAACATAAAATCCTTACAGAGCATGAAAGCTAAAAGATTCCAACAAACCACCACACAACCCCCAACAAACCACCAGACAACCCCCATAAAACCCAACAAACCCCCACTCAACCTTCATAAGCCTCCGCTGCATATACCCTGTCTCCGAGGTTTTCACTGCAGTATCCACCAAGCCTTCCCTGCCTGCTGCTGTGTGGAAGAAGAACTCAGATGCTGTGAGTGATGAAAAGAAACTGTTGCCCACGAAGCCTCTAGCTGAAGGATCCTTGGCTGGAGATGGTCCAATGTGGGGTTTTGATGTGGTTAAGTTATATTAATGTTGATTGAGTGTTATGTTGGACCAATAGAATCGGAGTATTTTTGGAGAAATTGAAACAGCCAGAACTCATGATTATTACACATAAACTTCAAGATACATACAAAACGATCTTCATGTAAAAAAAATTTTAAAATTAATACAATCTTATAAAGAATTACTCTATTACGTGGTTACTAAAACTTAGTGCTTGTTTCCACACTACAAGAACTTACAAGCTCTCTCGAAGTGAGGCAGAGCTCTGGCTTCAAAGCCATGGG